>OU343223.1:169847588-169934747 GCA_910596185.1 Chrysanthemum makinoi
GATCAGGTGATAGTTTAGATAATGGTGCAGTGAGTTTGTCCAGAGTTTTGGTTGTCATCAATGTTAAACTCCTAATGAAACCATGATATAATTAGTTTCTCTATCCAATTGGAGGTAAAAGACTAAAAAGGTAAATGAGTCACAATATAACTATGTTGCAAGGTTCCTCGATAGCGGTAATCTCATGGTCAACACTTGATGACTACAATCAACATTGCTCCTCTAGATCAACTATATGGGTTTTAGAAGGGGTTAATACATTGGTTTCTTAAATTTTTTAGCAACTATTATCAGTATTAGGAGTGTCAAAAATCCCGACCCGACCCGGACCCGGACCCGGACCCGGACCCGAACCCGAATAAGGATACTCGGGTCCAACATCTAACTCGGGTCAATCGGGTCAACCCGTTTAACCCGAGTACGAACTAGGGACGGGTATCGGGTTCAATTTACCTTGCTTATTCGGGTTCGGGTCGACCCGACTAATCCGAGTTAGATTTTTTTTTTTTTTTTTTTTTTTTTTTAAACTTTTCTCAATCTAATTTGAAGGCCCAAATTAGTCCATCGTTCATGTAGTAATCTTGGCCATTTTATAACTTTTCTCAATCTAGTGTGAATCATCAAAATGGAAGTAAATTAGTTTACAGAAATCAAAATGGAAATAAATTAGTTTACAGAACTCGAAACAGATACAATATCATATACAAGAACAAAATCTCTGACGTATATTGTAACAAACAATGCTTACACATATATCTCACTGATCTTAAAAAATACTAGTTTTGGTTTTTTTTTTCAATTATCACTTCTGTGGAAAACTAGAAGGGGGGGTTGAATAGTTTTGCCAATTTTAAGTTGATTTCAAAAAATTTTAGATTCGATATTATGTGAAATCGTATGGATGTTGAGAACGTATAGATCTAATGATAATGCAAGCAAATAGATAAAGTTAAGGGATAGAAATGACACAACCGATTTATAGTGGTTCGGCTACAAGGTCACCTTCCTTGCCCAACTCCACTCCCTGAGTCACCTACTCGAGAGTTCAAGCACTATGTCAACAAACTCCTTCACTTGGCGGAGAAGCCTTCACAACGTTGCTTACACTTTTTCCGGTACAAAGCTAGATACCGAGTCCGTAGCACGGTGGACCAAACCAACACAACTATTACACAACAAATATGTGAAATATCAAATACAAGATCTTCTCTACAGAAATCTTGCGGAGTGACAAATCAATCAAGGACCCCTTGCTTGGATGACTTGTAGAATGCTCGTGATCTCGCCTTAGAGAAGGACCTATATGAGGATCACAAATAGAAAGAAAGAAGAACAACTCTCTAGATCAAGTGATCTATATGTTAGAAGAGAATGAGAGTGTATGAGAGATTTAGTAAGAAGAGGGGTGAGTTAGAATGAAGAAATGGCTCTCTATTTATAGGCAAATTTCTCCTCTGCTCCACGGATCCCACGGATCCCTTCCACTTGGGATCCGGCTAGTGTAATCCTAGGGATCCGTGGTACGCTCCTCTTTGCCCATGGGTTTTGTGGTTATGGGTCATGGGTTATGGGTTGGTCCATGGGTTTTCTTTAGATTCAATGTATCTAAGTATACATTGTATCAAGTCTTCTTTGGTATGAGTTTAAGATCCATGGGTTATGGTTTTTACCCATCCTAATAAACTATTACAACAAATGCTTAATTATTACATTTTTGTATTTAAATGGCTATATGTAAATGCTTTACAAAAATAACATGTATCCTCATAATTTTACTTAAGATAACATTACATTTGTTATCAACAAAACACAAAGAGATCGCAAAATATTAATAAACGTTTTTACGGTTTATTTGTATTAACAATCTCCCCCTTTTTGTTGATGACAAAACATAATGTTATGATGAGTAAAACTTAAAAATAGATGTAAGTTTTGAAAGCCCTTAAGTTTTACTTCTTCTCCCCCTTTTGTCGAAACAAAAATTTAACCCTTGGAAGAAATAAACAAACTCCTAACTCCCCCTTGACGGTAGCTCCCCTTGTTTGGGGCGTCAAGTGAAGAAAAAAAAGATAAAAATTCCTATAAAAAGAAAGGTTAGTAACATGCTTATATAATCTTGTGGTTGTCGAGAATCAAGATTAGGAGCCAAGGTATGTAAACAAGGCCTTGTAATAAAACAACAAATTGTAGTGGTATGTATGCCACTTACAAGCATGTAAAAATAAGAACAAGACTTGTTCTTGAAAATGACTTCAAAAGAAAAATAATACTAAAAGTAGAAAAGTATTAGTAGTGATTCCTTCCATGCTTGCATAAGGTTATGGATGGAGATTTTGATGAGTAATGGTATTGATGCGATCAAGGATGAGGTTGAGTATGAAACGCATTTCTTCCCTAACTTCTATTGCAATTTCCCTAGAGGATTGGCAATGTTCACAATGTAAATGATGTGGGTAATGAGTGCGGAAGTTTTCCGGGTTGTTTTGATTTGAGTTTTGCGGAAGTTGTGGTGGAAAAATAGGAAAATATGGATCAATATCCGAAATGTTAATAAATGGTGGTGGAAAAGAACCTAGATGTTCTTGTAATGTGATGGGAGTTAATGGTGGTGATGTTTCAAGATCTTGAAAGATAGTATTTGGAGATGTGGGGGGTGTTGAAAAGACTAATTCTTTTTCTTTAGGTTGGTTAGATCTTGTTGGAGTCTTAAGGAGTTCCAAAAGAGTTATTTTAGGTGGTGATGAAGTTGGTGTACTTGTTGGTGATGAGGGTGGTGCTATAATGGAAGCATCTTGTGGTAAGTTATTTGTTGAGGATGAACCATTTGAGGTTGGTTTTGCTAAACAACAAGATCGGATAATAATCCGTGCGGATATCCTAGCATTTTATTGTGGTATTTTGGATGGTGGAAGTACAAAGGTTTGGATATCATGATTGTTTGTACTAGATGATTCTCCTAAAGGGTTTTTGGATGACATGATGAAGTGTGTTTGTGAGAATGAGATGGAGTATGCAAGCATTTTGGGAGTTATATATATAGAAAAACAAAGCATTGTAATGAATGCTTGACCCAAAATGTGGATTAAAATTTAATGATTAGATATGAATTCAAGGCATGTGATCATGAGAACACAAGCATTAAAGAGCATACTCCAAAAAATGAAGCAAATGTGGATTTTTCATCCAAAGTGAAAAAATAGAAGTTGAAAACAGCTTCTGTTACACGGATCCCACGGATCCTTCCCTTGAGGGATCCGTCCAGCATAAAGGCTGGGATCCGTGGGTCTGGTGATTCAGGCAGCACAGAATTTTCCTTTTGGAAACATTTTTGCCTAGTGTGTGCCTATATGCAAACTATTTGGAGTTTCGGTTATCTCGACCCCTAAAAGGAAATAGAAAATAAACTAGAAGTGTAAAATCATCCTATTGAGATAACCCGAAAACACATATTTAGTACATGAGTACGTAATTTTGTGTTATCAATGCTCTTAATTCATTGTTGCTTAAATGAATGTACCCGAAAACACATATTAGTTATGTGTCTCCTTTAGCATTCAAAAGACATGAGATGCAATGAAAGCGGGTTTTTACTTTGTATTAATAATAAAAAAGCGATTTGTCCTAGACGTGAGAAATTGCTTTTGTGAAATTGATACGGGAAGGTATCATCCTTTTAGAAAACATTGTGAAAGTAGGCTTAAAAATAAGAAAACTATAATGTATAAAAAAACTCATCTTGTGTTTTGAAAATTCCCGTATTGTTTGTGAGTTGTGCGTGAAATAGAAATCCTAGACTCAGAAAGAAGAAGACTAGTGTTTACATACCTTGTAGAGTCAATTAAATTACGACGTTTGTTCCATTAGACCAAGACCAAGAGGAAGTAGGTTGAATTGTTCCCGCTTCAACGGTTTGGTGAGGACGTCGGCTATGTTGACTTCGGATGCTACCTTCTCAATAGAGATGTTCCCCTTTTGAACATTGTCTCTTAGGAAGTGATGACGAATCTCTATATGCTTTGTGCGAGAATGCAATACCGGATTCTTGCTTAGATCGATTGCACCTTTGTTGTCACATAGGATGGCTATGTCGCTTAGATAGATGTCGTAGTCTACTAACGCTTGTTTCATCCATAGTGCTTGTTGGCATGCTTTGCCGGCGGAGACGTACTCGGCTCCGGTTGTTGATATTGCAAGTGCCATTTGTTTCTTAGAAAACCATGATGTTAAACAACATCCCATAAAAGTACATACCCCACTTGTACTTTTTCTATCAACGTAATCACTGCATGGTAGAATCTGCATATACATATGTTTCTACTCCCGTGCCCTTAGGATACCATAATCCTAATTGTGTTGTACCCTAAATATATCTAAATATCCTTTTTACGGCTTCTAGGTGTGATATTTTGGGATCTTCTTGAAACCTAGCACATAAGCAAACACTAAACATGATATCCGGCCTACTTGCGTGAGGTAGAGAAGACTACCTATCATGCCACGATATTTAGTATTATCTACGGATTCTCCGTCCTCGTCTTTGTGAGTTTGGTGTCGGATGACATTGGAGGCCTAATTGGTTTTGACTCTTCTAGACCGAATTTCTTTAACATCTCCTTGATGTACTTAGATTGATTAAAGAAGATACCATCTTCTACTTGTTTTATTTGTAGACCAAGAAAGAAACTAAGTTCTCCGATCATACTCATCTCGAACTCGTCATGCATGATTTTAGAGAAATCATCACACACGTCTTGACAAGTAGATCCGAATATAATATCATCTACATATATTTGTACTATGATTATATGTGACTCTCTTTTCTTATTAAAAAGTGTGTTGTCAACTAACCCCATGGTGTAGTTGTGTTTAACTAGAAATGACTTGAGTCTTTATACCAAGCTTTGGAGCTTGTTTAAGACCGTAAAGGGCTTTCTTTAATTTATACACATGTTTTGGGTTTTTCAAAATCAATGAAGCCCGGAGGTTGAGCTACATAACTTCTTCATTATGACACCATTTAGAAAAGCGCTTTTTGACATCCATTTGATAAAGCTTTAGATCATTAGCACAAGCATACGCAAGAAGTATTCTTATAGACTCTAATCTAGCCACGGGGCGTAGGTCTCATCAAAGTCTATTCCTCTTGTTGGTTATACCCGGAGCACGAGTCTAGCCTTGTATCTAGACACTACTCCGTTTGCATCTAATTTGTTTTTATAAACCCATTTGGTTCCTATTATGGTTTGATTACTAGGTGGAGGGACAAGTGTCCAAACATCATTAGAAACAAATTGATTTAGTTCTTCTTACATAGCCATTACCCAACTTTCGTCTTTTATGGCTTCTTGTGTATTCTTAGGTAAGCTACTTTGGTTTTGAACTTGAGATCTTAATGTTCGTTCGTTTAGTTTTCCTATGACTTTATCTACGGGGTGATTTTTGGACTCTTTAATGTTTACTATTTCATCACTTAGAGGTTCTTCTTCTTCACTTATCTTTTTCTTTATTACTATGGCTTCACTTTCTATAATCTCGTCATCGACAAGAGGTGGAGAGGGTTTGGGTGGACTTTCATCAAATTTTATATTTAATGATTCTTCTACCTTCATTGTTTCTTTGTTTAATATGACGTAAGCTTTGCTATTTGGCGAATAACCTAAAAAGATACCTTCGGTTGATTTAGGATCAAATTTTGTAAGGTAATCTTTAGTGTTAAGAATAAAACATTTACTACCAAAGACTCTAAAATAATTGCAGTAGGCTTTTTGCCTTTAAGTAACTCATATGGAGTTTTTCCTAAGATTGGTCTAATCAAGACTCGATTGAGTATATACGTTGAAGTATCACGGCATTACACCAAAATTTTTGAGGTATGGATTGTTCATTAAGCATGGTTCGACTCATTTCTTGTAGAGTTCTATCCTTTCTTTCTACTACCCCATTCGATTGTGGAGTCGCGTGGAGCCGGAGTAGAAGTTGTGAGTAATTCCATTAGCGTCACAAAAAGCTCCGAATTGCACTTCATTATCGAATTCCCTACCATGATCCGTCCTAATAGACACTATGGGACTTCCTAGTTGTCTTTGGATCTTTTTGCTTAATATTTCAAAATAGTTAAAGGTTTCCGTTTTGTTCTTAAAAATTTTGTCCATGTTATACCTAGAGTAGTCATCCACTATTACCAAAGTGTAGTAGTTGCCCCCATAACTTTGGATAGCGGATGGACCAAATAAATCCATATGTAGTAATTCTAGACACCTAGTTGTGGACACCAGTTTTATGAGCTTGTTTTCCTATATTACAAGCATCACAAAAATGATGTTCATATTTTAACTTAGGTAATCTCTCTTACTAGATCTTTGGATGATAGCGATTGAAGAAGTCGCATGTTGGCGTGACCAATCTTCGATGCCATAAGGTCGAAGTATCATCCATAGAGGTAAGACATATTTTGTCTTTAGGTTCATTACCGATTTTAATGACATAGACTCCATGTTTCCTAATTCTTCTTCCTATGGTTATGCCATTTTTAAGTATCTTACTACCGGTTTTGGTAAAAAGTACATTGCACTTTTTATCACATATTTGTCCTATACTTAAGAGATTAAAGTTTAGGTTTTCTACGGGACACACATCGTTAATGGTTAGAGATTTGTTAGAAATCGTACCTTTAACGATGATTCTATTTTGCATTTCCAAACACCACATTACCTCCATTAATGGATTCATATGTGGAGAATAGATCCTATTCCCGGTCATTGTGCCTTGTTTCACCCGCTATCCTTGAACCATTCATCGGGGTTAATTTGCTAGGTAGACCTTAAGCACACCTAAAACAATAATAAACTCAAAAGTTTGGTCCCCCTTTGTTCATGGGTCCATTAGTGTTAAACATTCCATTCATGTTAGACATGTATGGATAAGATGAGTATGCATTCCATGGAGCAAAGTTTTGAAAAGAAAAATTGTTTTGCATGTTTTGATTCCATCCCATTTGATGGTTACTTTTCGGCTAAACGCTATTAGGTCTCCTAAATTGTTACATATTGGATTTCACATACACATCAAACTAAAGCATAGGGGTGAAAGGAGTTCTAGAGAGAGATAGTTAGAGGTTTAGGGAACTTAGTGAGAGAAAGAAAAATCTTATTATGAGCTCCAACTCTCTACCTTGGAAGGTAGAGAGTATTTATAGTCTTACAATAAAATGCCACACAACGGGCTGTGGATCAGGCATACAGTGGGTAAAGACCCGTCCGTCCTCCACGGTTGTTACAAAACTAAATACTACTTAACATAAAAGTACTATAACTACGAGCTTTCTAACGATTACATATACTTGAGGTGACCGACTCTTTAATACCTGGAATTTCTAATTCCTAACAATCTCCCCCTTAGGGAGGTCACCTCAAACATATACTAAAATGACCTTGAATACAATCAGATATTACATTAACAATTGATCTTGCATTCTTGATGTAGTACTTGCTCTGAAGCTCGTAGTCATTGATTCCACTCATTGCATGTTTGGTTAATCCAAAGTGGAGGTCCTTTACTGATCCACGTGATAATAATGTTGAGCCAGCTTTTGAGATCATCAACTAATAGAAAATCTCTGATACATCCATTGTGGTGTAGGTATTATGTGATGTTGTGACTTTCGGACCGACATGCTCACATTCTGGATCATGATATCTTCTCATCAGAGTAGCGGAAGTTTTCGTTGATTCATGATATTGGCAGCAGCGTAGCAGAAGCATGGAGTTAGAATATCAGAGTCATTGATGCACCAATCATGATTTCTTTCGGTATGAATGTGTTGTGTGAGCATGCGGCTATGGATTGACCGCTCCATTACGATCAGCTCAAACGTCGGGTGTACTGCATAAACAGTTAGTAATAAAGCGCACCGAAAGTGTCTTTGATCACTTTAATGAATTGAGGTACACGGCCCACGGTTCCCCGTTGACGTACAAGTATGCCTATGATCAGGTATAATTCGAAGAATTTCCTTGACAGGGTTTCGCACTGCTCTAGCGTTCTCAAACCGGAACGTCTCAAAGAAGACAACACGGAGTGAAGAGTGAACAAAATTAAGTCCACGATTGATGAAAAGATAATTGAAAAACAATCGTGTATTGCTCAATAGAAATTGTTTTTGCAATATAACGAAGGTTTTAATGAAAAATCAATTATCAATCATAAAACACCTTTGATTTGAAAAATTAGTACACGGTCGACGTGCTAATGAAAAGAGTTTTAAAGCACAAAGACCGGTTTTTCAAAGGTATCCGTCAATCCATAACCTGAACCAGGATTGATTCAAAAGATTGAATCGCCCCATTGTTTCTGTTCGTTTGTCACATGGTTGATCTGTATAATAGATCTCATATGCCGCCTACCAGGAGCTTGTTAGATGTTGGCTCCAGAAGGCTTTCCATCTTCATAGTAAATATGTAAACACATCACTCAGATGTTCTGGCAATACCACAAGGATAATGCGTAGGACTCAGGATATAATTTCTCTTTCCACATTGTGTGAAACATAGAGTCTTCATTGAAATTGTTCTAATGAGATTTATTGATGATCTCGTGGCTCTAGACTCAATTTGTGCATTTTGGATCCTATATCGGAGACTAGGGAGAGGGTCTCCTTCTTCAATATCAACAATCTCTAAGAGAAAGTCGATAGATAATGTAGGCCCCGTGGAGAATGAAACTAGCCCTTTTAAGAGGAACTTGAGTAGCTTGGGAAGTTTAGTGCAGTGCGTCACTGGGTCCATGACGCGTCTCTCAATACGGAGTTACCTAAGTAACCACAGTAGTATATGTATTGAACCGGTTTTGCCCTAAGGTTGAATTATGGAGGGCTATTTCTTTTCACCCTTTTCATTCAATTCGTTTTCATTCTTCAACCCCTTCAGTGCTTACCGAGACTTCATAACTAGAACCTTGTTGGGTTTATTCCAGTACTAGCTCTATTTCAGTCCGCACTTTTCCCATTTCTCACTTTTCTCCTTTTTTCAATATACCTAAGGACTCTACACTATCTAGTGGATTGTCCGTGGGTAGATCCCTCCGGCTCTGGCGGGATCATGGGAACAATACCTAACCTTATCATCCTTATATCACCGTACATAAAGTAAAGTTGGTCGGTCTATTTGGTATTGTTCATCGGCCATAGGAACCAATTGAAAACCATTTGAAAATCAATCCAGATACTTGTGATATATTATCAAAGCATTTTGTACTGGAGTTTTTGATATTTTTAGAAGAAGAACTCCCCTCAACATGTGAATCAAGTATTTGAAATAGTTTTCCACACGGAGGCAAGAGAAAGAAATTACTTCTTTGATTACCATTTTCTAAAAAATATCAACATCACTTCCCTAATCGAATCAAGTAGATAAAGCATTTTGGGGAAGGATGAGGTTTTCATGATTCTGCTCCCCCTCAATATGTGCCTCGAGATTTGAAAAGAGTTTTGCACATACTAGAGGGAACCTGCACATTGAGATAAGTGATCACGTTTCAAATCATAGGTTTAAGATAGATGCTCCCTCTCAACATGTGCATGGAAAATTTGAAATCGTTTGTCACATGTGGGAAGGAGAGCTTGTACATCCTTATAAAACCATTTACCGAATTATCAGTTTAAATCCAATTTAAATCACACATTCTCCCCCTATCACAATTATCAAATCATTTGAGATTTGTGATCTCTTATAGATTTAAATTGATTTTGAAAGCTTTGAGGAGAATTGTGAGTTGATTATGAAAGCGTTTTAACTGATAAGGATCTAATGTTGAGATTTTAAACTCCATTGGTTAAACATGCATGATTATCTTTTGAAAACAATTGAATGCCAAATAACTTTTTAATTTATTTGAAATCATTCTCCCCCTCAATCAATGACATAGGTTGTTGATTGAGAGATAGATATTTTGACAAATAAATCCAGATGATTATCAAAAATAGAGCCGAGTATTTTTTTTCATAGCAGTGCGTTTTCAGCAGATAAATGTTTTTAGAATCAGAGCATGGAATTTTGAAATATGATACAGAATGGCTCTGTTCTTTCTTTGACAAGCGGGTTACTGCCTGACATGACAATAAACCATTTTTTTTTCTCTTTCTCCCAAAATATATATATATATATATATATATATATATATTTAATAAGAATTCGAGCAACATCTAAAGTCCCGTGTCATTCTTTGAATGACAGCACAAAGACCGTAGATATTATCGAATCGAGAAAAACATGACAAATTGACAATATTTTTTGAAGATTTTTCGAATTTTTCAGATTTTTTATGGATTTTGATAGTTTTATAATTTTGTATTTTGTTTTTCGAATAAATATTTACAAGAGATAGATGAGCATAGACCTTTACTCCTCGTATTCTTCCTGAAGACGTTTGAGTGTTTCTGGTTGAAGGCTTTTCAAGCCTAGTCGTGGAAGTATGAACTCAAACCGTTCTCTTGGAAGAGCTTTGGTGAAGATGTCTGCTAACTGATATTTAGACCTCACAAAATAGAGTTCCACCACACCCTTTTCCACTTGTTCCCTGATGAAATGATGACGAATGTCGATATGCTTAGCTCTAGAGTGTTGAACGTTATTGCATGAAAGAGCAATAGCACTTTATTATCACAGTACAAAGGGATTTTGTTAAATACAAAGCCATAGTCAGTTAATTGAGATCTCATCCAAAGGATTTGAGCACAACAAGATGACATGGCTATGTATTCTGCCTCTGTAGAGGAAATAGAAGTACTCATTTGCTTCTTTGAAGACCAGCTCACAAGCTTATCACCCAAAAACTGAGCACCTCCAGACGTACTTCGACGAGTATCTTGACATCCTGCATGATCAACATCTGCATAGGCTGTTAGTGACATACCGGTGTCCTTCGGGTACCAAAGTCCCATATTGATGGTTCCTTGGAGATACCGAAAGACCCGTTTAACCGCTTCAAGGTGCTTTTTAGTAGGCTTAGCCTGGTATCTAGCACACATGCAAACAGCGAACAAGATGTCTGGTCTACTAGCAGTGAGGTACATCAGGGATCCAATCATACTACGATATTTCGTTTGGTCAATCATGATCCCTGAGTGGTCCTCATCTAGTTTGGTTCGATCAATCATGGGAGTGTCAAAAGGGTCACTTGAATCAAATCCAAATTTCTTTAAGATCTCCGTAGCATATTTAGATTGATTTATGAAAATGCCTCCGGGACGTTGTGAAATTTGTAGTCCCAAGAAAAATGACATTTGTCCCATCATTGACATTTGAAATTTTGAACTCATTTCATTTGAAAAACGGTCACACTCATTGGGGTCAGTCGAGGCAAAAATGATATCATCAACATAAATTTGAACATGAATTAAATGTTTGCCGGACTTCCTGGTGAACAATGTTGGATCAACTGCTCCTTTGCTGAATCCGGTAGATAGAAGAAACTTTGATAGCGTATCATACCATGCCCTTGGAGCTTGCTTTAAACCATACAGAGCCTTCTTCAACCGATAAACGTGGGTAGGATGTTCTGGATTCACAAAGCCTTCAGGTTGGATGACATAGACGACTTCTTTAAGATCTCCGTTCAGGAATGCCGTCTTCACGTCCATTTGATAGACTACCATGTTCTTACTTGCAACATTAGCCAAAAAGATTCTAATTGCCTCGATTCGAGCAACAGGAGCAAAAGATTCTTCAAAGTATATACCCTCCTCTTGACGGTATCCTTTAGCAACTAATCGAGCCTTGTTCTTCAACACATCACCATGCTCATCAAGTTTCACTTTGAAGATCCATTTTAGAGCAATAATCATAGCACAATCTGAGCAGGTACTAACTCCCATACATCAAGTCGATCAAACTCATGAATTTCTTCTTGCATGGCATTGAACCAGCTTCTTCATTCATGGCCATCTTTTGGTTCGACTTTAGAGAGTACGAAGTTGAATAAGCACCATAAGGCATCGGTTGCAAGTTGTTTCGTGTTGATACTGGACGAGAAGGATTTCCAATGATGTTGTCTAATGGATGATCGTGAGTCCATTTTGTGAGGTGTTCATGTGGTAGTTGTTGAGGGACTGAAGTAGCAGAGTCGATGTCTCGAAGAGATGGTTCGATGAAGATTCAGGAGCAAATATGTTTTCAAATGGAGCATCTGCAGGAGTAGCAAAGGGATTAACTTCATCATTGATGCAGAACAGTTCCATGATGTACATTTGAAGAATGATGATTTGTTGATGAGACTGAAGGATCAGAAGCAGGCGCTTCTTGACTTAATGATATTGAGGCTGAGGGATTGACTTCATTCACAGGAATATGAACAGCCTCTGTTGTAGGAATCGACACCTCATTAGTACTAGGATCATAAAGTTCATCAAACATAGGATCAAACAATTTCTTTAAATCATCTTCAGATGGAGGTACATATGGAGTTCTTGAGAAAAGTTTGGAACAAGGGATGAACCAATGGGATGTTGTGAAGTGCGGGTTCAGAACTGGATTGTCCAGGAGCCATTTGACCGGTCACTCATCAACGTAACGTGAATTGTTTCCATGATATTTCAGGTTCTTTTGTTGTAGATTCGGTAACCTTTTTGTTTGGTGCATACCTACAAAAACTCCAATGCGCTTTAGCTCTAAGTTTTCCTAAATCTTGACCATCATTAGTTGGATAACATAAAGCACCGAACACACGAAGGAATGAGAGATAGGTTTTCTTTGTGGACAAGTTCATATGGAGTTTTTCCATGAGCAGTGTGAATCAGGAACGATTTTGTGTGTAGCATGCAGTGGCAATAGCTTCAGCCCAGAGAAACATTGGAACCTTTGAGTAAATCAGCATTGTTTAGCGGCTTCTACAAGAGTTCGATTTTGTCTTTCAACTCCGTTCTGTTGAGGAGTTCGTGGAACACTTCTTTGATGGCTGATTCCAATGCTTTCATAAAATTCACTAAGTTGTTTGTTAACAAACTTAGTTCCATTGTCTGTTCGATGATTTGACGTTTTGTTAAGACGAAACTGTGCTGTTGATGAGTTTGATGATGATATCTGGAGTTTCATCCTTTGACCTTAGGAACTTTACCCAAGTGAATCTAGAGAAATCATCAACCACAACTAACACATATTTCTTCCCAAAGATATTCTGCACTCTCATGGATCCACATAAGTCCATGTGAATATTATGAAGAACTTCTGAGACTGAGTTTGTAGGTTTGGGTTTATGGGCATACTTCTTGCTTTTTCCCAATTGGCATGCTGAAAAAAGATGATCCTTTTCATACTTAAGTCTAGGTAAACCTACAACTAAGTTTTTCTGAGAGATCATTGATGGTGCCGAAGTTCAAGTGATTGAGACGACGATGCCATAACCATGACTTTTTTTTGAAGCCTTTGACAACAAGCAAAATGGAGAAGACTTCATCATATCTTCGATAGAGATGGTGTATAGATTTGATCCACGTGAGCCTCTTAAAAGCTCCTTACCATCAAGTTCTCTAACGAAACAAGTATGTTTTTTGAAGGCTACTTCTAGATCAGAATCACAGAATTGACCAACAGAGAACAGGTTATGACCAAGACCTTCCAATAATACACCCTAGAGATAACACTTTTTCAATAAAATAATCTCCATAACCCTTAATTGCACGAAATGATCATTCCCAATCTAACTGTCCGATGAATTTGTCACGAAGTTCATGAGCGCGACCGGTCTCCAGTCATATGCTTGGACGCCTGAGTCCAGGTACCACGAACGATTTGAACGATCTGCAGTTGAACACAGACAAGAATGGATAACTGGATAATTGGGATCCCATGCAAGAATGGGTTCCACTTGGTTAGTAACAGTAATTGGAACACCCACATAGAAATAGAAACATCCATATCAGAAGGTAGAAGCATGGAATCATTGGGAATAGATGCAATGCTGGTGTCTGTATTTGACCTATTCAAAGTATGTTCACTTCTAAGGGAATAGTTCTACCAGTAGGCATCCATTTTCTAGTGGGCATAATCTTAGAAGTTTGAGAGAAAAACAAATTATTCTTATGGCCAAAAGGTATCCAATAATAACCTATCTTTATAAAGTTCTTCCTGTGGGTTTCCACTGTTTTCTAACAATCTTTCGTTTTTGGCTTTTTGCCTTCTTTGCACGATTATTAGCGTTAACAATTTTACTGGGCATTGACGCATTAGACAAAGCATTCACACCATATTCATGATTAGCAATAGAATTCAAGCATACATCATTACAAGGTTTGCAAATAGTATCAGAATTCGAATTAATTACAGTACGCCTAAGGCTAATACTAGAATCAACACGATTCGTTTTATTCAACTCAAGCTTAAGATCCTAGGTTGGTCTTCTACTCTCTTCCAATGCACATTTTAGCTTGCGAGGTCCTATCATTCCTTGTATTGTCTTGAGACTTTGACTTTCGCTTTAAGTCATTGATTACTCTGTAGAGGGAATTATGGGACATTAGTTGGTTGATCTACTTTTGCATTCTGAACTAGACGTGCAAGGATTTGTATTACTAGACGACACATTGATGTATACTTTCTTAAAACTGGGCCTAGAATGGTTTGAAGGCTAGGCACTAGGCATAGAACAAGGCATCACAGCTTTGCCTTTTGCACCTAAGGTTAAGGATTTGGGACATGTTGCAATTACACATTCTAGCAGCTCTTGAGATCGTTTGGCCTGGAGGCAAGCAAACCTAATTTCACTATCAAGAGGTTTGTTAATGAAATCCTCTTCGACAATCTCACGGAGACATTCTAGACTATCCTTAAGGTGAGCACAGTAGTCATGAAAAGCATGTTCATTATTCCTAAGATGAGGAGGAATATATTTAACTGTCACAGTGTATTTGCAATCTAAGGGTGACTTTGAGACAACATTCTTATTGAAAACAAGTGGTAGTTTCCCATTTCCCTGACTTTTCAGATTCTCAATTTCCTTTTGTAAAGACGTTATTTTTTCGTTGTTTTGGTCACGGGTGACTTTTATTGAATCATATAACTCTTTAAAATGTCGTTTAACTTTTTCATTTTCTTCTAGAAAACTCTCGTTTTCCTTTTGTAAGGCATTAACTAAGTTTTGAAGATGAAAAGTTTGAGAATTCGGAGAATCTAAAGGAGGAGGCATTTGGGAGCCTGTCATATTGTTTGTTTAACCCTTTAATTGAGAGATTTGGGCTTTCAAATTTTTGATCGTGTTGCAATGAGCTTGAATCTGTTCATCACGTTTGTTAATTTGAAAAACTGCATCAAACTCTGGAGCATGTGAGGATGTCTTGATATTTGAAGTTTTAACATTTTCTTTAAGATGTTGATATTTTAGTTGTAAATTAAAATGCTCACCTCTAGTTTAGAAAAATGTTTAACCAAATTGTCGTGATCATCCAGTTCAATTTTCTCAGTTAATTTAGAATTAGTTTTTCAAGCTCAATGACACGATCATGGGAGACTTTCAGGGCAACAAATAATTCATGAAATTGAGAAGCATTAATAGGAACAGTTGTAGCAGTGAAAAACACATCTTGAGCAATACATTCAGAAATCATATTCTAATTCAGTGTATGCAAGTTCTTCCTTTCAATCTCATTATATTTTAATGCTCGCTCATAGTCACTAACCTCAACTATCATAACATCAAATTCTTTTTCCATTTCTTAAATGTTGAATTCATCCTTTTTAAGACTCTCAAAGTGATCTTTTAGTTGTTTAAAGAAAGGCATGACTCAGGTTAAATAACATTCTTTAGTTTTCTCAAAACCTCTTTCTCCTTCAGTTATATCAGTGGGTGTGATCCTTTTCTTGCAAGTTTTCTCAAAATCAACAAATAGTTGAAAGATAAATATTGGAGATTAAGTCTTGCTTTTAGTGCCAATAGTTCTAGGAACTAGATGCATTGGTGTATTTGGAGGATACACAGTCGCTCTAGGCATTTTCCAAGGGGGGGGGTTGGTTTCAACAATATTTCAGCTTTCTGCTTATCTAAATCCATTTTCCAGAACACTTGTTCGGGAGTTAACAATGTCTGAGGCTTAAACTTGTTTAAGGCAATCCATTTCCATTTGTAATCATGGGGTGTGATGATTACTTTCTTTTCTTTACATTTTGGATCAGCTAGTTTCTTGTTTAATTTTTCCCTAGTGATTTCATCTTATTTCTTATCTTCCTCTGTGCACTCAGCGCAACTAGGTTTCTGACTAGGTTTAAGGATTTCCTTGCCATCATAAAGAACCTTATGAGCATTTCTAGCCTTTTAATGACCTCTGGATTTGGTTCCTCAACAAGGGGAATGCTATGCTTATCGCTTAGGACTCTATGCTTAGTGATCATGTGAGCAGTCTGAATGGTGTTTCCTTGTACGTACAACTTATTTTCAAGCTTGTTTTTTAAGGTTTTTAGATTAGAAAAATCATTCAAAAGTTTTGATTCCTTAGCACTGAATTCTTGCTTAAGCATTTTAACATTTTCTTGAAGTTCTTGTTTTGCTTAGCAGTTTTAGAAAGCTTTTCTTGCAAGGAGTTTAACTCTTGTTTTAACACTTCTTCTCTAAACCTACTTTTTCTAATAGTTGTACGCATTTGGTCATCCATTTCTTGCTCACGGGTGGTCAACTCAAATTTTGCACGTTGTTCATAAATAGCAACACGTTCTTTATAGGCATTCAGTTCAGAGATAACAGCATCATCAGGGGCACATGCAGTGTATTCATAAAAAACATAGTCATTGTTGACTGCAGAAGATGTATCACTTGATACAATTTCACTTTTACTTTGTTTCACATATTGATCATATGGGACAACATTGATATTACCCATGTTTTCAATATTTGATTCAATAGTTTCATTTGATTGTACTTTGTCATGCATCTTTTGTACATCAGCATCATCGTATAGTTTTAATACCTCTGAGATGAGTTTGTCTTTGGATGGGCCAGCTTGTGGTGAAGAAGAGACCTTGGGAGAAACCATTGGAGAAATGCTAGCCATAAAATTGTGTGTGCAGTAGGTCCATCATCCACATCAGAGTCGTATGCATCACAATCAGCGACTTGAAAGGCGTTCTGATGATTGTGACCTATCTCTTGAATTGGCTGCTCATCCACATCTGCATCATAGGTCTTGCATTTCCCCAGCAAGAAACAATACCTCCTCTTCATCCAACGCAGCACCATTATCCTGAGCTTGTACAAGCAGCATCTTATCTCTGAAGTAATCAGCATTCTGTGGACGTTTTGGAGATGTGCAGTTCCTTGCAATGTGTCCCTCACCACCACAGTTATAGCATTTGATCGGCTTAGTTTGACCTTGATTTCCATTTCTTCCCCGATTCTGATTACCAACATAACCTCTACCAGCTCCTCCTCTTCCTTGATCATACTGTCTTTCTTGAACTGGTTGCACAACACCATTTCCCGTCTCGACAGTAGCTTGATTGTGTGGGTTAGATGCTGTTCTGAGGTTGTTGTTGGTTGGTGGGAGAGAATTCATGTTTTGACTAATCCGGGAGCCGTTGATTAATGAAGTTACCCACATGTGCATCAGCATCAGCTTGTTTGAACTTTGGATCGGGAATGAGTTTGTGAGTTCCATCACCCATGGGTATAACTTGTGAAGCTTTAGTGGTAATCCCAATGTTTGAGTAGAAGGTAGTTGAATCATTTGATGAGCTTGTCTCTCCTGGATTTGTTTTGAATTGTTCAAGAATCCTCTTTTCAAACATGGCATGTCTCTCATTCTGAAGAAGGAAGGCATAGAGTTGCTCATAGTTTGTATTCTTCAATCCTTTAGTGAGCTTCACAGAAGTGACAAACTTGTGCCATTCAGGATTCATGTTTTTAACAAACTTTGAGTTCAGCTGAATGTTAGACATGGTCATTCTGATGTTCCTCATGTCATTCACCAGCTTATGGAATCTCACATAGTACTCATAGATACTCTCATCTGGTTTCATCTTGAAGTGCTCAAATTCATCATAGAGTTGAGATTCTCTGTCTTCCATGGTTAATTCAGAACTTGAGAGAAGCATCTTAACATTATCCCATACAGACTTTGCTTCAGTGTTGTGGTTGATAAGCTTATATATGTCTTTTGGAAGACCTTGCAATATGATGTTAGAAGCCCTGATATCGCATCGAATCTTTCTTCTCCTTATCATTGAGTTCCTCATACATTTTTGGTCTGTCCATTCCGTAAATCAATGTACCATCTTCAGCTGTATCAATTATGTCTCTAGTAGTCTCAACCAGATATGGTCCTTCATCAATGGATTTGAGAATGTTGACCCATTTTCCTTTCCAAGACAATACAATCTGATTCTTTGAGCCCAAGAGTCGTAGTCTGTTCTGTCAAGCATGGGTGGACGAGTATCTGAACCAGCTGCTTGAACATCCTCGACAATAGTGGAGATGATTGTAGGAACGTTGGTAGACATGATGACTGATTAAACGGGATTTTATAACTCTATGATTAAACCGGGAAATAGATTCTTCACGGGATTTTACTAAATCAAGAGAAAACCGTATTAAAATTCACCCAAGTCGCTAGAAAATCTTGAACCAAGTCGCTAACTACTAAGTCGCTATAACCCAAGCGCTAGTACCACAGTCAAAGGCCTATATAAACAACTCGTTAAGATTCAAGTCGCTAGGAAAATTTTGACAGCAATTCGCTAAGATCCAAGTCGCTAATGTGTCAAGTCGCTAAATAGCAACTCGCTAGCACCAAATCGCTAACACCAAGTCGCTAACGAACACAAGTACAATTCGCTAACTTCCACCAAGTCGCTACCCGTAGTGGAGAATCCACTAAGTGTACTGTTTGTCGGCTTGTCTCACTAGACAAGTCGCTAACCCAACTCGCTAAGACTTTCAACTACAACTCGCTACCAAATTGTAAAGCAAGTCGCTACCAAGAAAACTTTTCCATGGCTCAAGTCGCTAGCATGAAAAAACACATAAACACCACTTTTCAATCCAAAAATAACCCAACCACTATGATTCAAACCTTCTAAATGAAAACCTAAACACTTGTGATGATTCTAAACACAAAAGTACTACCAAAATCCAAACTTTAACACTAGAAATCAAACAAATGATGCAAAAACCACTAAACTTTTTCAAACTCAAAACCCCTAAAAAACCACAGAAATCCAAAGATATGTAAGATATGATCTAACCTGGCTCTTGATACTAATTGTACATATTGATTTCACATACACATCAAACCATAATCATAGTGGGCGTATAAAAGGTGAGTTCTAGAGAGAGAAAGTTAGAGGTTTAGGGAACTTAGTGAGAGAAAGAAAATCTTATTATGAGCTCCAACTCTCTACCTTGGAAGGTAGAGAGTATTTATAGTCTTACAATAAAACGCCACACAACGGGCTGTGGATCAGGCATACAGTGGGTAAAGACCCGTCCGTCCTCCACGGTGTTACAAAACTAAATACTACTTAACATAAAAGTACTATGACTACGAGCTTTCTAACGATTACATATACTTGAGGTGACCGACTCTTTAATACCTGGAATTTCTAATTCCTAACATAAATGAATTAGGTTTTGAAAAAGATGGAGCTTTGTTTCTTGCAAAAGTAGGATTATATTTTGGAGGTGGTTGTCTAGTGGTGACATGATTTGGTTTCTTCCTATTAACTATGACAAACTCAGTTCTAGATGAAGAAGCTACATTATTGCTAATGTTTGCTACAGCAGATCCACGAATCCCTTTTTCTACACTAGCCGGTTCCCTTTTTAGGGGATCCGTGGGATTCGCCACAACACTGGCTGGTTTCTAGTCTTTAAAAATTTTGTTTCTTTACTTTCACTAGTTGATGGATCAAGTTGTTGATTACCTAAACCTTTGATTGTTACAGTTTTACGCTATCTAGTATTGTATCTAAAGTGTTCGTACTCATTCTAGCAATTTTAGAATCTAAGTGATCCACTAGTGTTTGAAGTTGAACATAAAGTTCACATTCCACTTGATATTTTGCCTTTCTCTAAACGTTTTAGTTTTGCTTTTAATTCTATGACTTCTTTATCTAACGGTTATTTGACTCTTTTAAAAGCTTGTTTTTGTTAACTAGTTTAAGCTAATATTGCATAGTTTATCATATTCATTATGCAATGAGTCGTCATCAAGTGATGAGCTACTATAGTATTCGGGACATACCTCGTCATTTGCCATAAGACAAATTTCTTCATCCTCCTCGTCGCTCATTCCCCACGTGCCGCTCACGAATGCCTTTTGATCATCCCGTTTGGGACACTTACTAATAAAGTGGTTTGGGTCCCCACATTTAAAGCAAGTGCGATCATCCTTTGGCTTCTCGTCCCTTTTGCTTTTCGAAAGCCTTTCTTATGATCATAGATGTTTGACGTATCTACCCTTTCTAAAGAACTTTTAAAGTCCTTACCGCCATAGCGTAATCTTCGTCGTCACTACTCGAAGATGAGTTCTCCTCATCGCTTGAAGCCTTTTTGGCTTTAAGGGCAAGAGATTTGTGTTCTCTTTCACCTTTGAGGCTTCGGAGTATTTAGCAAGGACAAGCTCGTAGACTTTTAGGTTGCCTATGAGTTCATCGAGGGTGAGGATTGTCAAATCTTTTGACTCTTCGATTGCCGTCACCTTGGATCTCCACTTCGATGGAAGTGCCCTTAGATATCTCCTAACATGGTTACGGCTAGAAAAAGATTCATCAAGTGCTTGTAAAGATGTAATAATAGTATTAAAGTTAGCAAATGAATGATGTATAGTTTCCTCATCCGATATTGAAAATTGTTCATATTGTTGAACAAATAAATCAATTTTATTATTTTTAACTTGTTGGTTGCCTTGATGAGTTACAACTAAAGAATTCCAAATTTCTTAAGAGGTTTTAAGCATAGAAATTCTTTCGAATTCCTTTTTGGGTAAAGCATTATATAAAACAATTTTAGCTTCACTATTTTTAGAAAGCTTTTTCTTCATTTCATCATTTAGTTTATCATGAGGTATGTGAACTAAATTTCCTTTATCATCATTTGAGGTAGCCTCAAAATCACTGATTCGCTCCTGAACAGTCAAGTTTAATCACAATGCTGACCCTGGAATGGTCAACCGTATAACCTTAAAACAGCTCAGAAAGCCAAATGCAATTTAGATCAGAGGAAATAGGGGATTCATGGGTCGTTAAGTCCACGGAGGATGAATGGTGTTTAACACAGACAGACGTCGAATAATCACTAAGGATAGTGATCAGTAAGGATTTTGATTTATTTATACCTAAAGAAAAGTTTTGTAAATTACAGGGGCTTAAATGCAAATTAAAGAAAATCAAAAAGTTAAAATATATTAAATAAACGCTATCATCTTTTTACAATGATGTTTTTCTTGATTTATAAAATAAAATAACTTAAAATAACTATTTTAATTAAAACGTAAACTTAAATTATCTAAAAACGTGATTTAAAATGAAAACGTACGTTAAGTATAAAAATACGCGAGTGCGAAGCAAAAACGTAAAAATTTTGAAATAAAAGTCCTACGAGTGTAAAAACAATTTTCTTACCTACTATATGACAAAAGAAATTTTTAGAAAAAAGATTTATATTTTTTTAACTTTTATATTTTTTATTATGAATTAAATACTATTTTAGACTAAATAAATGCTTAAAAATACTAAAACTATTGAAGAAATCTGAAACTTTTTATAAATTACTTTATACTAATACAAAGTTAAGAAAAATACAAAAGTTGAAAAAACTTGATTAAATAAGCTGAAAATAAGCTATTAAGCTCGTATAAGCTTAAATTGGAAAGAAGGGTTATATATTAGATAGTGCAAAGTTAAACCAGAGAAAAAGACCAAGGGCAGTTGGTGAGTGGTTGTGTGGTGATTTGGGTGGCCAAGGTTCGAATCCCAGCAATGACTTTTTTTGCAACTATTTTATTTTTGGATTTTTATTTTACAAACTTATTAAGTTAACTAAGATAAGCAATTTATAAAACTATGACTTTTTATAAAAATGACTAATAAGCTCCGTTTGAGCTTATAATCTTAACAGTTAACAAAAAATTGGAATAAGCACAAGTTATTAGCCAAATGGCTATTTAAGCTAATAAATAAGCAAGGATGAATTGAAAATAAGCTAAATAATGATAATAAGCTAATATATCAACTGAATAAGCACAATAACTTGAAAATAAGCACTGATTAATCCAAAATAAGCACTAGTTACCTGTATGCACGGGACACTTTTTTGAATCACTAGGCACTTTATGGCTTAATTTTAAGCATTGAGATAAGCTAGAAAATGAAAACAAATACTGCAACTAACAAGTTGACCAATTAAGCTTTCCAAAAAGCTAAATTACACAGTTTGGCTTACACTAATAAGCTTGTGAGAAGCTTATAAAAATTTTGAAAAACTACTGAGGATGACTCGGTGTATATGAGTCAAATGGGACAAACTAAATAGCACTTGCAGGCCTATCAAATAAGCTAGAAAGTTGAATTTTAAGCTTGGACCCTTAAGATGGCTTGGTTAGCTTTCCAAAGAACTAAAATTCACAAGCTAAAGTTAACGAGTGAGCTTGTGACAAGCTTGTGATTTTGACCATAAACATGTGCACAGAACATATTTTTGACTTTTTAAGAAAATGAAATGAGTTGACTTATATGAACTTTAGATCAATTCTATGCATGATTATGTTATGTAAGGTATAATATGATTAAATTAAGCTAGGTGACCAAGTTTTAAACTACTTTGATGAGTTTTACTTCCTAAATTTTAACAGTTATGAAATGGTGAGAGATTAAAAGGTATTTTGACTATTTGTTGAACAAGGACTGACTTTTATTGTTTGTTTGAGTTGTTATGACCTACTGAGACATGAACCAACTAAGAACAACAGATAGAACAACCTAAAACACAGTGACAAGCAAATCCAAACAACTTTTTAAAAGACTGTTTTGGAACTTTTCAAAGCAAATCACAGATTAAAACCATGAAACTTATTACAGACCTTCTAATATCATTTATTAAAACTAAATAAGCATCAAACAACAGCCACAACAACCTAAAACTCAATAATGATCTTTATGCTATTTAAACTTCAAAAAATGAGATTTTTAGCAACTATAAATTTTAAAGAACAAGTGACGTTTTATGGATTGATTATGCTTCAACAACTAATGAACATGTAACCACAGAGATTTAAGCTTATCATGTCTTACACAGTGAAATGCCAAAATGGATCAAAATGGCTTACAAATGGATTCCAAGTGAAAATGATAAACAAGGACTGAGAGCAGATCCTATAGCTTCCAAGAAGCACTAAAGCCAAGGGCAATCCTTTATCAACCCTGCTCCCATTTGTGATCACCATTTCCATTGATTTTTGAATTTCTTACTATTTTATTTGTATTTTTGGTGATTTTCTCTTTTTGATTCTAAACTGATTTTTAAAGTCTCTAAAAGCTTTAATAAGCTTTCTAGGAGCTTATGTGAGCCTATTCAGTCCTTAATAACATCTAACAACAACATTGACAGATTTTGAGAATTTGAACTGAAAATGCATAAATGAAAACAGAACTTGAAACTTGAAATTGATGTTAATAAAAGTTTTATTGCACACTAGTAACTTGAAATACTGAGCTAAAAGCTTAAACAAACACTGAAATTTGAAACTTAATTAAAGATGACATAAGCTCAATTACAATTATTCTAGATCTCTTCTTCACATTGCTTCCCATCTTTCTTTATAGCCTTGAGATACTCCCCACATGCCTCTGATCATTTCCCATCAACAATCTCAGCCTTTGAATGAGTCAAACTCATCTTATCCGTTTAAATGACTTTTGGCGCCAAAAGTGTATATGGTTGCTTGAGATAGTTTCAGAGTAATTAAAGAATCTTGGGGTGTTGTGGAGGTGTAGGGGACACAAAAGGTTAAGTTTCAATGGATTTGGTGTGATGTGGAAGCAAAAACAGGGGATGTTAGTGTAACAGTGAAAGGTTTATGGTGGGGAAGCATTTATTGGTTGTGGGCTGATGTATAGGTGGAAAGGGGATGGTGATGAGTGTTTTTAGATAGTTGGGGTGAGGTGGAAAGGTGGTGAAACCACAGGGTTTTGATATACTGAGGGGGGAAGAAGGAATTAAAGTGAACAGTGGTGGTGGTTTGGGGGGTTTTGACTTGTTTTGACCGTAGGATATTATTAAGAGGGGGTCCAAAATGGGGGTCAAGGCTAAATGGCAGGGGTTCTTTTTGATTTGGTGGGGTTCTAAATACAAAGGGGTCTAATGTTTTGTATTAATAACAAGGACCATTTGTGTAATTCGGCCAATCTTGAGGACACCAAACACGCAATTCTCAAAAGTTATCACAAGGACCAAAACTGCCAATCTTTAATAGTACAAGGACCATAGTTGATAATTTCCCATTTTTAAATATCTAAGGACCTTATTTGACATTTTCAAAACTTGAGGGACTAAAGTTGTAATTTTTGTAATTTTAAACTTCAAGGACCAATTTTTACAACTCATGAATCCTTAAGGACTTAAAATGATTTTTTATAAGTTTTGAAATGACCAGGGACTATATTTGACAACTTTTGAAACTTGGGGGACTAAAACTGCCAATTATGCAAACTTAATACGTTTTTCACCAGATTTTGATATTTTTGCATTTAAAACACATAAAACACTTATTTGTGATATTTTTATCATTTTAATGCATTTCTGAGTGTTTTCAGATGTTTTTGCAGTCTAGATAGTACAAAAATGATGAGTATTTAGACACTCATCACTCCTTCAACAATAATGTACCAAAGATCAATATCTTTAGACTTCACATATGTTTCGAATCTATTTTTCCAATATATAAAACCATTAGTTTCAAGTAGTGGTGGTCGTTGCATAGTGCCTTTCATATAATTTTAAACCCGTAGTGATCGAAAAGTTTTTAAAATACAATTTTATTTTAAAACTTTTATAAACTTAGCTCTTGATGCCAATTGTGAAAACTAGAAGGGGGTTGAATAGTTTTGCCGATTTTAAGTTGATTTCTAAAACTTTAGATTCGATATTATGTGAAATCGTATGGATGTTGAGAAAGTATAGATCTAATGATAATGCAAGCAAATAGATAAAGTTAAGGGATAGAAATGACACAATCGATTTATAGTGGTTCGGCTACAAGGTCACCTTCCTTGCCCTACTCCACTCCCGAGTCACCTACTCGAGAGTTCAAGCACTATGTCAACAAACTCCTTCACTTGGCGGAGAAGCCTTCACAACGTTGCTTACACTTTTTCCGGTACAAAGCTAGATACCGAGTCCGTAGCACGGTGGACCAAACCAACACAACTATTACACAACAAATATGTGAAATATCAAATACAAGATCTTCGCTACAGAAATCTTGCGGATTGACAAATCAATCAAGGATCCCTTGCTTGGATGACTTGTAGAATGCTCGTGATCTCGACTTAGAGAAGGACCTATATGAGGATCACAAATAAAAAGAAAGAAGAACAACTCTCTAGATCAAGTGATCTATATGTTAGAAGAGAATGAGAGTGTATGAGAGATTTAGTAAGAAGAGGGGTGAGTTAGAATGAAGAAATGGCTCTCTATTTATAGGCAAATTTCTCCTCTGCTCCACGGATCCCACGGATCCCTTCCACTTGGGATCCGGCTAGTGTAATCCTAGGGATCCGTGGTACGCTCCTCTTGCCCATGGGTTTTTTGGTTATGGGTCATGGGTTATGGTCCATGGGTTTTCTCTAGATTCAATGTATCTAAGTATACATTGTATCAAGTCTTCTTTGGTATGAGTTTAAGATCCATGGGTTATGGTTTTTACCCATCCTAATAAACTATTACAACAAATGCTTAATTATTACATTTTTGTATTTAAATGGCTATATGTAAATGCTTTACAAAAATAACATGTATCCTCATAATTTTACTTAAGATAACATTACATTTGTTATCAACAAAACACAAAGAGATCGCAAAATATTAATAAACGTTTTTACGGTTTATTTGTATTAACAACTTCCAAACCACACTAACAATACCACTCTGTAATAATTAATATATATAAATGTAAACTCCTCAAATGAAAATACTTAAGTTGTTACCGCTTGCATAGGGTGCGTTTAAATGTCCGTTTTTAAAGTGCCTAAACGAACAACCATTGTGGTAGCATAGGGAACGTTTAACTCCACGTCCCAGCCTATGTCTAGTAGCCTTGCCGAAGCGAGCTCCAAGCCAATGTGGTAGACAAAACACTATGTACATCAAAAAATACACATAAATCATACTTCTCCTCATTCACCACCAAACTAACCACCACTATTATTAATGATATAGCATATTGACACGAAATTGTAGCAAAGTTATCACGGCAAATAAGCCATACCACATTAATTAAAGTACAATAACATACCACATTAATTAAAGCCATACCACATTATATAAAAGATTATTCGGTCCAATGATATCAAATGCATTCTATAAAAGTTTTGACCATGAATTAATTGCTTTATCTTAACTAAATATAGAGTATCAAGGTCAGAAAATGAAAGTACCTAAATAATCTTTAATCTTAATTAAGGAGCGCACGCCTTATATCTCGAAAGTGGACACTGGTCCAAACTCCACGTTCGAGCCTATGCCTAGCAGCCTTGCTGAAGCAAGCTTCAAGCCACTGTAGTAGACAAAATACTATGTACATAAAAAAATACAAATAAATCATACCTCTCCTCATTCACCACCAAGCTAACCAACACTATTATCGATGATCTAGCAGATTGACACGAAGTTGTAGCAAAAGTTATCACGGCAAATAAGTCATACCACATTAATTAAAGTACAATAACACTAACAGATAAATTAATTACCCAAAAAACAAGAGCCCTTTATTAGTAGATAAATTAATAAGTATTCCCTAATAGATTAATATAACTTTAATCCATTAACCGAAAAACAAACCTTCTACAAATCAGATCGAGCAATGTTAAATTTAAGTATTTTTTCTTGGTGTCGTAAGTTTTTTGAGTCGGCTTTTGGGTTTCTTTGTTTGTGTGTGTCGTCTAGTAAGGTGTCAAATGAATCTTGAACGTGAGAAGAACTCCAGTTTGTTTGTTAAAATTTTAGTTTTCACCCTTATGTTTTTGTAGATCACCCTGCTTTCTTTAAGTTTTACATTTTTATATTTTTGACACTTATATTTTATACCAATCTTTTGTTTATTTTCTCCAAAAACGTTTTTTTATAGATTTTGGACAAGTAAGGAAATATTTAGTCTTTTTAAATAAAAAAACTTAGGATAAATAAATAATTATTAAAAAAAATATTACTTAACAAGGAAGGATTTAAGTTTTTAAAATTCAAAAGTCCTCGCTTTAAGTTTTGTTTTATTATATAAAAGATTATTCGGTCCAATGATATCAAATGCATTGTATAAAAGTTTTGACCATGAATTAATTGCTTTATCTTAACTAAATATAGAGTATCAAGGTCAGAAAATCAAAGTACCCAAATAATCTTTAATCTTAATTAAGGAGCGCACGCTTTATATCCCGAAAGTGGACACCGGTCCAAACTCCACGTTCCAGCCTATGCCTAGCAGCCTTGTCGAAGCAAGCTTCAAGCCACTATAGTAGACAAAACACTATGTACATCAAAAAATACACATAAATCATACCTCTCCTCATTCACCACCAAACTAACCACCACTATTATTGATGATCTAGCAATTTGACACGAAATTGTAGCAAAAGTTATCTCAGTAAATAAGTCATACCACATTAATTAAAGCACAATAACACAGACACATGACTTAATTACCAAAAAAAACAAGAGCCCTTTATTAGTAGATAAATTAATAAGTACTCCCTAATAGATTAATATAACTTTAATCAATTAACCAAAAAACAAACCTTCTACAAATCAGATCGAGCAATGTTGAATTTAAGTATTTTTTCTTGGTGTCGTAAGTTTTTTGAGTCGGCTTTTGGGTTTCTTTGTTTGTGTGTGTCGTCTAGTAAGGTGTCGAATGAATCTTGAACGTGAGAAGAACTCCAGTTTGTTTGTTAAAATTTTAGTTTTCACCCTTATGTTTTTGTAGATCACCCTGCTTTCTTTAAGTTTTACATTTTTATATTTTTGACACTTATATTTTATACCAATCTTTTATTTATTTTCTCCAAAAACGTTTTTTTTATAGCTTTTGGACAAGTAAGGAAATATTTAGTATTTTTAAATAAAAAAAATTAAGACAAATAAATAATTTTTAGAAAAAATATTACTTAACAAGGAATGATTTAAGTTTTTAAAATGCAAAAGTCCTCTCTTGAAGTTTTGTTTTATTATATAAAAGATTATTCGGTCCAATGATATCAAATGCATTGTATAAAAGTTTTGACCATGAATTAATTGCTTTATCTTAAGTAAATATAGAGCATAAAGGTCACAAAATCAAAGTACCCACATAATCTTTAATCTTAATTAAGGAGCGCACGCCTTATAGCCCGAAAGTGGATACCGGTCCAAACTCCACGTTCCAGCCTAGCAGCCTTGTCGAGGCAAGCTTCAAGCCACCTTAGTAGACAAAACACTATGTACATCAAAAAATACACATACATCATACCTCTCCTCATTCACCACTAAACTAACCACCACTATTATCGATGATCTAGCAGATTGACAAAAATTGTAGCAAAAGTTATCACGGCAAATAAGCCATACCACATTAATTAAAGATCAATAACACAAACACATAAGTTAATTACCGAAAAAACAAAAACCCTTTATCAGTAGATAAATTAATAATTACTCCCTAATAGATTAATATAACTTTACTCCATTAACCGAAAAACTAACCTTCTACAAATCAGATCGAGCAATGTTGAATTTAAGTATTTTTTCTTGGTGTCGTAAGTTTCTTGAGTCGGCTTTTGGGTTTCTTTATTTATGTGCGTCGTCTAGTAAAGTGTTGAATGAATCTTGAAAGTGAGAAGAACTCAAGTTTGTTTGTCAAAATTTTAGTTTTCACCCTTATGTTTTTGTAGATCACTCCGCTTTCTTTAAGTTTTACTTTTTTATATTTTTGACACTTATAATTTATACCAATTTTTTATTTAGTTTCCCCCAAAACGTTTTTTTATAGCTTTTGGACAAATAAGGAAGTATTTAGTCTTTTTAAATAAAAAAACTTAAGATAAATTAATAATTATTAGAAAAAATATTATTTAACAAGGAATGATTTAAGTTTTTAAAATGCAGAAGTCTTCACTTGAAGTTTTGTTATATTATATAAAAGATTATCCAGTCCAATGATATCATATGCATTGTAAAAAAGTTTTGACCATGAATTAATTGCTTTATCTTAACTAAATATAGAGTATCAAGGTCAGAAAATCAAAGTACCTAAATAATCTTTAATCTTAATTAAGGAGCGTACGCCTTATATCCCGAAAGTGGACACCGGTCCAAACTCCACGTTCCAGCCTATGCCTAGCAGCCTTGTCGAAGCAAGCTTCAAGCCACTATAGTAGACAAAACACTATGTACATAAAAAAATCAAGGTTGTAAAAATCGCTAGGCACTAGTGAGGCGGTTGGGTAGGCCTAGTGATTAATCGGTTAGGCGGAGATTAATCGGGGATTAATCAGATTGAAACTTTTATGGATAAAATTATAATTTTAGATATTATATTGTATGTATGAGATAACCATAGTTCATCAAAGTTCAAATATTTCAAGTGTTCAAAATATAACATAATACATAATTTCTTCAAAGTGAAGTCAGACATAGATATTACTCGGTTTGTTGATCATTTTTAAGCGATCTTTGACCAATTAATCGGTTTGTTGACCGATTCTTAAGCGATTTTGTTGACAAATTTTTAAGCGATTTTGTCCGATTAATCGGTTTCTTGACCGAGTTTTAAGCGATCTTTGACCAAACCGATTAAATAGGCTGATTATGATAAATCAAGGCAGTAACCACCGGTGAATTTCACCTTGTATTAAAGTAATATAATATTTTAATAAAAGAATATTTATCCATTTTCTACGTCTAATTTTTTTAGATTAGACGTTATCAGTTTACCTGATCACAGCAACTAACTAGTGTAACGTAACTCACATTCCCAATAAATGTGCTCACCCACACCAACATGTCTTATGTTTATTTCAAGTAAACATCCTTATATGTCAAGTATAAAACTTTTGGACTTTTATTTACCACTTTACGTTATTTCATTAACGTACAATTATTAAACGTTCAAACTAAACTTAGCTATTTATCTGAGTTTTCACGAAACTTCTTAGGTTATTAAATTAATCAAGTTAACTTCAATTTATTATCACTATAAGTCTCCTTTAGTTTAAATAACGTTTAAACACTCGGATAATCCGTGACTTAGTCTTAAATTGAGTATATTTTTAACATATTTATAAGCCTTATATTTTTACCTTGCCCGATATTAAATTTCGCAACTTAAAGACCCAACGTTTGTAATTATCAGGATCAAACTAGACAGCCTCACCACCTTATCTACATAAACCGCCTATACTACTTTTATATATATAAAAAAAATCAGATGTTATCTTATCTCCTTCTCTCTCACTCCACGCCTCCCCACCTCCTTCCATCTCTCTTCTTCCACCACCTCTCCACAGCACCACCCCAGACGCACCACTACTGCCATCATCACAAAGGAGAATGACCAAGGGTCGTTTGGGACGGATTAAAGCAAGGGTTACAACTAGGGTTTTAGAGTCTCGATGGGTTGAGATACTATAGCCACTCCATCACCACTTGATAAAACCACCATTTTCATCTCCACTTCTCGCTCGTCCTTGTGGTATGTCGAAACAAAACCACACTTGTCAATTGCTATCATATACAAGTTGATTGCTAAAACAGTTATTATGTTTTCGTGGAATTTAAAACAGGTATAAGAGTTTTCGAATAATTAATTCATGTGGTATTAAGTCAAATTGATTATTATCATCATTTTGGTTTTTGGTCTCAGGTTTAGATTGGATTTGGAGTTGCTAAACTTAGTTGTGTTTACTCTCGATTCACGAAAGACACCACAAGTGGTGTTTGTTTTGCTTGCCTCGGATCACCAACGCGACCCACATGGTGCGTTTGGTTGTCTCGGATTCAAAAGAAAAGCCCACCCCAAAGGGGCGTTTGCTTTTGCGTGTCTCAGCCCAAATGAGGGTGCTTTTATTTGTTGTTTACAGCCAATAGAGGCCGGTTAGTTGTTGCTGTCACCGCAACCCATAAGGGTGCGCCTGGTTTAATTCTCATCTGGAAAAAGAAACCACCAAAGGTGGTGTTTGTTGATCCTGAGTCGTGACCACAACCACACCAACCTGGTGTTCGGCTCGTAGGTTTAGCCACCAAGCCGCAGCCCCTAATGGGTGCGTGTGACTTGTTGTCTCGACCAGCAAAGGAACCCGTTATGGGTGTTTGTTTTCTACAGTCCGAACCCTCAAAAAGGGTGTTTATTTGCCTATTGTCACAGTCACCCTGAAGGATGTGTTTTGGTTTGTTCCAGCTTATACATACTTGTGCTTAATTTCATGAATATTATGAATTGCATATTTGATAAATAACTTGAGTTATTAACTTGTAGGAAATTAATAACAAGCTTATGAGTTAGTTGTTTTTGTTTTGATTCTCATTAAACACAAAACTGTAAGGGTGCTTGAGTTTGCTTATTTTGCTCGGACCAACACAAAAGCCACACAAGGGTGCGTTTGGCTTGCTTGCTCCGACTTACACCGTGACCAGACTAGGGTGCGCTTGGGCTGTTTGATGCCTGCTGTCGCAACCCACCCCAAGAGGGTGTGGGTTTGGATTGTGTATATTTTGTTTTACACAAGTTTGAAATGCTTATTTTGAATTTGATTTGTTTTCGGTATAAAAGAAGTCACAAGGGCGTTTGTTATTTTGAGTTTACTTTTCAGCATTATATGATTCGAGGGTGTTTGTATGTTACGACTTATGTGACCTTTAGCTTATTCATCGTCAACTTATATTGCGTATTTGAAACTTAATAATTTTTACAACTTAATTGGTTTATGACTTATGAATGATTCGACTTATTCTTTTGAAGCCAAGTACTTGTGGTATTATCATTTTAGTTATTAAGTGGTTTATTTGTGAAGTTTGCTTATAAGATTATTTCTTTGAACCTGCTTATCGTGTAACTGCTTAGTTGATTCGCTCGATTCATTTTACTTATGATTATGTACAGTTTTGTAACTTGGGCTTAACTTATAAAATATTAATGGGCTAAGTATGTAACACTTACTGGGCTAAACTTATAATTATTATTGGACTACTTATATCAACGGATTTCGGACTAAGATTATTGAGTCAAATATTATTGGACATCGGACTTGTAACGGACTTGGTCATTTGGACAAACGTATTTGACTTACGACAGACTAAAAACAACAGACTTTGGAAAAAATTATTAAACTTGACTTGGACTATACTAATACATAACGGACTTGGGCATATTGGATATAACAGATACATAAGGGGCATACTATGTTGGACAATGGGTATTCGGACTAAACATAATGAATCGGGACTTGAACATTGAACTTATATGTATTGAGAGCATTTGGACATTTAACTTACGACGAAAATAAGATATCGGAATAGATATCATTTGGATAAATATTGGACACATGGGACTACAAGTATTGCACTTATTGTTCTAATAGAATATTATTAGATTAACATATTAAATATATGTTGGACTTGACTGTTTGGACATATTAGACTCGTGACAGACTTAAGATATCGGGCGATCGCCTATTAGATTATTATCGGACTCTAAAACTAATAACCATTAAATATAAGTTAAACTTAAGTGATCTATTTGTATATCACTTAATTGCTATTTGATCCTTACATGTTTATTTCCTTTCATACGTGTACCATATATTTTATACTTTGATATGTGTTTTCGAGTCTAGAACTTCAAACCACCACACGAATGATGATACTAAACTTTTCTTACGAATTATGACAATAAACTCTTATAATTATTTATACGAGTATTCCACGAAAACTAAAACACTTATCTTTTGAAAACTTATTTACTTTACGATACGTATTCTGAGATAATCCATATACTATTAGGTTGTGCCAATGACGTACCGTTGTGTCGGTACTCTTGTATCGTCGTACGTTGCCACCTTGTGATATTATTGTGTTACATTTCTCGATGCCAGTCATGTTAGTTGTGATTCTTGTATTTCTTCGGACTAAGGTGAGTTTCACAACCCCATTTTACTGTTTTACTCTTTTGGGGTGAAAAGCATGCTATGATTACTTAAAACTAAATTGGTTGTGCATTCATGAAATTAAGGATTTACTTAACTGATTCAATCCATCGAGCTATGCTCGCTATACTTGTGCAAACTGGTATGTATGCTTATGTTTGGCGCCTATACGTGTAAAAGTCCCTGTTACTACACTACTTATTAACTCACTCCCACTATACGGGACGAGCCGTTGATATCTATGGATAACGCTATTTAGGGGTAGAGCCATCCCCTCACTCTACTAACCAGAGTGCATATTATCACCTTCTTATGCTAGGTTAGAGCATGTTGCACGTAAGGGGCAATTTTACGGCTGAATCGGCTTAAGTAGTGGAACCTTTATGCCATGAACGCGCTGCATACATAATGGACCCTTTCAAAACTTTGACAACCAATTGATCTTACTGTTTTGGAAACTACTTGGTGTACTAAAACCTGTTAACTCACCAACCTTTGTGTTGACACTTTTAGCATGTATTTTCAGGATGGCGTTAGCTAAACTTTGAAGGCGCTTGGGCATTGGCATGGCATGGTCATAGAAGACTCTGATGTAAATTTGGGGACCAATTTAATTCTTTTATGGGCCTACATTCTATAATACTCCCTCCGTCCCATAAAAATTGTCCAGTTTGACTATTTTGAGTCTTTCTTTCTCAACTTTGACCTTAAATATTTTTGTTTGCGTTATATAATATTTTATGAAAATTATACCAATGAACATACATTTAAATCTCAATCCATTTACATATTTTTCATCAAGTGTTGTATAACGTAAACAAAATTATTTAAGGTCAAAGTTGTAAAAGAATGACTTAAAAAAGTCAAAGTGGACAGTTTTTATGGGACGGAGGTAGTATATATTTTGAAAGATGTAAACATAAATCTTTACGAAATACGATTTCTCAAGTTAAACTGTTGTTCTATACATTGTGTTGTGGTACCAATCGAGTAATACCCGGTAACACTTACTTCCGCTGCAAACCATTATTTTGGAGTGTTACAAAGACGCTTAGTGAGCGATCAGCGATTATGCGGAGATTAATCAGCCGCCTGGACCGATTTTTACAACAGATCAAAAAATACACACAAATCATACCTCTCCTCATTCACCACCAAACTAACCACCACTATTATCGATGATCTAGCAGATTGACACGAAATTGTATCAAAAGTTATCACGGCAAATAAGCCATACCACATTAACTAAAATACAATAACACAAACACATAACTTAATTACCCAAAAACCAAAAACCTTTTATTAGTAGATAAATTAATAAGTACTCTCTAATAGATTAATATAACTTTAATCCATTAACCGAAAAATAAACCTTCTACAAATCAGATCGAGCAATGTTGAATTTAAGTATTTTTTTTCTTGGTGTCGTAAGTTTTTTGAGTTGGCTTTTGGGTTTCTTTGTTTGTATGTGTCATCTAGTAAGGTGTCGAATGAATCTTGAAAGTGAGAAGAACTCAGTTTGTTTGTTAAATTTTTTGTTTTTACCCTTATGTTTTTGTAGATCATCCCACATTCTTTACGTTTGACCTTTTTTATTTTTATTTTTTTGACACTTATATTTTATACCAATCTGTTATTTAGTTTCCCCAAAAACGCTTTTTTTTATAGCTTTTGGACAGATAAGGATATAGTTAGTCTTTTTAAATAAAAACTTTAAGACAAATAAATAATTATTAGAAAAAATATTACTTAACAAGGAATGATTTAATTATTTGAAATGCAAAACTCCCCGCTTAAAATTTTGTTTAATTATATAAAAGATTATTCGGTCCAATGATATCAAATGCATTGTATAAAAGTTTTGACCATGAATTAACTTCTTTATCTTAACTAAATATAGAGTATCAAGGTCAAAAAATCAATGTACCTAAATAATCTTTAATCTTAATTAAGCTCCAAACTTTTTATTTGTCTAAATTAGTTAAATGATAAAGATCACAAACATTTTATTTACAATTCATACTGATTTTTTGGAGGAAAAAAATACAATCACAAATTAGAACGCAAAATTATTGTCACGAAATATTGTAAACGAAAACATTGTGTTGAAAACTAGAAGGGGGGTTGAATAGTTTACCGATTAAAAACTTTGTTTTGAAACTTATTGAAAGATTAATTGATGTTGATCTTAGATATGTTAGTGAAAATATGTAAACAATATATAAAGAATAGATAAGGAAAGAAACAATCAAACCACAACAAGTTGTTTATAGTGGTTCGGTTTACAAGGACCCTTTTTCCTTGCCCTACTCCACTCCCCGAGTCTCACACTCGAGAGTTTAACTTCACTAGTCAACAAGCTCCTTTCACCGGCGGATAAACCTTTACACTTCGCTTACACACTATTTCCGACACTAAGCTAAATGTCGAGTTCTTTTGAAGGGTACAACCAGTCCCACACACAATGTATTTTAAGGACTAAAATACTAACCACTCACACTCACAATATTATGATGGTTTGGTACAACAATGAAGTATGAATCAACACAAGAGCATACAACAACAAACAAACAAGACTTCCAACTTCTCGTTGAAGCTTGAATGTGACTTGATCTTCTTTGCTACAAAAGAGATCACTAATATGATATGAAACTGAGTTAAAAAGGTTAGAGAGAAGGAATGTATGAGAGTATGATAGAAAGGGATGAAAAACTACTTGGTTTGGCTTTGCTATTTATAGCCAAAACACTCAGCAAGCACCACGGACCACGGAACCCTTGAAAGGGTTCCGCCCGTTATAATATTTGGTGCCGCCGAGGTCTGACAGCAAGATCTCAAAATCTTACCAAAGTCAACCATATCTATGCAAGATTGTGTAAGATATGTAGAGCCTAAATCTACACAAAGTATCTAGTGAAATCTTCTAAGGATTTCAATGATGCACCACATGATGTCATGTGTTTGTTTTTTTATTTTTAGAAATATGCAAATACATATGTAATGTTTAGTTTTTAAGAAACTAAAACATTCTAAAAACTACTATCATACATTATGGTTTAGAGTCATATCAAGATATGATTAATAACAATGTAAATGCTTGAGTGATGAAGATTTTATTTGAAAAAGCTTGTTTTAATATCTATAAAACTTGACAAGCTTTAAGCTTTATAAAAATTAAATTTACTTTTGTCGTTAACAAAACTTAGGTAAAGATCAAAAATATAAATAACGTTTAATGACGATATTTGTATTAACAATCTCCCCATTTTTGTTGAGGACAAAACATAAATTTTATTTTTACAAAAGATGTAAAGATTGTACAGGAGTTATAAAAATATTAGTTTTAGAACTTGAAAGAAAATGATAATGCAAGTATGTCCAATATAGACATGATGTTGACTTTTTCAGAAAGTCAAAGTCTTCACTAGTTGAAGCATGATGTTGACTTTTTCAGAAAGTCAAAGTGTGCAGTTTGACTTTTTCAGAAAGTCAAATATTACCAATGAAGTATCATGTTGACTTTTTCAGAAAGTCAATGTATGCAGTTTGAGTTTTTCAGAAAGTCAAATATAAACAAGTTCTATATATTTTTCCCCCTTTTTGTCTCAACAAAAAGAAGATGTGAGGCGAAATGTGTAATGAGCCTTTAGCCATTATCTCCACCTTGACCAATGCTCCCCCTAAATTGGGTGCCAATGGAAAGATACATGGATTGTGAAAAAGCTACAAAAAGAATTGTTAGTAATAAGCATCATCACAAGCATTTCCAAACACTATGTAATAAGCAACAACAATATAAGAAACACAATTCATTCGTTAAAATTTTTCATGATTTTAAGAATCATGAAAGGAGAACACAATGAAGTGTTTAATACAATGATAAAATCTTAAAAAAGAAATTATCCAAAAAAATACAAGAAAAATCCTAGAAAATAAAAAATGCTTAAAAGAAATAATCTATGACCCTCCTATTGAGGTGGTGGATGAGCAAGAGCATTTAGGCGCTCGAGGATGTGATTGAGGATGAACCTCATTTCCTCTTGGAACTCATAGACCATCACCCGGGTCCGTTCGGTTGTTTGGGCGGGTTGCTCACAATTGGAGCAACCATGCATAGGAGGGTAGTATGGTTGATGATTTTGTGGTGGTGGAATGGTGGAGGTGTTGGTGTTGGTGTTTGGTGTGGTGATGATGGAGGTTAGCAAAGCACTTTGCATTTGCATAGCATCATTTAGATGAGAATCCACCATATTTGAGAATTGGTGGAGATGTTGGAGTTCGGCTTGAATCTCTTCTCTTGTGGGATGATCTTCCCACATGGACTCCTCAATGTCCTCTATGTGATGAGACATTGATGTAGGAAGTGGTTGATCCCCATATAAAGGACCATGGATATCCTTGTGGATAGGGTGGAAGAGAAGAGGTCTTGGCCCTAACGGGGCGTTTGGGTCAAATGATGGTCTTGGAGACTCATGAGCAATCCGCTCAATAGTACCAAATGACGGTAGTGGTGGTGGATGATTGGGCCTAGGAGGAAAATCTTCCAAGTCCTCCAAGAAAGGATTTGGAGAAGTAGGTGGTGTAGAGAATAATTCCAATGGGATGAGTGCTGGAGATTTCGGAGGAGATGGTGTTTTTGATGTTTGGAGGGGAGCCGGTGGTGGTGAGCTTGGAGTCTTTGTTGGTGGTGGAGTAGTGATGGTAATGGGTGATTGTGGAGGCGGTGTAGGAGTAGCTAAAGTGAGGTTTGTGTCATCCCTTATGGGAGATTAGATGGTTAGTGGAGATGACTTGGAGAAGGAGCTTAATTTGACAAAGCAACAAGTTCTTACGCTAATTCTAGCAGTTTTATTGCAAGGCTTGGTTGATGGTGAAGTTTTTGTCATTTTGACTTAAGCTTTTGCTAGTAGATGGTGAGAATTGAGAAGGTGTGAAGATGATCATGGTAAAACCTCTTAATTTATAGGAATGGAGAATTATGGAGAAGTGTGTTTGATTTGATGTTAAACCATAGAAGATATGAGGTTTCTAATGATTTTGAAGTGGGTTTAATGCTAGTCATATCACCCAAGTCAATCCATACAAGAAGGATGGAGTGAAGAGGCAAAGATTTGCAATAAATGTGTTCTAATGATTGTGAGATCCTAACAATCAGATTACCCACGGATTGCAAGGAACCAAATTTTTGGTTCCTTCCTTTATGCAAAAGGGCTCCTTAGGTGGATTTTTCAAATTTTTGAGTTTTGGTGGGAAATGGATTTCCTACATGCCTAAGTATGTTATACTAGTTCTAATATGGGTAATAACTAGTTAAGATTAACTTACAAGCAATGTATGGTAATTTGGAATGTCGAAATGAGCAAAATTCAAAAAATTACCTGTAGGATCCACGGCACCAAAATTTTACAGTAGCGGAACCAAAAATGGTGCGCACTGGTCCTCCAGATATAGTTACGGCGGTACCAATTTTACAAAGACGGTACCAAAATTTGGTGCCGTCGATCCGTGAACATCGAGAAAACTCCACGAGCAGTTTTTTAAGGATCGGGGACTTTTCGAAACACGAAATTTTACTCAAAACATGTGACATTAATTATTTCTAGTTAGGAAAAGTAAATAACACATACACAAACATAGTGGAGCATAGACTTTGACCAAGGGCTAGCAATTTTCACATTAAAGTGAAAATGGGTAAAATTTGATAACACACTTGTGCTATCCCCCTGAATGAGATTGTTGGCATACATCATTGTTTCGAGTTATATTATCATCCTACAAATTAAAAACAACCAAATTGTATCAAACATTAACGTTAATTTCTTATTCCAAACACTCCTTAAAAGGACCCTCATTTATCCAACTTCTTGTAAATCTTGTTCATCATCCTACCAAGGCACTTGAACATCCCCTTGGTTTGCTTGAACTCCGCTGATTCATTCTCAATCTCGGGAAGAGACGCATAATACTCATGAGGTGGAAGGCGATAATTTGGAAGACCATCCTCGGAGCTATTTGATAATGATGATGATGGAGTTGGAGGTTTTGCTCTTTTGCCTTTTGTATTAGCCACTCGCTCGTCACTCAAGGGCACAAAGATATGAGGGATGAGCTCATAGTCAAGCTGCAACCCTTTTGGGCTTGGTGGAATTGGTGCAAAGGCTCTATAGAGACGGTGAGAAGCATCCCGTAAGGAAGAGCAACCGATCCTTGAGTTGGAATATCAATCATTCTCCTAGCAATGTAGTAGGCTAGATTGAATGGTTGACGGGTGGACAAGTTGTAGAGCATGTGACAAAGGAAAGCGTTGATATGATCCCTATTCCCTATGGTGTTAATGACGTTGGCTCTAAGAAGTTCCTCCCATTTCTTAAATTCGGGTTTTAGTTCATTGAGCTCCATTCCATATGGATCTTGGTTCACCTCCTTTCCCTTTCGGGTGACACGGGTTGGAGCGGCTCTTGGGTTAAAGAGGCGCTCATGGATGACATCCTTATCCGCTAGAGGAGTTTGGTAGGGAAGAGATCGGTCATTGATTCCATCAAGGATAGTGAGTGACCACTTATCCGAGTAGACACAAGTTCCTCGGTTGGGAATTCCTAACACTTGAGCAAATTGGGTTAGGGAGATGGTGTAGTCATTTTGATTGATCTTAAACCTAAGGCTAAACTCATCTTCTTCATCAATGAAACCGGTGACACTAGCATAGAACTCTAACACAAACCTAGGACAAATAGGTTCATCGATGTCAAGGAGCCAATCGAATTGAATAGCGGCTAGTTCTTGACAGAGATTGGTATTGTCGACAAAAGAGGAGTGAATGGTTCTACCCTCATGGAAGTACCTTGTTTCTAGACTCTTAAAGATTTTGACTTGTTCCTTGGAAAGTCCTTTGGTTTTGTGATGTTTGGGAATGTAGTTAACGGTATCCTTGTGATCATAGAATCTTGCGGTTACCATGGTTATTCCTATGAGCGAGAATTTACATGTTAAAAATGAGAATAAACTTAACGTTTTGATTCTAGTGTGTACCTATATGAAAACGATTTGGAGTTGCGGTTATCTCGACTCATTTTATGCATAAAATGGTTTTTAGTGGGGGTGTTTGGCAAACGGCATGAGATAACCCTAACGCTCCTAATTCAATGTGGCTTCATTTGAATATACCCGGGAATGCATATTAGTTATGCAATACCTTTAGTATTCAGGAGCATGCAAGTGATGAAAATCTAATGTTTCTATTTGTATTAACAATGAAAAATTGTTTTCCTACAAGTGAGAAGCGTTTCAAAAGATTTTGACATGGGGTGTTTGGTTATTTGAACAAAACCTTATAGTCATTATCTTTTGATTAGTGGGAAACATGATTTGTTTATGCAATACGATAATGTAGTACCTAATTTCAATGACTAGTTATGCAATTTGCCAATTGAATCCATGTTTTGTACAAGAATATACACAAACCCCATGTAATGATTTTGTGCACAAATTAGAATCCTAGACTCAGAATTAAGAGATAAAATGTAGTTAGGATACTTACAATGATGTTATCTTCAGTGATTAGTGGGTGAGAAAATGTCAACAATGAGTTAGGTCTAATGTTTACACCTTTTGGTGAAGTGGGCTGTGAGGAAGAAGATGTTTTGTAGGTAGCATTTTTGCAACTGTAGTCACCACGGACCAGACGGCACCAAAAATATGGTTCCGCCTTTGTTGTCGTTTGGTGCTGTGGGAACAGTAGCAGGTTCAAAACAAATTTGTTTTGTTTTGTTTGTTCTAAGGTTTAGACTATGTTTTGCCTACATGTTTGGTTCCATTAACCCCAAACCAAGTCTAAGAAGATTAAATGGTTCTCGTTTGAGAGGCTTGGTTAGAATGTCGGCAATGTTGTCTTCGGAGGATACTTTCTCAATTGAGATGTTTCCTTTTTGAACATTGTCGCGAAGAAAGTGATGACGGATTTCAATATGCTTTGTACGAGCATGTTGGACGGGATTTTTGCTGAGATCAATAGCTCCTTTGTTGTCACAAAATATAACGATATCGTTGAGATGAATTCCGTAGTCCACGAGAGCTTGCTTCATCCAAAGAGCTTGTTGACATGCTTTTCCGGCTGAGAAGTACTAGGCTTCAGTAGTTGAGATAGCTAAATCCGTTTGCTTCTTCGCAAACCATGAGGTGAGATAATGTCCGACAAAAGTGCAAATACCACTTGTACTTTTTCTATCGACATAGTCACCGGCATGATCCGAATCGGCATACACTATAGTTTCTACACCCGTTTCTTTGGGATACCACAATCCTAAACATGTCATTCTCTTAATGTATCTAAATATCCTTTTCAAGGCTTCTAAGTGTGATACCTTTGGATTTTCTTGAAAGCGAGCACATAGACAAACACTAAACATAATGTCGGTTCTACTAGCCGTGAGATAGAGTAAGCTACCGATCATTCCTCTATATTTAGTGTTATCTACCGATTCACCTTCCTCATCCTTGGTGAGTTTAGTGTCCGAGGACATGGGTGTCTTAGTTGGTTTTGAGTCTTCAAGACCAAATTTCTTAAGCATATCTTTTATATATTTAGATTGGTTAAAGAATATGCCATCTTCTAGTTGTTTAATTTGAAGTCCTAGAAAGAAGTTTAATTCACCCATCATACTCATCTCAAACTCATCATGCATGATTTTAGAGAAATCATCACATAGTTCTTGACAAGTTGATCCGAATATGATATCATCAACATATATTTGAACAATGATAATATGTGATTCCTTTTTCTTGGTAAAAAGAGTATTATCTACTAATCCCATGGTGTATTTGTTTTCAACAAGAAAAGTCTTAAGTCTATCGTACCAAGCTTTTGGTGCTTGCTTAAGACCGTATAGTGCTTTCTTGAGTTTGAAGACATGATGTGGTTTCTCAAACTCGGTAAAACCGGGAGGTTGAGCAACATATACTTCTTCGTTAATAAACCCATTAAGAAACGCACTCTTAACATCCATTTGAAATAATTTAAAGTCATAAGCACATGCATATGCAAGTAAGATTCTAATAGACTCGAGCCTAGCTACCGGTGCAAAAGTTTCATCATAATCAATTCCATCTTGTTGATTATAACCTTGTGCGACAAGCCTAGCTTTGTTTCTAGACACTACGCATCAAGGTCCAAAACCCGAAAAAACCGAACCCATTTTTTTTTGGTTTCATGTTTTATGTTTTCGGTTTTGGTTTGTTCCAAAACCAACAAAACATACTTAAATACACCTAAACCGAACCGATCATTTTTAATTTTTCATGCATTTTGGTTTTCGGTTTTGTCGGTTCGGGTCGGTTTTGGACCGACGCTCATCCCTACTAGACACTACACCATTTTCATCCATTTTATTTTGAAAAACCCATTTCGTTCCAATTATAGTTTGATCTTTAGGTTTTGGAACTAATTTCCAAACATCATTTATGTTTTTCGGTTCGATGGTAGACACAAAACAAAAATGATTACTTTGATTTTGGGCTTGTGATCTTAAGGTTCTTTGATTTAGTTGTCCTATGACCTTTTCTAAAGGATGACTTTTGGATTCTTTGATGTTTATAATCTCATTATTTAATGGTTCATCTTCCTTGTCATTTTCAATTATTTCTTGACTTTCTACAAGTTGACTTTCAACTAAGTCATCATCTATCAAAGGTGATGTCTTAGAGGGAGGTGGACTTTCGTCGAATGTTATGTTCAACGATTCCTCGACTCTCATTGTTTCATTGTTTAAGACAATGTAAGCTTTAATAGTTTGAGAATAACCAAAAAATACACCTTCATAAGACTTTGGGTCAAACTTGGTGAGATAATATTTAGTATTAAGAATAAAACATTTACATCCAAATACTCTAAAATATCCTAAAGTTGGCTTTTTACCTTTATAATGCTCGTATGGTGTTTTGTTTAAGAAAGGACATATTAGGACTCTATTTAAAATATATGTAAAAGTGTCAACGGCGTTACACCAAAACTTTTGAGGAATGTTTTGTTCATTAAGCATTGTTCTACTCATTTCTTGAATGGTTCTTTTTTTGCGTTCTACAACTCCGTTTGATTGAGGTGTTCAAGGAGCCGAAAAGTTATGTGTTATACCATTTGTATCACAAAAGTTTCCAAATTGTGTTTCATTGTCAAATTCACGACCATGATCCGTTCGGATCGACACAATTTTAACACCTAGTTGATTTTGAATTTTCTTGCTAAGAATTTCAAATTTATCAAAAGCTTCATTTTTGGTTTTCAAAAACAACGTCCAAGTAAACCTTGAGTAATCATCTACTATGACCAAAGTGTATAAGTTGCCTCCATAGCTTCTTATAGCGGATGGACCAAAGAAGTCCATATGCAAAAGTTCTAGACACTTAGATGTGGACACCATGTTTTTAGCCTTATGACTACTATGGGTTTGTTTACCAATTTTGCAAGCGTCGCAAAAATGTTGGTCATATTTAAGTTTTGGTAAATTCCTAACTAGATCTTTTGAAGATAGGTTTTGTATAAGTCTCATATTAGCGTGACCTAAGCGTCTATGCCAAAGAGTTGAGCTATCATCTAATGTTGTTAGACAAAGTTTGTCATTAGATGTTTTATCTATTTTCATGACGTATATGTTATTTTTCCTAACTCCTTTAGCTATGGTGATACCATCTTTTAGTATTTTACTACCATTTTCTTCAAATAGTACTTTATACTTTTTATCACATAATTGGCTAATACTAAGTAGATTAAATCCTAACCTATCGACATGAGCAACATTTTCAATAGTTAGGGAGTTATGAGCGATCGTACCTTTGCCAATGATTTTGCTTTTGAGATTGCTACCAAAAGTGACATTACCTCCGTCATACTCTTGGTATGTTGAGAAGAGACTTTTGTTGCCCGTCATGTGTCGTGAGCATCCACTATCTTTTATCCACTCATCAGGTTCCAATCCAACTTTCAAGCATACCTAAGAAGCAAATAACTCAAGCGTTTGGTCCCCAATATCTCATGGGTCCGTTTGGGTTAAACATACCATTAATTTGATTCATGTATGGAAACGATGGGTAAGAGTTCCATGACATGTAATATGGAGTTTGATATGGTCTAGGGAAGTTTTGATTCCAACCGTTATGTTGATAGTTGGGTTGTATGTTGTGGTTGCTCTTAGGAAAGGGGCGTTTGGCAAAAGGTGTTTTATGTCGTTGTTGAGTAGTTTTTGATCTAAATTCATTTTTAGCAAGTCCTACTCCTGATGTAACAGCAGGTTTTAGTTTAACACTATCCTTGGTTTTCTTTGTTACTTTGACAAATTCGCTACGGTCCGTATCACAAGCATTCTGTCCTGCTGCAGTCCCCACGGCACCATTTTTTTCAACGGACGGAGCCCTTATTTTGGGTCCGTCTGGTCCGTCCTGCACTGCAGCAGTTTTGACAGTTTGTTTGTCCTTTTCGGCCGTTTTGTTTTGACTCTTTGGAATTAATACCTCATTAAATCCTAGCCCATTCATGTTTCCTGGTGTTTTTTGAGTTCTAACTATTTCTTCGGCACAAGCGATGTTTTTGTTAAACCTTTTAAATTTAGAATTATGTTTGATTAGAACATCTTGTGTGAGCTTTAGTTTTTCTATTTCAAGATTAAGCTCTTGACAAGATTTGCAACCATCGTCATTTGCTTTTCCCTTTTTTAATCGTTTTGCCTTTTCTTTTAACTCATAGACTTCATTTTCTAAAAATTCCTTTTTAGTCTTTAAAAATTTATTTTTAGTTATGATTTTTAGACTTAGCTCACACAATTGATTGTATTGTTTTTGAAAAGTGTCATCATCAATAGAGGAATAAGATGAGTCAGAATGTACCTCGTTTGACTCATGTGCCATTAGAGCGATTTCCTCCTTGCTTGACTCTTCATCATCTTCACTATCACTCCAAGCACCACTTACAAAAGCTCGTTGAGTTTTGCTTTTAGGTGGCTTGGGACAATCTCCTATTAGATGACTTGCATCACCGCATCTAAAGCACTTTCTTTCACCTTTACCTTTTTGTCATCCCGATCTTTTCGTAATGGCTTCTTTTCTTCTCGAGGTTGTCTTACAAACTTTCCTCTTCTTCTAAAGAATTTTTTGAAATCTCTAACGGCCATGGCATACTCTTCATCTTCACTACCGGAGCAAGATTCGTCATCATCACTTGATTCCGTTCTTGCTTTTAGAGCAACGGATTTGATTTTCTCTCTTTTTCCTTTGATGATTTTCGAATCTTTCTCCATCACCATTTCATGTACTTTGAGGTTTCCGATTAGCTGGTATAGTGACATTTTTGAGAGATCTTTTGATTCTTCAATGGCCGTCACTTTAGCTCTCCACTTCGGATGGAGTGCTCTAAGAGATTTCCTGACAGAGTTCTTACTACGAAAAGATTCATCAAGTACTTTAAGTGATGTAATAATAGTATTAAAACGAGGAAAGCCACAATCAATGGTTTCATCTTCAGGGATAACAAATTGTTCATATTGTTGAACAAGAAGATCAATTTTGTTATCCTTGACTTGTGAATTTCCTTGATGTGTAACAATCAAGGACTCCTAAATATCTTTGGCGGTTTCACACATAAAAATTATTTCATATTCTTTTCTAGGCAAAGCATTATAAAATATCATTTTAGCTTCATTATTTTTAGCAATTAATTTCTTTTGTTCATCAACAGAAATATCTTTTGTTGTAGAACTAAAATCCCCTTTAACAATAACAAACCAAATATCTATATCTTTTGATTTTACATATGTTTCAAAACGGTTTTTCCAATAGATAAATCTATTGGTTTCAAAGAGTGATGGTCTTTGCATAGATTGCCCTTCTTTAAAGTTTTCAGAATCCATGGATCGTTTCAAGTTTATAAAATACAATATATTTTAGAAATTCTTGAGCAACGAGGCTCTGGTACCAATTGTGGAAAACTAGAAGGGGGGTTGAATAGTTTACCGATTAAAAACTTTGTTTTGAAACTTATTGAAAGATCAATTGATGTTGATCTTAGATATGTTAGTGAAAATATGTAAACAATATATAAAGAGTATATAAGGAAAGAAACAATCAAACCACAACAAGTTGTTTATAGTGGTTCGGTCTACAAGGAATCTTTTTCCTTGCCCTACTCCACTCCCCGAGTCTCACACTCGAGAGTTTAACTTCACTAGTCAACAAGCTCCTTTCACCGGCGGAGAAACCTTTACACTTCGCTTACACACTATTTCAGACACTAAGCTAAATGTCGAGTTCTTTTTAAGGGGACAACCACTCCCACACACAATGTATTTTCAGGACTAAAATACTAACCACTCACACTCACAAGATTATGATGGTTTGGTACAACAATGAAGTATGAATCAACACAAGAGCATACAACAACAAACAAACAAGACTTCCAACTTCTCGTTGAAGCTTGAATGTGACTTGATCTTCTTTGCTACAAAAGTGATCACTAATATGATATGAAACTGAGTTAGAAAGGTTAGAGAGAAGGAATTTATGAGAGTATGATAGAAAGGGATGAAAAACTACTTGATTTGGCTTTGCTATTTATAGCCAAAACACTCAGCAAGCACCACGGACCACGGAACCCTTGAAAGGGTTCCGCCCGTTATAATATTTGGTGCCGCCGAGGTCTGACAGCAAGATCTCAAAATCTTACCAAAGTCAGCCATATCTATGCAAGATTGTGGAAGATATGTAGAGCCTAATTCTACACAAAGTATCTAGTGAAATCTTTTAAGGATTTCTATGATGCACCGCATGATGTCATGTGTTTGTTTTTCTATTTTTGGAAATATGCAAATACATATGTAATGTTTAGTTTTTAAGAAACTAAAACATTCTAAAAACTACTATCATACATTATGGTTTAGTGTCATATCAAGATATGATTAATCACAATGTAAATGCTTGAGTGATGAAGATTTTATTTGAAAAAGCTTGTTTTAATATCTATTAAACTTGACAAGCTTTAAGCTTTATAAAAATTAAATTTACTTTTGTCGTTAACAAAACTTAGGTAAAAATCAAAAATATAAATAACGTTTAATAACGATATTTGTATTAACACATTGCTCAATAAAAAAGTTTGTTATATATTTCTCGCCGTCACAACATTTAACTTAAATCTACAAAGCATGACATGGTTAAATAGTTAACCATTTCTCAGTCCAACACTAAAAGTGCATTTTGCATGAGGGTTTGTTTGATTTGAAATTAATTAGGGTGCATTTGGTTTGTAGATGAAATTGGAATTGGAATTGGATTTGGATTTGGTTTGAAAGAAAATGAGGAGAGAGAAAATTAATAATTATTTCAAGTATGTATTTGTTTATATATAAATGAAACTATTATAGATTAGTTTATAAACAAATATGTGGTTGAAATTTGTTTAAAAATTACAAGGTAAAATTTGATTGATGAGTTTCACCAAAAGTCACAAGTGGAGGGCAAAAATGTATCTATCACTGGAAAAAAATGTGTTAAGGGAATAAAAAATAAACCAAACAATTAATTTGATCATTCTTTTAATCTAAACCCCTACTACCCCTAAACCAAACGGGCCATTAATTGCTATAATTAGTGGGTTTTCTTCTCATTCCCACTAACCTGGGCCCACATGCTCACATATAAACCACATATTCATCGTTTTCAACTATGTAACTTATTTTTACCAAACATTCATCTTTTTTATTTTATTTTTGATATTTACATTTTTTTAATTATCTATTGAATAATAAAGTATATAATACATTTCTCTCACATATATCAAATCTTAATTCTAATAAAAATTCAAATTCTAATCTTATACACATGTACAAACCGAACGGGCCCTAAAAAATGTCCTAATGAGTTTTGGACCATATACCTCTTGTGAACATATCATCTGTCTCACTCTTGTATTTCTAAAACTAATTAACCTCCTTTATCATCAAAAAGAAAAAAAGAAAAAAAAAATCATTTCATGTTTTTTTTTGTAAGACAACAATATATAAAAGATCCAAAAAATAGAGAAAAACGATACAATACAGGACATCCCACCCCACTTCATGTTAATATCATCTCTGTTTTATGTTTCGTCAATGAGTTATGCTTTTTTTCTAACACAATACTTATTATATTCTTAAATTAGATTAATTATACGATTTAAGATTATTTGAGGACAAAAGATTATTTACATACCAAATGATCAATCTCCACTTTTCATTTTTATTTGATCTAATATATGAGATTAATCCCAACAATTTAAAAAACCCACTTTCATCATTTTTTTTTTCAAATATTAATATCTTTCAAACCATTAATCGTTAAGCGGAAAAAAAATATATCATTGCGACGAGCATTTAATTATCTTTCTATAGATAGACACTTTGATATACTTTCGCCAATTTTTTTTTCCGTATTTTTCACGTTTTTTTTAATTTTTTCGTTTTCTTACTTTATTGAAATTTGCATTAAAAATCATATATGATAAAACACTAATTTGAATATCACATGTGACATTAGTGTAATATCATATATGATATGTAATATCACATGTGATATTAGTGTAATATCACATATGATATTACATATCATATATGATTTAACACTAATATCACATGTGATATTCAATTTAGTGTTTTATCATATATGATTTTTTTTCATGCAAATTTCAGTAACATAAAAAAAACGAAAAAACGTGAAAAAACGTTTTTTTTTTTCTTTTTTCGAAAGTATATCAAAGTGCCCGTCTATATAAAGATAATTAAATGCTCGTCCCGACGGTGTAAATATTTTCGCTTAACGAATAACGGTTTAAGAGATATTTAAATTATAAAAAATAGATGAAATAATAAAATAATTTTAATCTCAGCAATTGATTTCTTTTTAAATGGATGGTGGAAATGAGTCCTTTGATATGTGAGAAAAGTTTGGTATGTAAAATAATTCTCAAATTATACAAACATAATATTTGGACACTATGGTCTATGGTTTTCTTTTAACAATTCATGTAACTGCTCCATTTATATATCATTTATGCTTCATAAATGAGACCTATTATTCCCATGGTATTCTCCAACCTAAACTCCTAGTCAAACGATCATTGGAGAGTTGATGAATGATTGCATTCTCATAATGGAGTACTAAAGTATTTTGGAGTATCTTCAAACGGATCGAGAGGTTCATATGTCTCATAAACTTTCCAAGCTAAGGTTTCGTTTTGAGTAAAATTTTTAAATGAACTGTTTCTGCTAGTACTTTACGAATCTGGATTTCGCACCTATTTTTTTTCAAAATGAACTTTTAAATATGAGCCGTTAGATTGATTAGTAGATGAATTTTTCTCTACACACGTGTCTCCAAGGCAATATTTAACCGCGAAATTTGGCTTGTTTTCGATCCTGGGCGAATAAAGAATGATAGGCAAGTTAAAATGCTAGGCGATACTAGGGCGACCGGGCGCGTTTTTGGCGAATGACGAGTGCTGGAGCGAATGATAGGCGAGTTTAATCGTTTTATGTAATGGGGCGAATGTCTGGGCAAGATGTACCAAAATGTATGTCTGGGCGAGATGGGGTGAATGGTGGGGCGAGTAAAAAGGATTTATGCTATGCGAGGTGACTTTAATTATTTTATGTAATGGGGCGAATGGTGGGGCGAAGTGGGCGAGATGTACCAAATTTATGAAGAAAATGATTTAGTATGAGCAAATAGTTAAAGAGTATACGCATGTGGCTTACCAGTCAAAGGTCAAAAGTCTCATGCTGTTCTATAATCTATATACACCAACGAGGTGGTCGTAGCCCGCACGCTGTTGCGGGGGCGGGTGTTTTTTCATAGCACGGGCTCGTGTTCGGTTTTGTTTTTGGGCCTGCGGTGGGCTTGTTTTGGGCCTGCGGTATGCTTGTTTTGGGCTTGCAGTGGGCTTGTTTTCGGCCATATTTCGTTTATGTGTTGCCCTTTTTTCTTTCCATATATCTTATACCCGTGGTCCATACATTTGTCTTATAAACTTGTAAGTTGCTTTGTCTGCAATAGTTTTCTCACATGCTTCATTTTTTCAGGTATCATTATGCTATACTATTACTGCATTGATGCATTTACTTGTCTTTTCATTTCTAAGGTTTGGGGTTAATGGTTTATTGATTGGTGCTGCTACATACTGAAGTGACAGTGCTGCTTTAAGGGTTCCAGGGTGTCTTTTTTGTCCTATTTATAGTGCAATGTTCAGTTGGTTTATGCATATTGAAGTATAATTTTGTTTTCTATCTTTGTAATGGATGGTTTAATGTTACTTGTTGAGTTGTCGTTTGCCGCAGAGAGTTCTTCTCTTAGGGATCTGATGCGCCTGTGCTTTCAAAGGGACTATGATAAGGATAAGGTGGTAACTAGGTGCTTTACTGCAATGACCTTATCCGGGAGTTGCAGTCCTTTGAAAACCATGCCGCTGCTTAAGAGGCGATTGTCTAGCTGAGGGAGATTGTGGAATATGATTTGGATAGGGTTGTGCGTATGAGGGCTATGCTTAGGGAGACCCATCGTGGTGTGCGTCGCTGGGAGTTCTGTGCCCGTCGCTCTTTAGATGCTTGAGTGTTTGCAGTCTGCTAGTCATCTGGTGTCTGTCAATTGCTTGTTATTTTTGTAAGATGTTTATGTTTAGTGTAAGTGGTGGTTTCTGTTTAGTTTAGTCAATTGGTGTTGTAGTTTGTGTTTTGTATTGGCCGTGAGGCTTTGTCTGTGTATGGGTGCTGTTATGGTTTGTTTGTGGTAGCCGCATTTCTGTAACTGAATAATTGAAATGGTTGTGGCCTTGTTTTAGTGAAATGAAATTGTGTCTTGTTTATGGTATTTTTTTATTTATAGCTGTCTTATTTAGTTGTTATAACTATTTAGCAGTAAGGAGTTGGTTACTTAACTACAGGCAGACATACATAGTCAATTTACAATACGATATTATACAGATAAAAGGTAGATAGTTTAGGTTATGGTGTTGGCCCTAGTTAAACATACATAGCAGTTTTTAGCTATTTTATTACATACCGAAAGGGCATAAGATTTTACTTACGCATGTGAAAATTAGTTGCTGGAATTTTTGTTGAAGTTGACTAGTTGTTCTTTGTTTCTTTGTGATTGGCTCTTTTGAGTCATCAGAATTTTCTTTGAGTAACTGTCATGTAGTTTGTGTTGGTCCATGGGTATCGCCTTTCTTTTCTGCAATGTTTGTGGTTCCAGTTGAAGGTGTTTGGAGATCTTCTGATGTCACCTGTGGCTGAGTAGATTCTGTATCTTTTTCAGTTATTGTTGCTTTAGTGTCTGCGACTATCATAGTTTCTGCTGCATCTAATACAAACGTCGTCTCCTCATGTGGTGATTTAGGTAGGTGGGAATCTGTAGGTACGTGGAGTGTTTTCAGTGAGGTCTGTATCAAGTTCATTTTTTTCCATTTTATTCTCTGGTATTTGCTCACCTGGTGTGGTGATGGTAGTGCTGCTGTTGGTGCTGGGTTTGGTTCATTAATGTCTGGCGCTTCTAGTAATAGTAGTATTTGTGTAGGTGTGTCCATTTGAAGGGATATTGGTGTTTGGTTACTTGTGGACGATTCTTCGTTAATGGTAATAGGGTAGGTTTAATGGTTTTGTCAAGGATATAGACTGGTTTATGTTTGGTGCACCTAGTAAAGAAGTGAAATTGGAATTCATGCCTTCTGTTTTGTAGCTGCCTTAATGATTCTGGTAGTATATTGGGTCTTTGTTAGGTAGCTTGTCTAGGGTTTTGTCACCATGGCTGAAGTCATATTCTCTGATTTTGGGCTGAAACATGTGAGTGTTATGGCAGTTGTTGCATTGTCGATAGTTGCCCGGAAGGAATAATTGTGGTCGTTCGAAATATGTAAAATTCTAATTTTAATGGGAAGGATATGCAGGGATTACATATTTTAATTTGTATATTAGGTAGATGGAAAATTGTACCTGTAGAGGGGTGGTTGCTTTGTGCCTGGTTGCTGGAATTGCTGGTGTGAAGCCCTGCTTCCTATCTTTCTACCACATGTTCGGAATTTGTTGAAGTACCATGGCCTCGTCTCGTCTATCCTTGTTGTTAGGATTTAGAAAATCCGGTATTTAAAGACTCGGTCACCTCAAGTATATGTATTCGTTAGAAAGCTCGTAGTCGTAGTCATTTAGTGATAGTTAGTAGTTAATTATGTAACACCGTGGAGGACGGACGGGTTTTTACCCACTGTATGCCTGATCCACAGCCCGTAGGAGGCGTTTCATGTAAGAAACTATAAATACCCTTTGCCTATCAAGGCAAAGGGTTGGAGCTTCAATATACATTTTTCTTTGTCTCACTAGAAGTTCCTAACTCTCTTCACTTTCTCTCTCTAAAACCTCATCTCATTCGAATTCATATATGCTTGATTATGTGGTTGTGAAAACCAATATGTTACATTTGGTATCAAGAGCCATCGTTTGATCATCTACCTTACATGTTCTTGAATTCTTAGTGGTTTTCATAGGTTTTTGGGTTTGAGTGAGCTCTGAGTAGTTTTCATCATTTGGATCATATTTAGTGTTAAAGTTTGAATTTTGATAGTATTTTAATGTTTAGAATCATCATAAGTGTTTAGGTTTTGATTTGGAAGGCTTCAATCATCTTGGTTGTAGTGTTTTGGATTGAAAAAGTTTAGTTTTTGAAGATATTCATCTAAGCGGTTTATCCCTCGAATTTGTTTCTTGCATGCGGTTTGATACGTGTTTTTATGCGATTTGACCTAGATTGTGTATGTGATTTGATCCATTAAGCGGTTTGATCGCTATGCGGTTTGAGTGTTGAGACAAAGAGACAAAAAGGACAAAGTAGTGGAAGTACTTGTGTTCCCTTGAGGTTTGTCAAAATATGCGGTTTGTCCTAAGCGATTTGGTCTAAGTGTTTTGCTATAAGCGTTTTGCTATAAGCAGTTTGTCCTAAAGCGTTTTGAACTTAGCGATTTGTCTTCTGTGATTTGGTACAACGGTTTGATTCAAGCGATTTGACATCAGCGATTTGTGTTAAGCGGTTTGACTCTAAGCGGTTTGATACAGCAGTTTTGTTGAAGCGACTTGACTACACAACTGTTTGAGTTAAGCGATTTGTCAACCAAGCGGTTTGTGAGTTGTGCGATTTATCTCTTGAAACTTTTCATTTCTTCGTGATACGTTTTACGGTTTTTTATTGACTTAGTAAAATCCCGTGAAAGAATCTATTTCCCGGTTTAATCAAAGAGTAGTAAAATGCCGTGTACTTAGGAATCATGTCTACAATCACCTCTTCAGTTGCTGATAACGTTCAAGTTGCAGGATCCGATACTCGTCCTCCCATGCTTGATAGAACCGATTATGACTCTTGGGATCAAAGAATCAGATTGTATTGCTTAGAAAAAGAGAATGGAGTTAACATTCTTAAGTCAATTGATGAAGGACCATTTCAAATTGGAACTACCAGGAATATTCTTGAAACTGCAGCTGATGGAAATGTTGTGTAAGGGTTGGATAGACCAAGAATGTATGATGAGCTTGATGATAAGGACAATAAGAGATATGAAGCTGACATTAGAGCCTCAAACATCATACTTCAAGGTTTGCCAAAAGACATTTACAAGTTGATCAATCACAACACTGAAGCAAAGGCAGTATGGAATAATGTTAAGATGCTTCTCTCTGGTTCTGAACTGACTAAGGAAGATAGGGAATCTCAGTTGTATGATGACTTTGAAAACTTTAAAATGAACCCAGGGGAAAGTGTCACTGAATATCATGTGAGATTCCACAAGCTTGTGAATGATATGAGGAATATCAAAATGACAATGCCAAATATCCAGCTCAATTCCAAGTTCTTGAACAACATGAATCCCGAATGGCACAAGTTTGTCACTGCTGTCAAACTGAACAAGGATTAAGGAACACCAATTATGAACAACTGTATGCTTACTTACTCCAACATGAGAAGCATGCTGCATTTGAACGAATGATCATGGAAAATTTCAATGCTAATGCTGCTGCTGCGAGCTCTTCAAATGACTCAACTGCATTCTTCAAAAATGTAGGGATAAGTACCAAAGCATCACAAGTTATACCTACTGGGGATCATAATCACAAACTTATCCTGGATTCAAGGTATAAGCCATCAGACATGTTCATGGAACACTTTGAAAATCAACTGGCTCTAATGGTTAAGCAAAACTTAAACCTCACTCCCCACACCAACAATCATCTCAGAACTGCATCAAATCTAAAAAATCATGCTACTGTTAAAGATGGAAGGGTTGTAGTGCAAAACGTACAAGGAAGGCAGAATGCTTATCTTCCACATAATGAACAAGGGAATGTAGGTGTCGGAACTGGTTATGGGAATGTAGGAGCTGATCTTTGGTTATGTGGGCAATCAGAATCGAGGAAGGATCATGGCACAGGGTCAAGGGAATCCAATCAAGTGCTACAATTGTGGAGGGGAAGGACACATTGCTAGGAACTGCACTCAACCAAAACATCCACAGAATGCAGAGTACTTCAGGGATAAGATGCTACTGGTGCAAGCTCAAGAGAATGAAGCATTGTGGGATGAGGAAGAGTTGTTGTTTCTTGCTGATGGAAATGCTAAAACTTATGATGCAGATGTGGATGAACAACCAGTGCATGGTGTGGCTCAGAACAATCCCAATGTCTTTCAAGTCGCAGATTGTGATGCATTTGACTCTGATGTTGATGATGAACCAACGACACAAACCATCTTTATGGCTAACATCACTCCAATGGTCTCTTCACCTCAACAAGCCGGTCCTTCCAAGGAATCCATAATATCAGAGGTATTAAAACTATATGATGTGGTTGATGTGCAAAAGATTCACAACAAAGTACAATTAACGGAAATAATTGAATCAGATATTGAAAATATGGATAATAGCAATGTTGTCCCATATGATCAATATGTGAAGCAAGATGAAAGTATAATTGTAGCAAGTGATGCATCTTCTGCTATCAATGATGAATGTATATTTGATTAATACACTAAATATGCACATGATGATTCCATGACCACTGAACTAAATGCCTATAAGGAACAAGATGCTATATATGAACAGCGTGCTAAGTTTGAATTGACAACCCGTGAGCAGGAGATGGATAACCAAATGCGTACACTTATCAGAAAAAGTAATTTTAGGGAAGAAATATTAAAACAAGAGTTAAATTCCTTACAAGAAAAACTTAATAAAACTGTTAAGCAAAAGCAAGAACTTCAAGAAAATGTAAAGGTGCTTAAGCAGGAATTCAATGCTAAGGAATCAAAACTTTTAAATGATTTTTCCAAGCTAAAAACTTTGAAAAAAAAACTTGAAAACAAGTTGTACGTACAAGGTAACACTATTCAGACTGCTCACATGATCACTAAGCACAAAGTATTAAGCGATGAACATAGTACTAGCCTTGTAGAGGAACCTAATCCTGAGGTAAGAAAACAAAAGCTGCTCAAAAGGTGATCTATGATGGTAATGAAATCCTTAAGCCTAGACAAAATCCTACTTGTTTAGAGAGCACTGAAGAGGATAGAGAATTAGAAGATGCCTCTAGAGAGAAAATGGAAAAGAAACTAAAATATCCTTAGTGTATAGAGCATAATATTACATTTAAAACTCCGAATTATGCTAAGGAAAAATGGATTGCCTTCAATAAGTTTAGACCTCAGACTCAATTGACCCCTGAACAAGTGTTTTGGAAGAAAGATATGGATAAGAAAAAAACTGATGAACTTGTTGAAAAGAATCCTCCCCTTAGGAAATTGCCTCCAGCTACTATGTATCCACCAAATACACCATCGTATTTAGTACCTAGAACTCTTCCCACTCAAATCAAAACCTTAGTCAGCTTATACGTAGTTTACCAACTATTCGTTGACTTTGAGAAAACATGTAAGAAGAGAATAACTCCAACAGGAATTACTGAAGGGGAAAGGGGTTTTTAGCAAACAAAAGAATGTTATCTAGCTGAGGTCATGCCTTTATTTAAACAACTAAAAGAAAAATTTGAGAGTCTTCAAAAGGCCATAGATACAGAAGTTAAAGAAATGAAAAGAATGTTCAATGAAATGGAAAACTAGGTTAGAATAAATGAATGTGAGCTTAAGAGCAATGAGATTGAGAGGAAGAATATTCATATCCTGAATGATAATCTGATTTCTAGATGTATTGCTAAAGATGTGTTTTATACTACTACGAATTATTCCATTACTGCTTCTCAATTTCATGAATTGTCTATTGCTTTGAAAGTCTCCCAAGATCATGTCATTGAGCTTGAAACCAACAATTCAAAATTGCATGATAAAATTGAAAGGGATGATCATGATAACATGGTCAAACATTTTTTTAAATTGGAAGTTGAATATCTTGATTTACAATTAAAATATCAACATCTTAAAGAAAATGTTAAAACCTCAAATGCCAAGACATCTTCGGATGCTCCTGAGTTTGATGCAGTATTTGAAATCAACAAACGTGATGAACAGATTCGAGCTCATTGTAACACGATCAAAAGGTTGAAAGCCCAAATTTCCCAATTGAAGGGTGAAAAGAGTGAAGTGTCTGGCTCCCATATGCCTCCTCCTTTATATTATCAGAATTCTCAAAATTTCCATCTTCAAAACTGCATTAATGTCTTACAACATGAAAATGAATGCTTTCTAGAGGAAAATGAAAAGGTTAAACTGCATTTCAAGGAGTTTTATGAATCATTTAAGATCACTCGTGACAAGAACAATGAAAAGATAATGTCTTTGCAAAAAGAAATTGAGAATCTGAAAAGTCAGGTAAAAGGGAAAATGCCAATCACCAGTAGTGAGAATGTTGCACCATAAGTGCCTCTTTGTTCTAAATATGCTACGATTGTGAAGTATATTCCCCCTCATCTTAGAAATAATAAACTTGCATTTCAAACATATCTTTCGTACCTTAAGGATAGTCTAGAGTGTCTCTGTGAAATTGTAGAAACGGATAAGATAGAGAAACCACTCGATAATGCGATTGGGCATGCATAATTATATGCCAAACGATCTCAAGAACTCTTAGAATGTATAATTGCAACATGTCCTAAATCTGGTACTAGGAAAGATAGTGTAGCTATGCCCTATTCTATGCCTAAAGTCAAGCATGTGACCTTTGATGTGCCTCCTAGAGTCTAAGATCCCAGCACTTCTAGACCAGGAATGCAGAAAGTAGTGAAACCAACTAATATTCCCATCGTTCCTTCTACAGGAGTAATCAATGACACTAAGGTAAGCGGGTCAAAGCCTCCATGAAATAAAAAGCAAGATAGGACCACGCGAGCCAAGAGTGATCAAGGGAAGAAAATAAAAGACCACCCTAGGAATATTAAGTTTGAGTTGAATAAGACAAATTGTGTTGATTCTAGTATTAGCTATAAGCGTACTATAATTAATTCGAATTTCGCTACTATTTGCAAAACATGTAATGAATGTTTGATTTCTGGTATTTATCATGAATGTGTTATGAATGAGTTGAAAAATGTTGTTAAATCTCCAGTAAAAAATGTAAGAAGTGCTAAACAGGTTAAAGAAGTCAAGAACCCAATTTGGAAAAAGGTTAGTAATTATTGGAAACCTACAGGGAGAAAATTTAATAATGTGGGTTATCAATGGAAACCCACTGGCCGTATATTCAAAGTTAATGAATTTTGCCCTAAAAGGTATAGATCTATGCCCACTAAAGAATGGAAACCTACTGGTAGGATCATCCCCTTAAGAAGTTTTCATACTTCACATACGCCCAGTGCTACTACTAGTCTTTCTTCCACCACTAATGATGTCCTAGCTTCTAATACTGATGTGGGTATTCCAATCTCATTTACTAACCAACTAGAACCCATTATCTCATGGGGATCCAAATTATCCAGTCATCCATCGTTCTGTGGTATTTGGACTCAGGCTGTTCAAAGCATGACTAGAGATCACTCACGGCTCAAGAACTTCGTGAATAAAATCGTTGGGACTGTTAGATTTGGGAACGACCACTTTAGGGCGATTATGGGTTACGGAGATTATGTATTTGGTGACAGTTTAATCTCCTGGGTATTTTATGTAGAAGGTCTTGGTCATAATCTGTTCTCTGTTGCTCAATTCTGCGACTCTGATCTTGAAGTGGGTTTCAGAAAACACACATACTTCGTTAGAGAATTGGACGTTGTTGAGCTTTTAAAGGGAACTCATGGCACTAATTTGTACACCATCTCTATCGAAGACATGATGAAGTCTTCTCCAATTTGTCTGTTGTCAAAAGCATCCAAAACAAAGTCATGGTTATGGCATCGTCGTCTCAATCACTTGAACTTCGGCACCATCAATGATCTTTCCAGAAAGGACCTCGTAAGAGGCTTGCCCAGATTAAAGTATGAAAAGGATCATCTTTGTTCGGCATGCCAATTGGGGAAAAGCACAAAGTATGCCTACAAACCCAAACCTACAAACTCCAATATGAAAGTTCTTCATACCCTTCACATGGATTTATGCGGACCCATGAGTGTGTAGAGTATAAATGGGAAGAAATATGTGCTAGCCGTTGTTGATGACTACTCTCGGTTTACTTGGGTTAAGTTTTTGAGATCAAAGGATGAAACTCCCGACATCATCATCAAACTTATTAAACAGTTGCAGGTTCGGCTTATTAAAACTGTTAGAATCATCCGAACAGACAATGGAACTGAGTTTGTAAACAAAGAACTAAGTCAGTTTTATGAAAGCATTGGAATTAGCCATCAAAGAAGTGTTTGTTAGGTCACAAGGTTTACCACACAAGCTTATAAGAAAGAGATAAGGCGATTGAACAAGTATCACACACACACACACGAGATAATAAACCGGTTATGCGTAAAGTATGTAGTGAGAGAAATAACTTGAACAACCAACCTTCAAATGAAGGTTTACATAAGGTATTTATAGGCAAGGAGCTAGGGCAACACTCCTACTCCTTCCCTTTCTCCTATGGGCTTAGGCCTAAGCTCATGGGCCTTCTACATAAGCTTAAGGCTAATAACAAACATAAAGGCCATAATAAGCTAACTATTACATATGAGTAACTAACACTTGAATAATGTTTAGGAGTGATTCCAACAATCTCCCCCTCAAGTGTTATTACATATGAGTAACAAACACTCAAGTGTTGGTGATGAAGAACGGTGAAGGCGTTGATGTAATAGTAGCTTTGACGTCTTCTGACATTCTTCTTTCTTGTGAGAAGAATTGCCTTGATTTGAACAATCTCCCCAGTGTAGAGAGATAGTTTACTTTGAACGGTTATGCTTTGACGTCATCTTTAACTTTGTTCTATGATCATTGTTCTTTGTGATGAAAGTGATAGTATGTTGTTGTCTGCATCAAATCTGCCTCAGGTCTGCTTCGCTGCTATAGTGTCTCCACGTCGTTCTTCAACATGCTCACACGCTCTTTGACGTTGGAATTCAGTACTGATGGAGTTCTTTAAGTCTTTAACTTTGTAGATTCTCTGTATTGACGAAGAATCATTCTGACTGTTGTGTTGCTTTTGGATAGAACTTCCATTAGTGATGATGTTGGCGTGAGCATGAGAAGAATCTGCACGATCATTCCGCTCCAGAGCTTCCATAAGAAGAAAACATTTAAACGGTTAGTAATAAGCGGATTCCGGCACTTACAAGTTTGAACTTCGAGAGTGTTAACAGCATAGTGTGAAAACACAACTCTAATTCTTACAAAGGCCGTTCCTGAATCGGAGTCCCACAAGTGAGATAACACGATGTACCGAAGTACACCTACGATTCAGATGAGTCGCTGAGGTACACCGAAGCATCACCTCACGACTGTAGACCGTTTGAGACCACTAAGCGCAAACCACGGGGAGTTGCCGAAGCGACCTGCTGTCAGGGCTGTTTGATGTTGACCCTGGCAGGAGTTTCCATTCAATCACTGAGGATCACAAATGTGAACCTCTCATAAATGTTCTCGACAGATTGCTAAGATCTGTGAAGGACTCGATAATGAACCACTGATAATCTTATTGTTGATCATCAAGTGATTAAATGTCAAGTGTACCTAAGAGATCTTTTGATGAATCTCGTGGCTCTAGACTCAATAGTGCGTTTTGGTTTTCCTGAGCGGAGACTAGGGAGAGGGTCTCCTTCTTCAATACCAGCAATCTCTAAGAGAAAGCCGATAGTTTACGTAGGGTTCCCAGTGAGAATGAAACAAGCTTCTGTTAAGAGAAACTTGAGTGGATAAGAAGGTTTAGTGCATGCGTCACTGGGTCCATGACGACTTTTAATCTTCAATACCGGCGTCACTAAGTGACAACCAGTAGCATATGAATTGAACCCGGTGTCTGCCCTAAGTTGAATAATCTGGAGGGCTATTTCTTTTCACCCTTTTCTTTGCATTTTTTTTAATTCTTCAACTCCTTCTTTCTCCGATTCTCATTTTCTCCTTTTTACAATCATACCTAAGGACTTCTAAATACTAACTATTTGTGGTGTCCTTGGGTAGATCCCTCCGGCTCTGGCGGATCATAGGACGGTTATTCCTAACCTTAGTCACCTTATAACTCCATGACTAACCTATGTTGCCATAAAACCACTGATGTGAAAAATCTCTCAAAGTGTTTGTGAATGAAAAACATTTTAGTACCACTGTTGAGATAAGATTTTGCATAAATACTCCCCCTCCACATGTGCTTAAGAGTTTTAACGGTTAAAATGCACAGTGAGGAAAGAGCGCGCACATTTTGAATTGATTCACTCAAGATAGACATTCCCCCGCGAGACACAGTTACGTGGCATAGTTAAAGAGTTGCATTGTCAGCTTTTAGGTGACAACTAGCTCTAATAACTACCTTGAAGGTGTAGACAATCCTCGAAAGGTCGTCAAACCCGTCAGAGTTCATGTTTATCAAGAGTTTCTCGAATGGTACATTCTACTCAGACAAGTCCTTTGCGAGACACGTTTACATCACTAGCGAACTAGCTTGAAATTATTACCCGTCCAGGACAAGTCTTTTCGAGTTACTAACAGTTAAGCATCGTCAATTCGTTGGTTAAGTCTGAAGCACAAAGATTCATTTGCATTTTACACAACATATTTCTTATCACATATTTTCTCCCCCTCAAAAATGGCATATTAAAGTGTTATTTTTGAAACGTTTGAGAATAAATATGACCATTTCGAGTGTTGCGGGAAGAATGACCACTGTGAACAATTTTGAACAAAGTTTTAATTCAAGTACTCCCCCTCAACAAGTGATATAAACGGTTGAGGTTTTGAAAATCATAAGGGAAAGTACTTGTTCTTTTGAGCAAAACCTTGAAAAATGAAAGGTTTGATAGGTTTTACTCAAAAGTAAGAAGCTTTCGCTCCTTTTATAAGGATTGTGGCACTGAAGCGTACCACAGGGTCCTTTATTTACAAGTACGGGTTGTACACTGTAATGTGTGCACAAGCCATTGACATAATTAATCAAACATCCAAAATTATATGAAGAAAACAATTCAAGGGGTACCAGGAAGTGCAGTGATGTTCCCAGGAGTGTGCACAGGGCGTTGAAATCCGGTTATGTTTCTCCTGGGTCGACCACCGACATAACTCTCCAATCGTCTGAACTGATCCCTTCGAAACAACCGTTCATCAATCATTGTGATGATCCGTCTCACATCCCTCCTTTCCTGAGAATTCCAGCGCTTAGGAGACCCAATTTTCTGGCGTATATCCTTCAACCTGTATGCCAATCCATCCCTAACCAGCTTCAAAGTATGATCCCCGAACTTGTGGAGTTCGCTACACGCCATTAAGCAGTTTCTTTGAAGTTCACTACGGTAAACAACGCCGAAAGGTTTGCTGATGAGTGTATATTGAGATAGCTGGTTGATATCGGGAAGATCAAGCTTTGGAGGAGTGAAGTTGACACGCGTCTGATAAGATTCAACAGCCAGCTGGAGATCTTCTACACGTTCCTTGATGACAATCCGTCTTATGAAGATGAGAAGTGACTTGATAAATTCGCGTTGTACTGCAGTTGAGAATTGTCTCATGCGACCCTGTACCTTGGCAAGGTACATGTCTTCGATGTCATTGAGAGACAAATTCTCAAAGTCAGCCTCAGAGAAAGCATAGTCCCGTTCATCTTGTCGTTTGACTACGATCTTCTTTAGGAATGTGTAGTCCCACTTAGACGAAAGGTCAACGTGTATGATGGCAACGATATCTTTAGAACTATGCAAAGCATGTTGAGACTTCTGAACCTGACAGCTTCTATAGTAGATTCGTCGGCGTTCTGGCCAGTGATGAATCCCATACAATGCATCTCGGGCGTATGCCTCCACTGTGTTGGAGAACAAGTGATTGGCACGTTCCTCAATGGCTATGCAGTTTGAGTAGACAGCTGCTGGGAATGGAAGTGTCAACGATGTAGCATATTTTCTTGAATCATCGTCACCGTGTAGAAGAAAATCCAAGTCTTTGTTGAAGAAGTATCTGAAAGGAATCCTTGGTTCAGCTGGTTGGCCAAGTGTTGGTAGAGGTTTGGTCCAATCGGTGTAGTATGGAGGGTTGTCCCTTTGTGTGAAGTCAATGTTTGCTTCCGGGTTGAGCCAATCCATGTTGTTAGACATAGCTCGAGCAATGTTTTCAAGGTGATATTCGACCTCGAGGGCACTTTCAGAGCTGTCTTTTAGAAGTTGAAACGCTTCATTCTTGATTCGCTTCAGCTCAGATTTCGTCATTTTCTTCACATGGAACTTTTCTTGCAGAATTTTTGCATGCTCCAATGTAGAACCGTCTACCAAATTCTGACCTTCTTCAGGGTAGGGAGTGTTGTTAACAAGATTAGCAAACCATTCAAATTCCTTTGTTTTATCGTCATCTAGCCATGATACGACGTCAGTCTGAGGCGTCTTCTTCTTCTTCTTTTTCGAAGGCCTAGATGATGATTCTGGTTTCTGAACTTGTTTGGGAGAGGTGGGTTGTTGTAGGGGCTCAAGGACCTCTTCATCGTCACCACCCGTATACTCAAAGTGATCATCGGTTTTCTGAGTCGGGGTGGTAACTCGGAATCGTCCTGAGGTTTTTCAGTAGAAGAACGAGGAGGAGATTTTTGTTGAACAGGAGGCCGTTGTGGAGGAGGTTGCATCAAAGAAGATTCACCAGACTGCTTCTGACGTTTAGGTGCAGAGTCTTTATCCTTATCCTTGTCTTCATCGTCTCTAGGACGTTTAGACTTTTCAGCTTCAAATCTACAAGCTTCTTGAAGTTGGTAGTCCAGCAATGCTTGAAACAGCTTTCCTTCATCAGAAGTAAATGTCCCAGATCGTGCAGACATTTGTGTGACAAGCTTGGCCACCAATTCATTATCCGAGAAAACTACCGGATCGGTTGGATTGATTGTGACGGTTAAGGGCGTTGATCGAATAGTTTGCTTGGCGATCTGCATAAGATTTGGATAAAGTTGTTTGGTGAACAACTCCTTTGTGACTTTAGGAACGTACTCCAGAAGGTACTTTTTCGTGTAGCCTTCGATCATTTCGTTCAGTTCCTCTTGACGGTGATTTTTCATGAATTCCTGAACAAACTTCCTTTCTCCTTTCATCTTTTCATGCTCGTCATACATATGTTGTATGTGATCAGCAAAGAAATTTAGCTTTTTGTTGAGCACGTTTTCTTTCTGACTTGTTTGACAGCTTTGGTAATCCGTTCATGAGCTTGAGAAATCTAAGATTTAGATGGTTTCTTCACGGATTTGGATGATGATTTGGTTGACTTCTTTGATGGTGGTGGCGAGGAGTGAGAAGACGAATCTGATGATGAAGAGATATGAGGAGACTCGGGATCCTTCGGAGGTTCAGAGGTTTCTTCCTTTGATCGTGCAGGACTATCTAGAAGAAACGTATCATAATCAACATCTTTATCTTTTTCGGACTTCTCAGTTTCCGGTTCCTCAAACTCATATTCGATAGTATCCTCCACAAGCTTTTGTTGTTGCACAAGAGTGGTGGCACCAGCTCCCTTATCGGGTTGATTAACCGCATCAGGAGATGGTTCAGAGTGGGCAGCACCACTTGATCCTCCGGGACCACCCATTTGGTCTTTAGCAAATTCTTCAGCTTTGTGTTGGTGTCTAAGGAATTTGATCTTCTTCCTGTATGAGGTATCCAGTTGCTCTTCTTCTTCATCTGAGCTTTCATCATATGGCACAAGTACAGGAGTCTTCCCTTTTCCTTTGTCAGCTGGTGGACTTGGAGGTTTAGCTGCTGAAGGAGGTGTTACGGTTGCAGATTCAGAGTAGGTAATCTCTTCATCTGTGTCAGTACCTTCAGAGCTTTCGTCCACAAGCTTTCTTTGCGGTTCAGGTGTGGGAATAGGTTCAGCTTCCTTTACGGGAACAATCCTTTTACGAGGAGGATTCCTTTTGGGAAGCTTCCTATAAATATCTGTACTTGTAACACTTCCAGCACTGCCTCTTCTGGTCCTCCGAGTAGGTGTACCAGAAGATTTTTCATCAAGATGACCAACTTTGCCTTCTTTTACGGCTAACCGATACCTTTTATATGTTTCAAGCTTTTTGATTTCGGTGGTTAGAAGGTGATCAGGTAATACCGAACCCTGTTTCTTTGTTGACGATTCTTTGATTCTGACAGATAATATGGGTTCAGTCAATATGTCGTGATTATCTGGGTCATTGAGCCTCATGGGGATGTCTGGATGAAGTCCAAGTGCTCTCTGGATCAACAGTTTGGTGTATCTGACATAGGGAATCTTGGAGCCAAGCTTCTTGTGAAATACCATCATGTCCTCCCATATCAGTGCTTCGATTTCAATGTCCTTCTTGTTGATCAACGACCAGAAAATTTGTAGTTCCATGAGCTTGGGATGCTCATAGCCACTGTCACGACCAGAGACCGATTTGGTGATGATCATGTAGAGTGTTCTCCATGGTTGAGGAATATACTTCAGCTCCACGTGAGAGTGCTTAGTAATGATTCCTGAAGCTTCATCATAACCAATATCTATCAAGAATTTCAGGACTGTCTCTTCAGTAGGGGTAGCAAAGAAGTCGGTTGGAGCGATGTCAGGAATGATGAGAACAGCCCGTAAGTCAGCAGGAGTGATAGTGACTTGTTTGTGATTAAGTGTCACATTCACTGCACTTTGACCAGTGATCCTCTGCATAGAATCCCAGAATTGTTGAATGTAGACCTCTGGAACTGTGGCAGAGTGTGAGAGCATGTTCTGGTAGGGATGATTCCTGAGAATATCCACAGCAATCAAGCAAGAAGATTCTGAGCAAGTGAGGGTATCAAAGTCAACCCTAAGGTTGTTCTTTCCAATCTTTCTCGGATAACCCTTTGGAAAGATATCAGCAATTGTAAGAACTTCTGATGCATCCACATTCATTTGTTCAGCCATGTCGTGATCTGAAATAACATTAGCCAAAAGAACCAACATATCGAAAGACATAGTGTTAGTCAACAGAAGGTCTTATTGTCTAGTTATTGAATGTACAGTGTCAATGATTGTTACGAGTCCTAAGTCACTTGTTTGTCTAATAGTCCAATGACGTCGTGAAATGTTTTCGTGAGTTAGTTAACTTTAAGTTTTAAAGTTTATGTTATCACTTATTGTTCACAACATATCAAACGATTAAGTTTATTAGTGACATTATTGGATTCGTGACGTTATGATTAGTTTATTTACAAGTTTGTACACGTAACAATTCATTATGAAGGTCAATCCAGGCTTAAGCGTAGTTTTGGCAAAGTTAAGCGTAAGCAGTGATGATATACGCGTAGACGAAAGCTTACGCGTAGGATCCTAACTTACGCGTAAGAAATGTTACGCGTAGGAAAAGGGGACCTTATGCGTAGAGCTTACGCGTAGGCGTATATATATACCTTACGCGTAAGGCTTACTCGTAAGAGTAGACCTTATGCGTAGAGGTCACTGTTTACGCATATCCTTCACAGGATACGCGTAGTCCCATTGTAGAACCTTACGCGTAATAGTTATGCGTAGGATTATTCTTACGCATAACTTGACTACGCGTAGGGTAATCCTTATGCGTAGAGTTGCAAATGACCTTGATTCTGAATATTTAAGCGTAGCAAAGCCTGAAATAAATTCATCAAATCATCAATATTAACACAAACATTCATTATATCAACAAAACATGGCATGAATCATTTATAAACTAGTTACGCGTAGAAAGTCATACGCGTAGGTCAAAACCCTAAGGGTTATGACTTACGCGTATAATTTCTAGCCATGGGATTTGCACCAAACAAATTCTGGTAGGTCTAGATGTGTTGAGAGTCTATTAAACCAAGTTATTAACATCTAATTTGTTGTGAATCAAAATTACCCAAAGTTATGAACTTTAAACCCTAACTTCAAATTGTCAAACAATTAGTGTTTCTGGGTGGTTAACAACCATGAAAATGATCAATTCATCAACATATGACCATAACCCAACAATCTTTTTGACCAAAACACTTCACATTTGAAAATACCCAATTCGACTCATAAACCCTAATATTCAAAAACCATTAATAAGTGTTTCGGGTGGTTTTGATGGTTAAAATGATATCCTTGATGTATAAAACATTTTGACACTATCCTTTTAACCAAAAATACACACAAATGATTGTGTGTTCATACGCTTATGCGTAGAACACATAATCACGCATAACACAATTTTTAGCCGTTGGATTTGTATGAAATTAAAAACCTTAGCTTAAAAACATGTTAAGATCGTTAAAACACTTACAAAATGATGATCAAAACAACGGATTTCTTGAATGAATCTTAGGCGTAGGATGTATATGGTTGTGAGTAATAAATGTGAAGTGAAAAAGTTAGGTGGAGGATGTTTTTATTAAAATAACTTTAACATTTTGACAGTTTTGGTCCCTCCACCTTTTCCTTTTTCAAACAAAGCCATTTAACTTCCATTTTGGTTACCAAACAAAGATTTTAAGAAAGAAACTTTGACGACACTCCCCCTCGACTTAAGAAATAATGAAAGGTTATAAATTTAGTCCGAGGAGTGTCATTGTACCAGAAAAGTTTACCACCATTTGTTAAAAGAAACAACCGAGATAAGATAACATGCAAGTACACAGATGATTTGAAACAGTTAAGTTTATTTTCTCCCCTCAACACTAGATCGTAAAAATATTGAATTTTGAAAGATTATAGTGTTGACGGAAGAAACGTACTTGCAATGTTGAAAGAAAATAGATTAGAAGAATATTTTTGTTGTTTTATCAGGTTTTATATTTTTGTATTTTGTTTTTGAAAAATTATTTACAAAAGAGATTTTGGTGTTTGACAGGTTTTTAAGACTGTTTTAGGAGGTCATCCAATTCCTCTTGAGTCAAACACCTCATACCAATCCGGTGGACCAACTCATTAAACCTAGCGGGAGGCAAGGCTTTGGTGAGAAGATCTGCCAATTGGTATTCTGTACCCACAAAATATAATTCAACAGTACCCTGTTCCACGTGATCCTTGATGAAATGATATCGAAGATCGATGTGCTTTGATTTCGAGTGCTGAACTGAGTTGCACGAGATCGCAATGGCACTCCGATTGTCGCAGTACATCGGGATTCTGTCAAATACGTAACCATAGTCTTTGAGTTGTGTTCTCATCCAGATGACTTGAGCACAACATGCGGACATGGCTACATATTCTGCTTCGGTTGAGGACAGCGATGTACAATCCTGCTTCTTCGATTGCCATGACACCAGTTTATCACCAAGAAATTGTAAAGCTCCTGAAGTACTTTTCCGTGAGTCTAAGCATCCTGCGTGGTCAGCGTCTGAAAAAGCGATTAGTTCAAAACCAGAATCCTTCGGATACCAGATCCCCAAGTTAATGGTTCCCTTTATGTATCGGAGGATTCTTTTAGCCTCAGAGAGGTGGGTTTCAGTTGGTCGCGACTGATAACAGGAGCAAAGATATACGGCAAAGACAATATCAGGTCTGCTAGCTGTTAGATACATGAGAGACCCAATAATACTACGGTATTTTGTAGGGTCCACCAATTTCCCATGTAAATCAGCGTCTAGCTTCTTGGTATGAGCCATTGGTGTGGCATAGGTGTCACAGGTTTTCATTCCAAATTTGTTTAACAATTCAAGGGCATATTTGGACTGACTCAAGAAAATACCACGGGGTGATTGATGAACTTGCAGTCCGAGAAAGAACGTGAGTTCACCCATCATGGACATTTCAAAATTTTTCTTCATTAGTTTTGCAAAAGCGATTGAAAACTTTTTATGTGTAGACCCAAAAATGATGTCATCCACGTAAATTTGAACAATTAAGATATGTTCCCCGTGATATTGTATAAAAAGAGTTGGGTCAACCGAACCTTTGGTGAAATTATTAGCAATGAGGAAGGATGATAGCTTATCGTACCATGCCCGAGGAGCTTGTTTGAGACCATACAGAGCTTTGTTCAGTTTGTAGACGTGATTCGGAAACTCAGGATCAACGAATCCATCTGGTTGGCTGACATAAACCGTTTCTTTAAGTTGTCCATTGAGAAACGCAGTTTTGACATCCATCTGATAGACCGTCATATTCATATGAGCCGCGAACGCTAGAAATATCCGAACAGCCTCAAGACGAGCAACCGGAGCAAAAGATTCTTCAAAGTCAATACCCTCTTCCTGACGATAACCCTTAGCCACCAGACGTGACTTATTTCGGATAACATTTCCTTCAGCATCCAATTTGTTTTTCCAAATCCATTTGAGACCAATGACGTAGACTCCTGTTGGTCTTTCAACCAGTTCCCATACTTCAAGACGTTTGAATTGGTTGAGTTCTTCTTGCATGGATTCAATCCAGTTGTCTTTTGTCATTGCGTCTTTGATGTTTTTAGGTTCAGATTGGCAGACAGTGAGTGCATAAATGCAATGTTCACCGTCTGTGTGAAGACGTTGTCTTGTAACGACTGGTTGATTCGGGTTGCCAATAATGTTTTCCAGAGGATGGTCTTTCGTCCATCTATGTGTGGAGGGTTGATGTTGATATACATTGTGCAGATTCTGAGGATTCAAATGGTTTGTTGAAGATTCCGCGACATCTGGTGCAGCAGTCTCATTAGCAAACGGGTTGAAGAACGCATTTGGATCAAAATCTGCAGGTGGGGGTACTACATTCAGAATATCATCAGCAGCTTCATCATTGTTGGAAGCGGTTTGTTCAACTGTTGTGGTGGAGTCAACTGGTGTAGGTGCATCTGCAACAGTAGTTGTTGTAGCAGGTGTATCAGGTATAAGAGTATTATCAGGTTGAGCAGCGGAAACAGCGGATACACCTGGAGCACGTTCATCAATATCGTCACTGAACAGCGGAGCAAATAACCTTTCCATTTGTTGACGAGTAAGCCGGGGGCTTTGTTCAGCTGATGATGGGGTTTGGGGAAAGTTTAAGCGGTTGAGACCGGGTTCCAAGCTGTTATACTCAGAAGCCATTTCCGTAAGTTCATCAAAATGAGCATGAATCGTTTCCATCACCTGTTTTGTACGACGATTCCAGATTCGGAAACCTTTGGAATTATCACAGTATCCGATAAAGACTCCAATGTCAGCTTTGGCTTTGAGCTTTCCAAAGTCATCACGATCATTATTCGGATAGCAAAGAGATCCAAATACATGAAAGTGTTTTAGATTCGGTTTTCTGTTATGGACGAGCTCGAAAGGTGTTTTGTTGTGGCGTTTTGTAATCATAGAACGGTTTTGAGTATAGCATGCAGTAGATACAGCTTCTGCCCATAAGTAATCTGGAAGTTTAGCATTGATTAACATTGTTCTTGCAGCTTCCACTAACGTTCGGTTTCGTCTTTCGACAACTCCGTTTTGTTCTGGTGTACGTGCAATAGATGTCTGATGCTGAATTCCCACTTTCTCATAGAATTCACGAAGAGTTTGATTAACAAATTCAGTGCCTTTATCTGTTCTGATTAGTCGAACGGTGTTTCGTAGCTGAACTTGTATTTTCGTGAGAAAGGTGATGATCATTTGTGGAGCTTGATCTTTGCTTCGAAGAAAGTAGACCCAAGTCCAGCGTGAATAGTCATCAACAATTACTAAGATGTAGCGTTTGCCATTGATCGTTTGCACGCGCATCGGGCCACACAAATCCATGTGAAGAAGATGAAGCACATGCTGAGAGCTGTGTTCCACCTTTGAAGGAAAATGAGCACGAGTGCTTTTGCCTTGTTCACAAGCTGAGCAAAGGTGATCTTTAGAATACCGAAACCGTGGGAGTCCTTCAACTAGTTTGTGTCGAGCAAGGTTGGTGATGGTTTGAAAGTTTAGATGTGAGAGACGACGGTGCCATAGCCAGGATTTTGTTGATGTTGCCTTTGAAAGTAAACATATGGGAGATGAAGCAACCATGTCTTTCATAGAGATAGTGTAGAGACTAGAATTACGCGATCCAGACATAAGGTCATTTCCTTGTAGATCACGAATGAAACAAGTTTTCTCCCGGAAAGCAACCTCCAAATCTCCATCACAAAACTGACCTACTGAAAACAGATTATGACCGAGGCCTTCCACATAGTAAACCCTGCTAATTTCGATGTTCCCATTGACATAGTCTCCGTAGCCCATGATAGCTGCGAAGTGATCATTCCCGAACCTGACAGTGCCAATGAACTTTGCAATAAAGTTTGATAACAGTTTAAGATTGCCTGTCATGTGTCGGGAACATCCGCTATCAACAATCCAGAGAATGATCTGTATCACCTGCATTACACACAGACGACACAGATGGAATAGAAGTAGATTTGGAACCCGAAATGTTAGAGGGTTCCGTAGCAGTTATAGTAGATATACACACATCAATAGCTTTAGGTATCCACTTAAATCCTAGTGTGTTATATATCCATTTCTGCCATCTCCAACTAGTATTTGCTTTAGTCTTAGTGAATGCACTAGGTGGTACTACATTCCTAGGAGGTGAAACTGGAGCTACAGGGACAGCAATGCGTTTCTTAGAATCTAAAGATGGCGGTCTACCAAGCACAGACTTAGAAAGATTAGTGGGCCTAGAGGTATTCCGGTTCTTAGGATTCCTTAAACGAGAGATGATAGCTTTAGCAACACATTTATCATGACAATCAGAATTCATACTTTTACCACAAATAACACAAGGTGCATCAGACTGAATATCAAAAGTACTTAACGGTTTAGCATTCGTTACATCACTATTTCTATTACATTTGCCAGACGCAATATCTATAGTGGAGGCAACGTGAGTCTTATTCATAGTCCTAGGGTGTTCTTCTACTTTAGCATTCCTGATTGATCTTTTCTTAGGTCGCAACTTCCTATTCTTCGATTGAGTGCTCCTAGGCTGTGAAGTGCGGACGTTTGGAAAAGGCTCAACTATTCCTGTTTCAGTAGAAGGAAGCACGTTAGCTACTTGTGATTTGGCAGTAGAGATTCTAGGTTCATGAGTACTAAGTGTTACTGGGGCTAATCTCTTAATGATGGTTGGCGGAAGTTGTTCATACTTTCCTAACATTTCTCTTAACTTGAGGATAGTGTGAATCAGATCTTGATTTTCAGACCGAACATTTCCAGCAAAATGCATAACTTCTTTAGTGTGTGCAAGATAATGATCAAGTTCATTTGATGCTTCATCACGAGTCTTTTTGAGTAAATCAAATATGACACCATATTCCTTTTTAACTTTTAAAAGTTCTTGTTCATATTTTGAGATTTGACACTTAAAAGACACGTTTTGATCATCCAATTGCTCAATTTTAGGATCAGAAGATTTTGCACGCAACTGAGCGATTTTGTGTTGAAAAGCATGTTGTTGATCGTGAATATCTTTTTGACACCAATTAAGACGACGAATTGCATTTGAAAGTTCGTTTGACAATCGTTTGTTTTCAACTGTTAAGGACTCGATCTGAAGCACATTATCAGTGTTCTCAACATTTATCACAGATTCAACAGTATCAGCAGAGGTATGATCAAATGCATATGACAAAGAATTCTATAGCACAACATTATGGACATCAGCACAGATGACATCTTCCAAGAGTCGATCAACATCTTTTCTCAACAGTTTCTTTTTACGTTTAGTATTAGAAATAGATGTTTCTGTTTTCTCGAAAACGACCTTCATCACTCCAAGTTCCTTATGAAAATCCTTTTCCCAGGCTAATGCACAATTTTTCAAATTTTTAACATTAGGTAAAAGATTTTTCTGAAAAATGTCTCTTTGTTCTCGCGCCAGAGGCGATTGAAAGTGATCAATTTTGATTTCAGAACGATATTCTATCTCATGTTGTAAAATTTTGAGGTCAGCCATGAAGATGTCAAAATATCTAAGAATTTTTCGATTTTCAGGTTTTGAATTTACTTCACTGATGGAAGGTAAAGGACCATAAGTTTGTGCATAATCTGGTTGGGGATTAACATTAGAAGACTCAGGTGTTTTGATGATAACCCTTGGTGTGTTAGAAGAATCCGTTGGTGTGACGAAAGTGACCGCTTTTGAATAGTTAAAAGGTTTGTTGTAAACAACTTTTTCTAATTTTGATCGACTCTCGTCTTCTGCATCTAATTCCTCTTGACGATGATATTCAACAACATTCATAACAGAATTATCAACTTTATATTCTGCACTGGAAACTTCAGGATTTGGTTTGAATGCTTTGTTGAAAGCTTAGGTTTGTAATCAGCAAGATTCGGTCCATATCCATTTGGATTGGGTTTTAAAGTAAACTTTTCAATGGCTGTGACCGACTCGCCATGTTTGTAAACAACAGTTTTAAACTCTTTAAGTTTGTTTTGCAAGCCGATGATTTCTTCAAGATGATCATCTATTCGTTTCGTTGAATGCTTTTTGTATGCAGAGAACTGTTTTTGACAAGTTAACAACTCAGCCTTAGCTTTTTGATTTTCCAAGGTGAGAGCGTTAATTTGCTTTTTATGTTCATGTTTCAGTTGTTCTATTTCAGACAACAAAGCATTCTTCGAAGCGGCTAGATCACGCATCTGTCTTTCTAAATATTTTTCGTTTTGATAAGATTTGGCAAAGGCTGCTTCAAAACCGTTTTCACGTTTTTCTTGAGTTTTGAAAAAGTTGAGTTGCTTTTGTAAACATTCAAAATCCTTGGTTAACAGTGCATTTTTGCATTTCAAGTCCTGATTAATGGCATGACATTTTTCCACTATGGTTTGTTGGTCTTGTATTAAACGAGCAAAATCTGGATGAGGCAAAAGTTCGGCGTGTTCAACGTGAGTCTCAACATGATCATTACTGAGATCCTCAAGTATAACCACGGAGTCAATTTGATTATCAAGGGAAACCGGTTGGTCATCTTGATCGTCAAATATAACTACGGGGTCTAGTTGAAAATCGTCGGAATGAGATGTGGATGACTCATTTTGAACATTCTGAGCCTTGCCGGATTCAGATGTTGGCGGAGATAGTAGATCAGAGATAAATATGGTTTGTTCGGGTACCTGAGACAAGCCATCAGTGTCATACACTGGGCCTGTGTCACTCATGTGTAACTCATGCATATTAGCCATCAACATAACAGCTGCATTGGCCTGCAAGTCCTCCATATCATCATCTGAGTCTGCATTTGCCATAAAACTCTGTTCTTTGTCTGTGAGAGATCCACCAGCTTCATCCTTAAGAGCCAAAAGAAGAGCCTCTTTGAAATAAGCACTGCCCTAGTCCTTGGCTTTGGGCATGCATTAGCCAGGTGTCCCTTCTCATTGCAGTTGTAGCATCGAAGACCATTCAACCCATTCTGAGCATTCCCTGTTCCACCACTGGAGCTCGATTGTTATTCCTACCCACAGCATTAAACCCTTGACCACCGCCCATCTGACGACCATAACCACGATTCTGAACTTCAACTCGTCCATTGTTCACAACAGCTTGATTCCTTGTATTAGATGAGGAACGAATACGGTTGTTGGATTTGTTGGTATAACGGCTAAAGGCATTAGCAATCATAGCAAATCCTTGTTGCAGTGCTTCGAACGGATCAGATTCCTCATTAGCTTCAGCTTGAGCATTGTTGTTGTTGTATGGAACCAATTGAGTTTGTTGAGATGGAGGTTGTGAAGGATCATGTGGTGTGATTGTAGCAGTTGGTTGAGTTGCTGGTTGAGGAGAATAACTGTTTTGAGCATATAAGGCAAGTTGTTGATTTTCCGGATGTGTCGGTGGAGCAATTTGAGCACGGAGAATCCTTTCCCTATCAACTTCCTTTTCATGAGGCTTCAAGTAATCGTACAACAATCCGTAGGTAGATTGATGCATGTTTTTCGCTTGACGGAGAAAAATGACATACTTCTCCCATTCAGGACCAAGACTACTTAGGAACTTAGTATTCACTGCAATTCTTGGCATGTGATGTTGTGTTTATCAAAATCATTGATGATGTCTGAAAATCGGTGATGATAGGACTCGAGTGTCTCTCCAGGTTCAATCATGAAGTGTTCATAAGCCAAGTAAATTTTGGATTCCAAATCTTCCTGATTGAGTACAGATCCTTCCATAAGAAGACGAATATGATCCCACATTTTCTTTGCAGTCTTTTGAGCATCAACACTACGAAGAATTAGGTTTGGTAATCCTAGGAGGATATATTCCATTGCAAGCTCATCTGCTTCATAGTGTAGAAGTTCTTGAGGATTCAAGTCTGCAACAGTAGCAATGTTCGTTTGTTCATCTCTTGGTGGAATGGCATTTGGATCTCCGGGTACAATGACAGTAGGCATCTCAAATGGACCTTCCAAGATAACCTTCTTTAAGAACTTTCCATGTGGCTTCTTTAGATCACAAAACCTAAAGAACCTTATCACCCATTGATCGTAGTTTCCTGGAGTGAGCATTGGAGGTCTATCAAGTGAACCAGCCTCATGAATTGATTGTTGGCTGCTTAAAGTTTCAAACATCTTTGCAAACCAAGTGGGTTCCCTCATAGTGATCCTTGATGGATGTTGATTGAAGTCATTTGTGTACGGTTGAGCTTGAAGACTTGGTGGTGGTTGAACCATTTGAGGTTGTGGATTTGCAGCAAGTTGTGGAGTATGTTGTTGGTTAAATTGTTGTTGATAAATTGCTTGTTGTTGATTCCATTGTTGATGTTGTGGAGTTAGTTGTTGTTGACGTTGAGGATGAGGATAAGTGTAAGGGAAATAGTTAGAGTATGGTGGTTGAGACATGTTGATAAACTTGTGTTGGTAAAATGGATCTTTGTAGTCGAATGAACCTTTGTTGATGAAGTGTCCTTAGGCGTAGAAAAGACAAGAACCAAGTAGCACTTATGCGTAAAACACCAAAGTTACGCGTAACAATAATGAGTTACGCGTAGGATTTAGCTTACGCGTAAGTAGGAAAAGCACTAAAGTTAGGCGTAGACAAAAGTTAGGCGTAGAAAGTTAGGCGTAGGATTTTCTTATGCGTAAGACTAGGCTTAGGCGTAAGAAAGATCTTAGGCGTAGGATTTCTACGCGTAAGCTTATGCTTATGCGTAATTTTAGGGTTTTGCCCAAATGATCTTTTACACTATCACAGTGCAAAAGATATCCAAAGTCGACGTATTTTCAGACTTATCCAAGTAAGAAAACACGGAATAAACCACGAAAATGAAGATCAAACCAAGGAGGCACTTACGCGTAGTTTTAGGGTTTTACTACGCGTAGGATTACTCGTAATTTTGATTTTGCCCAAAGATGTTTCTAAACCAGTTTTTGTGTGATAAAATAGCTTCAATAACACCAAAAGACACAAAAGTGTGAAACTTGATGAACCAAAACCTCTAAAACGGTTAAGCGTAGAACTACACCCACGAATAAAAACTAGTTCAAAAACAACGATCCACGCATAAAGTTTGAAACTTTTTGCCAAAAACAAGTATTTTAACACCTTAAAACGTTGAAAGTACAAGAATCTTGGATTAAAAAGTGTAAAAACAAGTTTTTAAGCGAACCAAAGAATCACGTTGCTTTACGCGTAAGACCAAAACCAAAAAAACTTCAAAAACAAAAGTGTACACCCAACTATTTGGCGATTGATACCACTGTTAGGTCACAAGGTTTACCACACAAGCTTATAAGAAAGATAGAGAGGCGATTGAACAAGTATCCAAACACACACACACGATATATATGAACACGGTTAGGCGTAGAGTGATGTGAAAAGGAATAACTTGAAAAACCAACCTTCAAATGAAGGTTTACATAAGGTATTTATAGGCAAGGAGCTAGGGCAACACTCCTACTCCTTCCCTTTCTCCTATGGGCTTGGGCCTAAGCTCATGGGCCTTCTACATAAGCTTAAGGCTAATAACAAACATAAAGGCCATAATAAGCTAACTATTACATATGAGTAACTAAGACTTGAATAAGGTTTAGGAGTGATTCCAACAGTGCGCTTTATCTTCGAAAGAAGAGAAAGCTTCTTATGACGTTTGAACACAACAGTTCAAGCCTCGTACTCTAAAGAAAGAAAAGTGTACGTTCAGGCGCTTTAACTTCGAATAAGAAAAATCTTCCCTTATGACTTTTGAACAACACTTCACAATAAATAGCCTCGTTCTCTAAAGAAAGAAAAGGTACGCTTCAGTGCGCTTTATCTCTGAAGAAGAGAAATTTTTCTCAATTAATGACCATTCTCTCAACATGCTTCATGCTTTTTCCATGCCTTCAGTCTCAAGATGAACCGGACTAATCCTGGAATATACTCTTATTTCCCACTGGCTCAATATAATTAAGATGGCGCATCAGGGCTAATTTTGTGAGGAGAAGTGCGAATAAATACATTTGGATGACATCACTTGTTTAATCAAGAATGGCATTCGTATGCCATTCTTGATGGTGAGAAAAGTGTGAATTTTTGCATATTGATTTTATTTTGAGAATATATGGTCAAACGGCTCCTAACTCATGTAAGAACTGCAGATTTCTTCTTATCGGGTCCTCTTCAATGGAGTTTTTTTCTTCTAAGAGCCGTTGGTTAACCATCTGCTCACGGACTTGATGAGTTATTGACAAAGTGTTTCCGGTTATGCTGCATGTACACATCAACTGATAATTCCGAACATCGCCTCGTTCTTGTTTTGATGTGATTGGTAGTTTTGGTGTTACCATTTTAGTGTGTTTTCGTTTCGGCTGTTGCTGATTTCCTTATGAACATCCTTCTGTCTTGTTTGATTGGGAGATTTTAGTAGTAAGGGATTTCAAGATGTACTTATAAAAGGACTGTTTTTTTTTTGGTGAATGAAGATGTTTACCTATCTTTTTCCTTTCCCCAACTGGACAATCTTGAAGAAGCTTAGTTCCTACAGTCTGTTCTACATTTTCTTACTGCTGCATGTTAGAAACTAACGATGACTTGCATTTACGATCAAAAGGTCTTCTAATCATGGCATTTAATCAAACTAATTATCAGTTTAGGGGGGAGCCTATGGGGGATAGTGAAATGTCCGATTTTAATCCCCAATTAGACTTGCTCACCTCTTCAGACGTTATTCTCACCGATTCAATGGTATTCTCCCACAAGATTCAAGTGTTTGGGCTATAAAGAGTCGATGATTCAAAAGTGTCAAACCAGTAAGGGGGAAGGAGACACACATCTAAAACACACGTGAGTAACTTGATGACTTAATTTTCTAATGATTAAAGACTATCCTGGGAGACATAAGTCATGACCGCAGAGAAACTCAGGTTTTACTCATCGAGGCTTAGTGTTATTACCAACTACGTGGGTTAGTGATGTAAGAGAAAGTTTCTAAGATAAAGTACACAAGTATGACATATTTAGGGAGAACTGTGTAACCTGAGGGAGGTGGTTATCAGTCATTCTCTCTTTGGGAATGTTTTACTTTTCGGATTCTGAGCTCATACACGATCATCCAGGGAACAAATGTGAAATTGGGGAGTGTTTTCATTCCCACATGATGTGTTTCGGAGAGTCTTGGGTATTGGTGTACTTTCGGGTTCTTGAGCTTCATACACGATCATCAGGGAGAAAAATGTGACATTGGGAAAGTGGTTTTCATTCCCTCATGATGTGTATTCATGAGAGTTTCATATATTAATTCAAAGAGACTTGGCTGCATCAATTCAACTACTTTGCGGAATTGTTCTTCTTGAAACCTTTTGATGGATCGCTTCAGACTTCAGTGGGAAAAGAAATTCGTGAAGAGTTATTTAAAGAGGGGATGATCGTTGTTGTTCTTTCTAATTGGATGATCTAACCCCGAAAGATCATCACGTGATTATTCTTAAAAGGAGCAGTAAGTTCGATGATAATGGTGTACTTTTTTGTGCACCTGGCTAAGGGACTTTAATAAAGCTTTGAATCTGCTCATTCTAAAGTTTCGGTTTGGGGGAAGCTGCCAAAGTCTCACTTTCAGATGGTTCAATTCCTTCTTTCTTTTCAAGAGCCTCGAAGCTTGGTGGTGAATGTTTAAGAGATGACGATTTCTTATCAAAAAAAACCAAATCCCCCCAACCCTTCGCCAACGGGGTTGCTGCTATCCTTATCTCGGTACTCAGACATCTCTCTTGAACTATACTCATCTACCCAATGAAAAATTTTCTAAAACCAAATACACAAATATACAACCAGCAAAACACAATAGAAAGCTATAAAATCACAAAAATCCTAAAATTTGAAAAATCAGAATCCCGAAAAATCAACAACGTTTTCCTCAGACATGTCTTCTGGTATCGATACATCTACGTCTTAGAATGTCATTCAAAAATGGCCGGGATAATAGATAAGTTGAGCAGAGGTGTAATATTATTTTCCAAAACATGTCTCAACTATTGCTTACAGTTATTTCAGACTGTAACCCGCGCTTCAACTATGGCTTACAGTTATTTCAGACTATACCCGCTTCAAATGATGGCTTGCAGTTATTTCAACTGTAACCCGTGTTAACTATGGCGTGCTATTATTTCAGATAGCAAAAAAACCCGCTCTTTAAGAAGGAAAGTCTGCGCTAAAACAATTTTTCTTGAAATTTCCTAGCACTTATCCTAAAGCAAATGAGGAAAGTAGTCGAAGGACTTATGTTCCTAAACAATGTTTTTTCCGTCTAAAATCTTCAGAAAAATTTGTTATATTTCAAAAATGGTGGAATCGAGTGCTTGAAATTAATCAGATTCAGGTTTTAATAAAATTTCACAACCTCAACAATGACTTCACGCTTTTAAACTTAAAAAAAATATAATTTTTAAAAAAAAAAAAAAAAAAAAAAAAAAAAAAAAAAAAAAAAAATTTATTATGATTGAGAGGGAGATTGTTTTCAAATCTATATCATCTAACAGCTTTCTTAATTATGCATATGCTTAATTAAAATGATGTTAACTTACGTTGACGGACTAGGTGCCTAGGAGCGATTTTAGGATTAAGATGATAGAGTTTGATAACACATTATTCCCATGCTTTATATTTCTGTTGTATTTGAATTGACTTTTGTTAGTTGATTGTTGTTTGGGGTATGCTCAACCACCATATATCTGTATGTGTGTTCACTAACGTATGCGGTGTAACATATTGAATTTCATAAACACATCATACTATCAATGGGGCTTATAGTTTAGAGGTTTTTGGAGAGAGAAAGTAGGATGGGAGCCATTCTAGAGAGAGAAGTGAAAGAAAACATGGAAGTTGATTCTAATGAAGGTCCAACCCCTCTACCTTGAGGTAGAGGTATTTATAGTTTTACATAATACACGCCCTCGTCGGACTTGATCCGCATACTTGGGTAAGACCCCGTCCGTCCCTCCACGGTGTGGCACTAAGCTAAACTAATAACTAAATACTAATAATAAACTACTAAATACGTAATAACTACAAGTCTTCGAGCTAACATATGCTAGACCATAATTGGGGTGACCGACACTTTAACATGGAATTTTCCAATTCCTACAATCTCCCCCTAGTATGTCACCCCATGAAATACATTTTGCAATCCTGCATTCTTTCTATGTCATTATTCTCGAGCTCGACAGTAGCTTCAATTCTCAAGTTCCGCAATCTTTGTGCATTAGTAGTGATTCTTGAAAGTCCGGCATTGATTTGTATTACTTTTAATGGAGGCCTTTAACTGAATCACATCTTTGATGATTTTCGAGCTTTCCGTTGAGATCATCAACCACATAAATCTCTGGATCACCCTTTGTAGTGTTGCTTCATGTATGTTGTGACTTCGTCTGACCGCGACATGCTCATCACGACTTTCTGATCATGACATCTTTTCATCAGAGTAGCGGAGGCTTTTAATTAATAACCGGTTCAAGATATTTGCAGCAGCGTAGCGGAATCATAATATAAAAATATCAGAGCCAGGTTCTGTAGAATGCACAGTCCTTATTTCTTTTCATTCCATTAAGTGTGGATGCTGTGAGCATGTTCGGCTTTGGATTGACTCCTAAATTCTGATCAGCCCTGCAATCGTTTGGGGTGTACCTGCATACGACTAGTTATGGCAATAAAGCGAACAAAATTGTCTTTGATTCACTTTCGTTGAATTGAGGTACACGGCCCACAGTTCCCGTTGATTAGTACAAAGTACTTCCTGTGACAGTTAGAATTCCAAAGAATCTCCTTGGCAGGGTTTCGCACTGCTCTAGCTGTTCTCGAACCGGAACGTGTCAAAGAAGACAACACGGAGTGAGTGAACCAGCGAATTGAGATTCACTGATTGATGAAAAATTGATTTGAAACACAATCGCGTATTGCTTAAAGAAAGAGTTTTGCAATACGACGAAGGTTTTATGAGAAAGATCAATTTTCAATCAAAAATACATTTGCTTTGTTTGATTTGAAAAGAGTACAACATTTCGATCGTTGCTAGAGAAAAGAAGATTTGCACATCGAACGGTTTTTCAAAAGTATTTTTTCAATCAGAGATACTTTTTGTGTTTGAAAACATAAGTACATACACATTCACGTGCTAGAGAAAAAAAGGTTTGGCATCAATCGAACGATTTTTCCAAAGTATTCGTCAATTCCAATCCTGGACCAGGTTGATTTCAAGAGTGAATCGCCCCATCGTTTTTGTCCAGTTATCACAAGCTGTGGCTTAGAGGCGAGAAGATCTCACATATTACCCATCAAGAGCTTGTTTGATGTTGGCTCTAGAAGGATTTCCATCTTCATCGTGAATATTTTCATATCCACGGATGTTCTGGCAATACCACAAGGATAATGCGTAGGACTCTAAAAATATACTTACTTTCCACATTGTGTGAACCACATTCTTCATTAATTTTGTGTCCTAATGAGATTTTGTGGATGATCTCTTGGCTCTAAACTCAATCGTGCATCATTTGTTTCCTATGCCGGAGACTAGGGAGAGGGTCTTCAATATCAACAATCTCTAAGAGAAAGTCGATAGATTATGTAGGTTCCCCGTGAGAATAAACGACCCTTTTAAGAGGAACTTGAGTAGCTAGGGAAGTTGTAGTGCAGTGCGTCATTCTGGTCCATGACGTCTTGTCTTTAATACCAGTGTTACCTTGGTAACCACCATGAGCATATGAATTGAACCCTGTTTCTTCTGCCCTAAGGTTGAATTAATGGAGAGCTATTTCTTTTCACCCTTTTCACATTCAATTCTGTTTCATTCTTCAAACCCTTCGTGCTTATGCACGAGACTTCATAACTAGAACCTTTTTGGGTTTATTCCAGTACCGCTCTGTCTCATCTCGCACTCTTCTTTATTCTCATTTTCTCCTTTTTTCATCATACCTACGGACTTCTACACTATCTAGTGGATTGTCCCTGTGTAGATCCCTCCCCTGGCGGATCGTGGGTACGAATACCTAACCTAACCATCCTTATAACACCATGCATAAAGTAAATTGGTCGGTCTTTGGTATTGTTCTTTCGTCTTTCGAAACCAATTGAAAAATCATTTGGAAAAATCAATCAAGGTACTTGTGATATAAAAGTCAAGCATTTTGTACCTTAATTGTTTTGGATCATTTAGAAATGCTCCCCCTCAACATGTGCATGATTTTATAATTGTTTAGCACATGGAGGCAAGAGTTCTTTGAAATAATTCTTGATCACAATTTCCATGGAAAAAGCCATTTGATTTTCTTTGGTAATTCCCCCCTCAATATTGCATAGGATATTTGAAAAATCATTTTATCACATAGAGGAAAGAGTTCATTTGAAGTACATCCACGATCACAGAAAGCCATTAAGAAACATTTAGAAAATCATTATGTACTTTATGTGAAACATAGAATCTTTTGTACTTGAAAGTTTGTTTCTTTTTGAAATGCTCCCCCTCAATATATGGCTCGAGATTCAAAAGTGTTTAGCACATATGGGAGAGCACAACGCAGCATCTGAATCAGAATGATCACCTTTTATCAAATTTCATTATTAAATCACAAATTCTCCCCCCCGATCAAAAATATCAACACCTTGAGATTTGGATCTCAAGTGATTTAATCAGGGTTTAGAAAACATGGGAGAAAATGTGCCTTGTTTAAATTACTCTTCTGTTTTTTTGGTTGAATGCTGCTCCTACACCTCATGTGCATAATGTATTTCAAAATCGTTTGGCACATGAAGGAAGGAGTGCTTTAGAAACAATCACCCTTTCAAAACCGATTTGAGATTTAATCAGCGTCTCATCCCCCGATCAAAATTCAAACCAATTGAGATTTGGACCCGATTGATTTGAATCATTTGAAAATTTTAGGGAAAGACGTGGGGCAATAATTTTTTGAAAAATGCGATAAGGACAGATTAGACATTAAAGCTGGTTAGTTTCAGGTATGATAGTTTTTATGGATATCTTTTAAGAAAAAATAAATAGTTTCACAATCAGAAACAGACAGAAAAAATTTCATTTTGTAAGATCTTTCAGTTGTTAAAGAAAATCATACTTCATGACATAACATTAAATCTTTAGAAGATCACCACTTTATGTTGTACCAACCGAACTTGATAGGAAGAATATTTTTTGAAAATAATATTTTTAAATCACTCTCCCCCTCAATCGAGACCGAGTCGATGATTGAGGTGACTTATATTTTGATAAAATGAGTCCGGTGTTTTTGCAAATTTAGTCCTTTTTATTTTCAAAACCATATTTTTTTTCCATTTTTTCAAAACAATATTATTTGAAAATTGTTTAAAAATGGTATCAAATTTCCTTCACAAAGATACGTTAGGTGGTTGAGAAGCTTATGTTGTTGTTGTAGGGCTTGAATAAAAACCGTCGCTGATCATTGAGACTTCTTACGTTGCATAACTTAATGCCAACTGAGGTCAAATTAAGCTCCGTTTCTTAGCTTCTTATTTGCTGCTGAAGAAAAAAACATCTGCTGATGCAGTGAGACCTCTTACGTTGCATTTTTCCATGCCAACTCTCTATAGAAGTCCAATTAAGCTCCTTTTCTTCATTTGTCAACCAAGATCTGTTACCCCTTTCCTTTTGCAGCATCCAATCATCTTCATTTGTGGGATCCCTGGATCGGAACATTCTTATAGACCAATATACCTGCATGTTCAGAATTGGAAATTCCAATGTTAAAGTGTCTCACAGTCCCCACCCCCAATATAGTCTAGCATATGTTAGCTCGTAGACTTGTAGTTATTTACGTTATTTAGTAGTTTATTTAGTTATTAGTTTAGCTTAGTGCAACACTTTGGAAGATGGACGGTCTTTACCCACTGTATGCCTGATCCACGCCCAACAGAGGGCCGTATTAGTAAAACTATAATACCCTCTACCTCCCAAGGTAGAGGGTTGGACCTTTCACTCTAATCTAACCTTCCATGTTTTCTTGGGCACTTTCTCTCTTCTAGAATGGCTCCCATCCTACTTGTCTTCTCTCTAAACCTCTAAACTATACCGTCCCCACTTGCATTCGTTAGTGAACACACTAACAGATATATGGTGGTCGACATCACCGAACAGCATCGACTAGTAAAAAGTCAATTCAATATATCAGCAAATCATACATAGGCATGGGAATAAAGTGTTTATCAATCTATAATCATCTAATCCTAACATCCACATCCTAGAAACCTAGTCTTCTCTCCACCTAGGCAATTATATATTTTTTTTCATAGATAAGCACGTATGAGGATTAAGAAAGTCCGTGGAGATGATATAAATTTGAAACATTCTCCCCCTCTGCAATCATGACTCATTTTTTTGAAAAGTTTAAAAACGCTAAAGTCATTGATTGAGTTTCCAATTTATTTCGAAAATTCTGAATATGATTGATTTTCAAGCAACTCATTTACCACCATTTTTGAAAAACAACAAATATTTTTCTGAAGAATTTTTAGACTTAAAAACATTTGTGTGGGAACAGCAGTCCTTCGACATACTTTCCTCATTTTGTTTTAGGATAAGTGCAAGAAATATTTGAAAATTGGTTAGCCAACAACACTTTCCTTTCTTGAAGAATCGGGTTGCTATCAAAATAATAGCAAACCATGTGTTTAAAGCATGGGTCACAGTCTAATAACTGTAAGCCCATTTTTTGTTAGGAATTAGAAATTCCATGTATTAAAGAGTCGGTCACCTCAAGTATATGTAATCGTTAGAAAGCTCGTAGTCATAGTACTTTTATGTTAAGTAGTATTTAGTTTAGTAAAACCGTGGAGGACGGACGGGGTTACCCCCTGTATGTCTGATCCACAGCCCATTGTGTGGCGTTTTATTGTAAGACTATAAATACTCTCTACCTTCCAAGGTAGAGAGTTGGAGCTCATAATAAGATTTTTCTTTCTCTCACATAAGTTCTCTAAACCTCTAACTTTCCTCCTCATCTAAAACCTCCTTGTACCCTCTTGTGATTATGGTTTAGTGTGTTTGTGAAATCCAATATCTTACAATTGGTATCAAGAGCCATGGTTAGATCATATCTTGCACATCTTTGGATTTTTAGTGGTTTTTAGGTTGTTTTTGAGTTTGAAAAAAGTTTAGTGGTTGTGTGCATCATTTGGTTGATTTCTTTTGTTAAAGCTTGGATTTTGTACCGTCTTTTTTGTTTAGAATCATCACAAGTGTTTAGGTTTTCATTTGGTAAGCGTGAATCATCTTGGTTGGGTTCTTTTTGGATTGAAAGTTGATGTTTTAAGTTTCTTGGCTAGCTAACTTGACCTACGTAGTACTTTTTTGCTAGCGACTTGGCTTTACATTTTTTTGTAGCGATTTGTGCAGTGTGTGAGTTAGCTTACTTAGACTAGCGACTAACAGTACAAGTAGTGGATTCTCCACTATTGGTAGCTGACTTGGTGTTAGCGACTTGGTAGATAGCGCGTTGGCTATTTAGCGAGTCCTTATATCTTAGCGAATTGTTGCCAAAAATTTTTGCTAAGCGACTATGAGGCTTAGCGAGTTGCTACTTAGCGACTTGTCTTTTGTTTAGCGACTTGGGACTTTAGCGACTTGGTGGAATATTCGAATTAGTAGTTTGCGAGCTTTGGTGCCATAATTTTCTAGCGACTTTGGTGAATTTTGTTACCGTTTTCCTCTTGATTTAGTAAATCCCGTGAAATAATCTATTTCCCGGTTTAATCATCGAGTTATAAAATCCCGTGTAATTTGTCATCATGTCTACCAACGTTTCTACAATCATCTCCACTGTTGTCGAGGATGTTCAAGCAGCTGGTTTCAGTGATACTCGTCCACCCATGCTTGACAGAACTGACTACGACTCTTGGGCACAACGAATCAGATTGTACTCGTCTTTGGAAAGGAAAATGTAGTCAACATTCTCAAATCCATTGATGAAGGACCATATCGGGTTGAGACAACTAGAGACTTAATTGATACAACTGAAGATGGAACAATGATCTATGGAATTGACAGACCAAAGACATATGATGAGCTCGATGATAAGGAGAAAAAGAGATTCGATGCTGATATCAGGGCTTCTAACATCGTACTTTAAGGTCTTCCAAAAGATATCTACAAACTGATCAATCACAACACCGAAGCCAAGGCAGTGTGGGATAATGTCAAGATGCTTCTCCTCAGGTTCTGCTGAATTAACTATGGAAGACAGAGAATCACAACTCTATGATGAATTTGAACACTTCAAGATGACACCAGATGAGAGTGTTTATGAGTACTATGTGAGATTCCACAGTTCTTGTTAATGATATGAGGAACATCAGGATGACTATGCCTAACATTCCAGCTAAACTCAAAAATTTGTGAACCATGAATCCCAATGGCACAAGTTTGTCACCGCTGTGAAGCTCACTAAAGGATTGAAGAATACAAAATATGAGCAACTCTATGCCTTCCTTCTTCATAATGAGAGACATGTCATGTTTGAAAAGAGGATTCTTGAACAATTCAAACAAATCCAGAGAGAGACAAGCTCATCAAATGATTCACCGTGCCTTCTACTCAAACATTGGGAATCACCACCAAGGCATCTCAAGTATACCCATGAGTGATGGCAATCCAAACTCATTCCTGATCCAGATTCAACAAGCTGATGCCTGATGCAGCCGTGGGACACTTCATTTCTCAACTGGCCCTCATGGTTAAACAAACTGGACACTCAGTCCACATACCCGCTTCACACCCAACAATGAAGCAAACTGCTTCCAATCTCCACAATCATGCTCTATAGTCAGAGATGGGAAAGTCATGGTGCAATCCAGTTCAAGAAAGACAGTACGAACAAGGAATAGGGAGTGTCGGTAGAGAATA
>OU343223.1:169934847-170001953 GCA_910596185.1 Chrysanthemum makinoi
GTATAAGCCATCCAAGACATGTTCATGGAACACTTTGAAAATCAAAGCTGGCTCCACTGGCGGTTAAGCAAAACTTTTAAACCTCACTCGGCAATCATCTGTTGCATCAAATCTAAAAAATCATACTCTTGTTGAGATGGAAGGGTTGTAGTGCAAAGCATTACAAAGAGGAAGGCGAATGCTTATCTTCCATAATGAACAAGGAATGTAGGTGTAGCCGAGGCTGGTTATGGGAATGTAGGAGGCGATGCTCTTTGGTTATGTGAAGCTGATGAGAATGGGAAGGATCATAGCCACGGGGTCAAAGGGAATCCAATCAAGTGCTACAATTGTGGAGGAAGGACACATTGCTAGGGCACACTTTTCAACCAAAACATCCACAAGGTACTTCAGGGGATAAGATGCTCTGGTGCAAGCTGAGAATGAAGCATTGTTGGATAAGGAAGAGTTATTTGTTCTTTAGCGATGGAAATGCTAAAACTTATGATCTGAATGTGGATGAACAACGATGCATGGTGTGGCTGGAGACAATCCCAATGTCTTTCAAATTACGCGGTGTGATGCATTTGACTCTGATGTTGATGATGAACCAACGACACAAACCATCTTTATGGCTAACATCACTCCAATGGTCTCTTCACCTCAACAAGCCGGTCCTTCCAAGGAATCCATAATATCGGGTATTAAAACTATATGATGTGGTTGATGTGCAAAAGATTCACAACAAAGTACAATTAACGGAAATAATTGAATCAGATATTGAAAATATGGATAATAGCAATGTTGTCCCATATGATCAATATGTGAAGCAAGATGAAAGTATAATTGTAGCAAGTGATGCATCTTCTGCTATCAATGATGAATGTATATTTGATTAATACACTAAATACATGATGATTCCGACCCGAACTAAATTCCTATAAGGAACAAGATGCTATATGAGCAGTGCTAAGTTTGAATTGACAACCCGTGGGGAGATGGATAACCAAATATGTACACTTATCAGAAAAAGTAATTTTAGGGAAGAAATATTAAAACAAGAGTTAAATTCCTTACAAGAAAAACTTAATAATAAGCTATTAAGCAAAAGCAAGAACTTCAAGAAAATGTAAAAGTGCTTAGCGAGAATTCAATGCTAAGAATCAAAACTTTTAAATGATTTTCCAAGCTAAAACTTTGAAAAAACTTGAAAACAAGTTGTCGTACAAAAGGTAACACTATTAGGGCTGCATGATCACTAAGCACAAAGTATTAGCGATTGAACATAGTACTAGCCTTGTAGAGGAACCTAATCTGAGGTAAGAAAACAAAAGCTTCTCAAAGAGTGATCTATGATGGTAATGAAATCCTTAGCCTAGACAAAAGCCTACTTGTTTAGAGAGCGAAGAGGATAGAAATTAGAAGATGCCTCTAGAGAGAAAATGGAAAAGAAACTAAAAGATCCTTAGTGTATAGAGCATAATATTACATTTTAAAACTCGAATTATGCTAGGAAAAATGGATTGCCTTTAATAAGTTTAGACCTCGGACTCAATTGACCCACGAACAAGTGTTTTTGGAAGAAAGATATGGATAAGAAAAGCCGATGAACTTGTTGAAAAGAATCCTCCCCTTAGGAAATTGCCTCCAGCTACTATGTATCCACAAAATACACCAATGAATTTAGTACCTAGAACTCTTCCCACTCAAAGCAAAACCTTGATAGAAGCTTATACGTAGTTTACCAACTATTCGTTGTCTTTGAGAAAACATGTAAGAAGAGAATCACTCCAGCAGTGCGAAGGGAAGGGGTTTTAGCAAACAAAAGAATGTTATCTAGCTGAGGTCATGCCTTTATTTAAACAACTAAAAGAAAATTTTGAGAGTCTTCAAAAGTATAGATCTGAGAAGTTAAAGAAATGAAAAGAATGTTCAATGAAATGGAAAACTAGGTTAGAATAAATGAATGTGAGCTTAAGAGCAATGAGATTGAGAGGAAGAATATTCATATCATGAATGATAATTTGATTTCTAGATGTATTGCTAAAGATGTGTTTTATACTACTACGAATTATTCCATTCATACCGATTTAATGAATTGTCTATTGCTTTGAAAGTCTCCCAAGATCATGTCATTGAGCTTGAAACCAACAATTCAAAATTGCATGATAAAATTGAAAGGGATGATCATGATAACATGGTCAAACATTTTTTTAAATTAGAAGTTGAATATCTTGATTTACAATTTAAAATATCCATCTTAAAAGAAAATGTTAAAACCTCAAATGCCAAGACATCTTGGATGCTCCGAGTTTGATCAGTCTTTGAAATCAAAAACAAGCGTGATGAACAGTTAGAGCTCATTGTAACACGATCAAAAAGGTTGAAAGCCCAATTCCCAATTGAAGGGTGAAAAAGTGAAGTGTAGCTCCCCGTATACCTCTCCTTTATATTATCAGAATTCTCAAAATTTCCATCTTCAAAACTGCATTAATGTCTTACAACATGAAAATGAATGCTTTCTAGAGGAAAATGAAAAGGTTACTTGCATTTCAAGGAGTTTTATGAATCATTTAAGATCACTCGTGACAAGAACAATGAAAAGATAATGTCTTTGCAAAAGAAATTGAGAATCGAAAGTCGGTAAAAGGGAAAATGCCAATCACCATTAGTGAATGTTGCACCATAAGTGCCTCTTTGTTCTAAATATGCTCTGATTGTGAAGTATATTCCCCTCATCTTAGAAATAATAAGCTTGCATTTCAAACATATCTTTGTACCTTAAGGATAGTCTAGAGTGTCTCAGGTAAATTGTAGAAGCGGATAAGATAGAGAAACCACTCGATAATGCGATTGGGCATGCATAATTATATGCCAAACGATCTCAAGAACTCTTAGAATGTATAATTGCAACATGTCTAAATCGGTACTAGGAAAGATAGTGTAGCTATTCTATGCCTAAAGTCAAGCATGTGACCTTTGATGTGCCTCCTAGAGTCTAAGATCCCACCACTTCTAGACCGAGGAATCACGAGAGTAGAAACCAACTAATATTCCCATCGTTCCTTCTATAGGGTAATCAATACTAAGGTAGCGGGTCCAAGCCTCTATGAAATAAAAAGCAAGATAGGACCCACCGAGGCGAGTGATCAAGGGAAGAAAATAAAAAAGACCACCCTAGGAATATAAGTTTGAGTTGAATAAGGCCAATTGTGTTGATTCTAGTATTAGCTATAAGCGTACTATAATTAATTAATTTAAGCTACTATTTGCAAAACATGTAATGAATGTTTGATTTCACGGTATTTATCATGAATGTATGTGAAGAGTTGAAAATGTTGTTAAATCTCCGATAAAAATGTAAGAAGTGCTAAGCAGGTTAAAGAAGTCAAAGAAGCCAATTTGAAAAAGGTTAATTATTGGAAACCTACAGGGAGAAATTTAATAATGTGGGGTTATCAATGGAAGCCAAGCTGGTAGTATATTCAAAGTTAATGAATTTTGCCCTAAAGGTATATAGATCTATATTTTTTCAGGAATGGAAACCTCTTGGTAGGATCATCCTATTAAGAAGTTTTCATACTTTTATAATTCGGTGCTACTACTAGTCTTTCTTCCACCACTAATGATGTCCTAGCTTCTAATACTGATGTGGGTATTCCAATCTCATTTACTAACCAACTGGAACCCATTCTCTCATGGGATCCATTATCGATCATCCATCGTTACGTGGTATTTGGACTCGAGTACGTTCAAAGCATGACTAGAGATAAGCTCCGCGGCTCAAGAACTTCGTTGAATAAAATCGTTGGGGCTTTGGAATTTGAGGGCGACCACTTTAGAAGGCGATTATAGATTCACGGAATTATGTATTTGGTAGCAGTGTAATCTCGGGTATTTTATGTTTAAGGTCTTGGTCATGTCACTTCTCTGTTTTCTCAATTCGACTCGATCTTGAAGTGGGTTTGAAGAAACACACATACTTCGTTAGAAATTGGGCGTTGTTGAGCTTTTAAAGGAACTCATGGCACTAATTTGCACCCTCTATCGAAGACATGATGAAGTCTTCTCCAATTTGTCTACATTGTCAAAACATCAAAACAAAGTCATGGTTATGGCATGCGTCAATTATAATCACTTGAACGGCACCATCAATGATCTTTCGGAAAGGACCTCGTAGAGGCTTGCGAGATAAAGTATGAAAAGGATCATCTTTGTTAGGCATGCTAATTGGGAGAAAAGCACAAAGTATGCCTACAAACCCGAACCTACAAACTCCAATATGAGAGTTCTTAATACCCTTCACAATGGATTTGTCTTGGACCCATGAGTGTGTAGAGTATAAATGGGAAGAAATATGTGCTAGTAGTGGTTGATGACTATTATCGGTTTACTTGGGTTAAGTTTTTGAGATCAAAGGATGAAACTCCAGATATCATCATCAAACTTATTAAAAGCAGGTTGAGGTTAAAACTATTAAAGCTGTTAGAATCATCCAGCAGGAGACAATGGGCAGAGTTTGTAAACAAGAACTAAATTGAGTTTTATGAAAAGCATTGGAATTAGCCATCAAAGAAGTGTTAGGTCACAAAGGTTTACCACAAAGCTTATAGAAAGAATAGGCGATTGAACAAGTATCCACACACACACACACACGATATAGTAAAGCGGTTATGCGTAGAGTATATGTAGTGAGAGAAATAGCGAACAACCAACCTTCATATGAAGGTTTACATAAGGTATTTATAGGCAAGGAGCTAGGGCAACACTCCTACTCCTTCCCCGCCTTTCTCCTATGGGCTAGGCCTAGGCTTATGGGCCTTCTACATAAGCTTAAGGCTAATAACAAACATAAAGGCCATAATAAGCTAACTATTACATATGAGTAACTAACACTTGAATAATGTTTAGGAGTGATTCCAACAATCTCCCCCCTCAAGTGTTATTACATATGAGTAACAAACACTCAAGTGTTGGTGATGAAAAACGGTGAAGGCGTTGATGTAATAGTAGCTTTGGCGTCTTCTGACATTCTTCTTTCTTGTGAGAAGAATTGCCTTGATTTGAACAATCTCCCAGGTGTAGAGATAGTTTACTTTGAGCGGTTATGCTTGGCGTCATCTTTAACTTTGTTCTTTGATTATTGTTCTTTGTGATGAAAGTGATAGTATGTTGTTGTACGCATCAAATCGCTTACTCAGTGCAGCCCATTTGCCAACACTAGTGTCTCCGTCATTCTTCAACATGCTCACACGCTCTTTTGGCGTTGGAATTGATCTTGATGGAGTTCTTTAAGTCTTTAACTTTGTAGATTCTCTGTATTGTGAAGAATCATTACATTTGTGTTGCTTTTGGATAGAACTTCCATTAGTGATGATGATGTTGGCGTGAGCATGAGAAGAATCACCCACGATCATTCCGGCTCGAGCTTCCATAAGAAGAAAAACATTTAAGCGGTTAGTAATAAGCGGATTCCGGCACTTACAAGTTTGAACTTCGAGAGTGTTAACGGCATAGTGTGAAAACACAACTCTAATTCTTACAAAGGCCGTTCTGAATGAGGTCCCACAAGTGAGATAACACGATGTACCGCGAAGTACACCTCGATTCATATGAGTCGAGGTACACGAAGCATCACCTCACAAGGCGTAGACCATTTGAGACCACTAAGCTTAATCCACGGGAGTTGCTTGAGGCCACTGTGTCGTGAACATTTGATGTTGACCACGGCGGGAGTTTCCATTCAATCAGCGAGGATCACAAATGTGAACCTCTCATAAATATTCTTCTCATTGATTGCTAAGATCTGTGAAGGACTCGATAATGTATCACAGAAATTCTTATTGTTGAATGTCAAGTGATGAAATGTCAAGTGTACCTAAGAGATCTTTTGATGAATCTCGTGGCTCTAGACTCAATAGTGCGTTTTGGTTTTCTGGAGCGGAGACTAGGGAGAGGGTCTCCTTCTTCAATACCAGCAATCTCTAAGAGAAGCCGATAGTTTACGTTAGGGTTCCCGTGAGAATGAAACAAGCTTCAGTTAAGAGAAACTTGAGTGGATAAGAAGGTTTAGTGCATGCGTCCTTTGGGTCCATGGCGACTTTTAATCTTCAATACCGGCGTCACTAAGTGACAACCCGAGCATATGAATTGAACCCGTTATGCCCTAAGTTGAATAACGGAGGGCTATTTCTTTTCACCCTTTTCTTTGCATTCCTTTTTAATTTTTCAACTCCTTCTTTCTCCGATTCTCATTTTCTCCTTTTTAATCATACCTAAGGACTTCTAAATACTAACTATTTGTGGTGTCCTTGGGTAGATCCCCGACTCTGGCTGGCGGATCATAGGAAGGTTATTCCTAACCTTAGTCACCTTATAACTCCATGACTAACCTATGTTGCCATAAAACCACTGATGTGAAAAATCTCTCACAGTGTTTATGAATGAAAAACATTTTAGTACCCTTTGTTGAGATAAGATTTTGCATAAATACTCCCCCTCCACATGTGCTTAAGAGTTTTAATGGTTAAAATGCCGCAGTGAGGAAAAATGGCCACATTTTGAATTGATTCACTCAAGATAGACATTCCCCGAGACACGGTTCATTGTGGCATAGTTAAAGAGTTAAATTGTCAGCTTTTAGGTGACAACTAGTTCTAATAACTACCTTGAAGGTGTAGAAAATCCTCGAAAGGTTGTCAAACCCGATGAGTTCATGTCTACCAAGAGTTTCAGAATGGTACATTCTACTCGGACAAGTCCTTTCGAGACTGCGTTACATCACTAGCGAACTAGCTTGAAATTATTACCCGAAATTAAAGACAAGTCTTTTGAGGTTACTAAGTTTCGCTTAAGCATCGTCAATTAGTTGGTTAAGTCACGAGCACAAAGATTCATTTGCATTTTACACAACATATTTCTTATCACACATTTTCTCCCCACCGAAATGGCATATTAAAAGTGTTATTTTTGAAGCGTTTGAGAATAAATATGACCATTCCGAAGTGTTCTTGGGAAGAATGACCACTGTGATGAACAATTTGTGAACAAAGTTTCACATACTCCCCTCAACAAGTGATTATTAACGGTTGAGGTTTTGAAAATCATAAGGGGAAGTACTTGTTCTTTTGAGCAAAACCTTGAAAAATGAAAGGTTTGATAGGTTTTACTCAAAGTAGAAGCTTTCGCTGCTCCTAGGATTGTGGCGAACCGCATACCACTTAGGAATGTGTAGTCCCATTTAGACGAAAGGTCAAGCGTGTATGATGGCACTTGATATCCTTAGAACTATACCTGCGACGCGATGTTGAGACTTCAGAACTGGCGGCGGTAGTAGGGTCCCTACGACTGGCGTTACGGCGATGATGAGATCCATATACAATGCATCTCGGTCGTATGCTTCCACCGCGTGTTGGAGAACAAGTGATTGGCACGCCTCAATGGCTATGCGGTTTGAGTAGAGCAGTGCGGGAATGGAAGTGTCAATGATGTAGCATATTTTCTTGAATCATCGCCACCGTGTAAAAGAAAATCCAAGTCTTTGTTGAAGAAATATCGGAAAGGAATCCTTGGTTCATTTGGTTGGCCAAGTGTTGGTAGAGGTTTGGTCCAATCGATGTAGTATGGAGGGTTGTCCCTTTGTGTGAAGTCAATGTTTGCTTCAGGGTTGAGCCAATCCATGTTGTTAGACATAGCTCGAGCAATGTTTTCAAGGTGATATTCGACCTCGAGGGCACTTTCGGTAGTCGTCTTTAGAAGTTGAAAGCTTCATTCTTGATTAAACTTCATTTCCGATTTCATCATTTTCATCACATGGAACTTTTCTTGCAGAATTTTAGCATGCTCCAATGTAGAACCGTCTACCAAATCGACCTTCTTCGGGTAGGGAGTGTTGTTAAAAAGATTAGCAAACCATTCAAATTCCTTTGTTTTATCGTCATCTAGCCATGATCGACGCCACCGATGCGTCTTCTTCTTCTTCTTTTAGAGCCTAGATGATGATCTTTGGTTTGAACTTGTTTGGGAGAGGTGGGTTGTTGTAGGGGCTCAGGACCTCTTCATCGTCACCACCCGTATACTCAAAGTGATCATCGGTTTTTCGAAGTGGGGGTGGTAACTCGAAATCGCTGAGGTTTTAGAGAAGAATGAGAGGAGATTTTTGTTGAGCAGGAGGCGTTGTGGAGGAGGTTGCATCAAAGAAGATTCACCGCAATTTGCCCTTCGCGCTTAGGTGCATAGTCTTTATCCTTATCCTTGTCTTCACGTCTCTAGGGCTTTAGACTTTTAAACTTGAATCTACAAGCTTCTTGAAGTTGGTAGTCGGCAATGCTTGAAAGCGGCTTTCCTTCATCGAAGTAAATGTCCCGGATCGCGGACATTTGTGTGACACGCTTGGCCACCAATTCATTATCCGAGAAAACTACCGGATCGGTTGGATTGATTGTGATGGTTAAGGACGTTGATCGAATAGTTTGCTTGGCGATCTGCATAAGATTTGGATAAAGTTGTTTGGTGAACAACTCCTTTTGACTTTAGGAGCGTACTCCGAAGGTACTTTTCGTGTATCCTTCGATCATTTCGTTAAGTTCCTCTTGACGGTGATTTTTCATGAATTCCTGAACAAACTTCCTTTCTCTTTCATCTTTTCATGCTCGTCATATGATCTTTGTATGTGATCGACAAAGAAATTCAGCTTTTGTTGAGCACGTTTTCTTTCTCGACTTGTTTGGCGGACTTTGGTAATCCGTTTATGAGCTTGAGAAATCCAAGATTTAGATGGTTTCTTCACGGATTTGGATGATGATTTGGTTGACTTCTTTGATGGTGGTGGTGAGGGTGAGAAGGCGAATCGATGATGAAGAGATATGAGGAGACTCTGGATCCTTCGAGGTTCGAGGTTTCTTCCTTTGATCGTGCAAGACTATCTAGAAGAAACATATCATAATCAACATCTTTATCTTTTAGGACTTCTCGGTTTAGGTACCTCAAACTCATACTCGATAGTATCCTCCACAAGTTTTTGTTGTTGCACAAGAGTGGTGGCACCGACTCCTTATCGGGTTGATTAACGCATCGGGGAGATGGTTGAGTGGGCAAAGACCACTTGATCCTCCGGGACCACCCATTTGGTCTTTAGCAAATTCTTGAGCTTTGTGTTGGTGTATAAGGAATTTGATCGTCTTCTTGTAAACATTTTCCGGTGGCTCTTTATCACTCTCCGAGCTTTCATCATAAGGTACAAGTACGTGAGTCTTCCCTTTTCTTTTGTCACCGGATTTGGAGGTTTAGGCTGCTTGAAGGAGGTGTCACGATTCTTTTCGAGTAGGTAATCTCTTCATACGTGAATTACTTCGAGCTTTAGATCCACAAGCTTTCTTTTCGGTTGCAGGTGTGGAATAGGTTGACTTCCTTACGGGAACAATCCTATTACGAGGAGGATTCCTTTTGGGAAGCTTCCTATAAATATCTGTACTTGTGACACTTCCACGCCTCTTACGGTCCTCCGAGTAGGTGTACGGAAGATTTTTCATCAAGATGACCAACTTTGCCTTCATTTACGGCTAACCGATACCTTTTATATGTTTCAAGCTTTTTGATTTCGTTGGTTAGAAGGTGATCGTGTAATACCGTACCACTGTTTCTTTGTTGGCGATTCTTTGATTACGACGATAATATGGGTTCGGTCAATATGTCGTGATTATCTGGGTCATTGAGCCTCATGGGGATGTCAGGATGAAGTCCAAGTGCTCTCTGGATCAGGTTTGGTGTATCGACATAGGGAATCTTGGAGCCAAGCTTCTTGAGAAACGACATCATGTCCTCCCATATCGGTGCTTTGATTTCAATGTCCTTCTTGTTGATCAATCGCACCGAAAAATTTGTAGTTCCATGAGCTTGGGATGCTCATAGCCACCGCCATCGACCGAGACCGATTTGGTGATCATGTAGAGTGTTCTCCATGGTTGAGGAATATACTTGACTCACGTGAGAGTGCTTAGTAATGATTCCCCGAAGCTTCATCATAACCAATATCTATCAAGAATTTCGGAATGTCTCTTGATGGGGTAGCAAAGAAGTCGGTTGGGCGATGTCGGGAATGATGAGAACAGCCCGTAAGTCGTGAGTGATAGTGACTTGTTTGTGATTAAGTGTCACATTCCGCACTTTGACCGATGATCCTCGCATAGAATCGAATTGTTGAATGTAGACCTCGGAACTGCGGCGGAGTGTGAGAGCATGTTACGGTAGGGATGATTCACGAGAATATCCACGCAATGAGAAAGAAGATTACGAGCATGTGAGGGTATCACAGTCAACCCTAAGGTTGTTCTTTCCAATCTTTCTCGGATAACCCTCGGAAAGATATCGAATTGTAAGAACTTCGATGCATCCACATTCATTTGTTGACCATGTCGTGATCACGAAATAACATTAGCCAAAAGAACCAACATATCGAAAGACATAGTGTTAGTCAACAAAAGTTCTTATTGTCTAGTTATTGAATGTACAGTGTCAATGATTGTTACGAGTCCTAAGTCACTTGTTTGTGTAATAGTTCCAATGGCGTGCGTGAAATGTTTCGTTAGTTAGTTAACTTTAAGTTTTAAAGTTTATGTTATCACTTATTGTTCACAACATATCAAGCGTTTAAGTTTATTAGTGACATTATTGGATTCGTGACGTTATGATTTGTTTATTTACAAGTTTGTACACGTAACAATTCATTATGAAGGTCAATCCAGGCTTAAGCGTAGTTTTGGCAAAGTTAAGCGTAGCAGAGATGATATACTAGCGTGAGAGCGGAAAGCTTACGCGTAGGATCCTAACTTACGCGTAAGAAATGTTATGCGTAGGAAAAGGGACCTTATGCACAGAGCTTACGCAGTAGTTGTATATATACCTTACGCCGTAGGCTTACTCGTAAGAGTAGACCTTATCGCGTAGGAGTCACTTCAAGTTTCACGCGATATCCTTCCAGGGATCTGGCGTAGTCCCATTGTAAAACCTTACGCGTAATAGTTATGCGTAGAATTATTCTTACGCATAACTTGACTACGCGTAGGGTAATCCTTATCGTAGAGAATCAAATGACCTTGATTCGAATTTTAAGCGTAGCAAGCGAAATAAAGCCATCATATCATCAATATTAACACATGAATTCATTTTAACAACAAAACATGGCATGAATCATTCGTTAATAGTTACGCGTAGAAAGTCATAGGCGTAGGTCAAAACCCTAAGGGTTAAGATTTACGCGTAACATTTCTAGCCATGGGATATGCATCAAACAAATTACGGTAGTCTAGAGTGTTGTTGAGTCTTTAGGCGGTATTAACATCTAATTGTTGTAGAATCAAAATTACCCAAATTTATGAACTTTAAACCCTAACTTCAAATTGTTAATCAATTAGTGTTTCTGGGTGGTTAACAACCATGAAATGATATCAATTCATCAACATATGACCATTGAACCCAACAATCTTTTGACCAAAACATTCACATTTTGAAACACCCAAATTCTCATAAACCCTAATTATTAAAATCATTAATTGCGTTTTAGGGTGTTTTGAGCATAAAACTATATCATTGATGTTAAAACATTTTGACACATTCTTTTAACCACAAACACCTTCATGATTGGTGTTCATACGCTTGTAACGCTGAGACCACAAAATCCAGATTACACGACGTTTAACCGTTGGATTCGTATAAAATTTAAAACCATTGTTTAAAATCTTGTTAGGAACATGAAATCACTTACAAATTGATGATCTTAAACACGGTTTTGATGAGCGATTCTTGGCGTAGGATGTTTTAGGTTTTGAGTAATAAATGATAAGTGAAATGTTAGGTGGAGGATATTTTTATTAAAAATAACTTTAACATTTTGACAGTTTTGGTCCCTCCACCTTTTCCATTTTCAAACAAAGCCATTTAACTTCCATTTTGGTTACCAAACAAAGATTTTAAGAAAGAAACTTGACGACACTCCCCTCGACTTAAGAAATAATGAAAGGTTATAAATTTAGTCCGAGGAGTGTCATTGAACGTAAAATTTACCACCATTTGTTAAAAGAAACAACCGAAATAAGATAACATGCAAGTACAATGATGATTTGAAGCAGTTAAAGTATAATTTCTCCCCTCAACACTTGATCTAAAAATCATTGAATTTTGAAAGATTAAGGTGTTGACGGAAGAAATGTACTTGCAATGTTGAAAGAAAATTAGATTAGAAGAATATTTTTGTTGTTTTATCGGATTTTATATTTTTGTATTTTGTTTTTGAAAAATTATTTACAAAAGAGATTTTGGTGTTTGGCGGGTTTTAAGACTGTTTTGGGAGATCATCCAATTCCTCTTGAGTCAAACACCTCATACCAATCCGGTGGACCAACTCATTAAACCTAGCGGGAGGCAAGGCTTTGGTGAGAAGATACCAATTGGTATCGTACCCACAAAATATAATTCAACAGCACTGCTCCACGTGATCCTTGATGAAATGATATCGAAGATCGATGTGCTTTGATTTCAAAATCTTTGAGTTGCACGAGATCAATGGCACTCCGATTGTCGGGACATCGATTACATCAAATACGTAACCATAGTCTTTGAGTTGTGTTCTCATCCGATGACTTGAGCACAACATGGGACATGGCTACATATTACGCTTGATGTGGCAGATGTACAATCACCGCTTCTTTGATTGCCAAGACACCCGCTTTATCACCAAGAAATTGTAAAGCTCTGAAGTACTTTTCCGTGAGTCTAAGCATCGCGTGGTCGTCGTCACGAAAAGCGATTAGTTCAAAACCGAATCCTTGGATACCGGATCCCAAGTTAATGGTTCCCTTGATGTAGGAGGATTCTTTTAGCCTCGAGAGAGGTGGGTTTCAGGTTGGTAAGCGGCCGATAGGAGCATAGATAAACGCAAAGACAATGTCAGTCCGCTAGTTGTTAGATACATGAGAGACCCAATAATACTATGGTATTTTGTAGGGTCCACCAATTTCCCATGTAAATCGTGTCGCCTAGCTTCTTGGTATGAGCCATTGGTGTGGCATAGGTGTCCTGAGTTTCATTCCAAATTTTTTTTTAACAATTCAAGGGCATATTTGGACTGACTCAAGAAAATACCACGGGGTGATTGATGAACTTGTAGTCCTAGAAAGAACGTGAGTTCACCCATCATGGACATTTCAAAATTTTTCTTCATTAGTTTTGCAAAAGCCATTGAAAACTTTTTATGTGTAGACCCAAAAATGATGTCATCCACGTAAATTTGAACAATTAAGATATGTGCCCCGTGATATTGTATAAAAAGAGTTGGGTCAACCGAACCTTTGGTGAAATTATTAGCAATGAGGAAGGATGATAGCTTATGTTACCATGCCCGAGGAGCTTGTTTGAGACCATCTGAGCTTTGTTAGCTTTGTAGGCGTGATTGAGGCTTCGGGATCAGCGAATCCATCCGGTTGGTGACATAAACCGTTTCTTTAAGTTGTCCATTGAAAGCGCAATTTTGACATCCATCGATGAGCCGTGTCATATTCATATGAGCCGCGCTAGAAATATCCAGTGACCCTCAAGACGAGCAACCGGAAGATTCTTCAAAGTCAATACCCTCTTCCCGGCGATAACCCTTAGCCACCGAGGGCGTGACTTATTTCGGATAACATTTCAAAGATCCAATTTGTTTTCCAAATCCATTTTAGACCAATGGCGTAGACTCTGTTGGTCTTTCAACCAGCCCCCATACTTCAAGACGTTTAAATTGGTTGAGTTCTTCTTGCATGGATTCAATCCACTTGTCTTTTGTCATTGCGTCTTTGATGTTTTAGGTTGATTGGCGACGGTGCTGAGTGCATAAATGCAATGTTCACCTCTCGAGTGAAGGCGTTGTCTTGTAACGACTGGTTGATTCGGGTTGCCAATAATATTTTCCTGAGGATGGTCTTTTGTCCATCTATGTGTGGAGGGTTGATGTTGATATACATTGTGCGATTCGAGGATTCAAATGGTTTGTTGAAGATTCGCGACATCCGTGCATGAGCTCATTAGCAAACGGGTTGAAGAACGCATTTGGATCAAAATCGCGGTGGGGGTACTACATTCGAGAATATCATCGGCCTTCATCATTGTTGGAAGGCGGTTTGTTCAAGCTGTGGTGGAGTCAAGCGGTGTAGGTGCATCTTCAATGAAGTTGTTGTAGCAGTGTGTATCGGTATAAGAGTATTATTAGTTTGAGCAAAGGTGAAACATCGGATACACCGAGCACGTTCATCAATATCGCATGAGCGGTGAAATAACCTTTCCATTTGTTGACGAGTAAGGCTCGGGGGCTTTGTTCGGTGATGATGGGGTTTGGGGAAGTTTAAGCGGTTGTGTCCGGGTTCCAAAACGTTATACTCGAAGCCATTTCCGTAAGTTCATCAAAATGAGCATGAATCGCTTTTCCATCACCGCTTTGTACGACGATTCCGATTCGAAACCTTTGGAATTATCACGATATCAGATAAAGACTCCAATGTCAGCTTTGGCTTTGAGCTTTCCAAAGTCATCTCGATCATTATTCGGATAGCAAAGAGATCCAAATACATGAAAGTGTTTTAGATTCGGTTTTACATTATGGACAAGCTCGAAAGGTGTTTTGTTGTGGCATTTTGTAATCATAGAGCGGTTTTGAGTATAGCATCGCAAGATGATACTGACTTACCATAAGTAACGGAAGTTTAGCATTGATTAACATTGTTCTTGCGGCTTCCACTAGCGTTAGGTTTAGATCTTTCGACAACTCGTTTTGTTACGGTGTGCGTGCAATAGATGTTTGATGTCAATTCCCCTTTCTCATAGAATTCACGAAGAGTTTGGTTAACAAATTGATTGCCTCTATGCATTCACGATTATGCGAGCGTGTTTCGTAGCTGAACTTCTATTTTCGTTAGAAAGGTGATGATCATTTGTGGAGCTTGATCTTTGCTTGGAAGAAAGTAGACCCAAGTCCAGCGTGAATAGTCATCAACAATTACTAAGATGTAGCGTTTGCCATTGATCGATTGCACGCCAGATCGCCGCCACACAAATCCATGTGAAGAAGATGAAGCACATCGAGTGTGTTCCACCTTTGAAGGTAAATGAGCACGAGTGCTTTTGCCTTGTTCACAAGCCGAGCAAAGGTGATCTTTAGAATACCAAAACCGTGGAAGTCCTTCAACTAGTTTGTGTCGAGCAAGGTTGGTGATGGTTTGAAAGTTTAGATGTGAGAGCGCGGCGGTGCCATAGCCAGGTTTTTGTTGATGTTGCCTTTGAAAGTAAACATATGGGAGATGAAGCAACCATGTCTTTCATAGAGATAGTGTAGAGACTAGAATTATGCGATCGGACATAAGGTCATTTCCTTGTAGATCCGCGACTTAATGAAACAAGTTTTCTCCCTGAAAGCAACCTCCAAATCTCCATCACAAGCTGACCTCTTGAAAGCAGTTATGACCGAGGCCTTCCACATAGTAAACCACTGCTATTTCGATGTTCCCATTGACATAGTCTCCGTAGCCCATGATAGCTGCGAAGTGATCATTCGAACGGCAAAGGTGCCAATGAACTTTGCAATAAAGTTTGATAACAGCTTAAGATTTGGGTGTGTCGGGAACATCCGCTATCAACAATCGAGAATGATCAGACACCTGCATTACACCTGCACACGATGGAATAGAAGTAGATTTGGAACCGAAATGTTAGGGGTTCAGTAAAGCGATTATAGTAGATATACAAACATCAATAGCTTTAGGTATCCACTTAAATCCTAGTGTGTTATATATCCATTTCGGCCATCTATAACTACTCTTTGCTTTAGTCTTAGTGAATGCACTAGGTGGTACTACATTCCTAGGAGGTGAAACCGGAGCTACAGGGGACACAATCGCTTCTTAGAATCTAAAAGGGGCGGTCTACCAAGCACAGACTTAGAAAGATTAGTGGGCCTAGAGGTATTCGGTTCTTAGGATTCCTTAAACGAGAGATGATAGCTTTAGCAACACATTTATCATGACAATCGGAATTCATACTTTTACGACAAATAACACAAGGTGCATCGGACTGAATATCAAAAGTACTTAACGGTTTAGCATTCGTTACATCACTATTTCTATTACATTTGCCGAACGCAATATCTATAGTGGAGGCAACGTGAGTCTTATTCATAGTCCTAGGGTGTTCTTCTACTTTAGCATTCTTGATTGATCTTTTCTTAGGTCGCAACTTCCTATTCTTCAATTGAGTGCTCCTAGGCCGTGAAGTGCGGACGCTTTGGAAAAGGCTCAACTATTCTCGCTTTCAAGATAGAAGGAAGCACGCTAGCTACTTGTGATTTGGCAAGAGAGATTCTAGGTTCATGAGTACTAAGTGTTACTGGGCTAATCTCTTAATGATGGTTGGCGGAAGTTGTTCATACTTTCCTAACATTTCTCTTAACTTGAGGATAGTGTGAATCGATCTTGATTTTCGGACCTAACATTTCCAAAGAAAATGCATAACTTCCTTAGTGTGTGCAAGATAATTATCAAGTTCATTTGATGCTTCATCACGAGTCTTTTTGAGTAAATCAAATATGACACCATATTCCTTTTAACTTTTACAAGTTCTTGTTCATATTTTGAGATTTGACACTTAAAAGACACGCTTTGATCATCCAGTTGCTCAATTTTAGGATCGTAAGATTTTGCATGGCGGGCGATTTTGTGTTGAAAAGCAGTTTGTTGATCGTGAATATCTTTTTGACACCAATTAAGACGACGTATTGCATTTGAAAGTTCGCTTGACAATCGTTTGTTTTCAACTTTTAAGGACTCGACCAAGCACATTATTAGTGTTCTCAACATTTACCACGTAATCAACAAGATCGAGATATAATCAAATGCATATGACAAAGAATTCAATAACACAACATTATGGACATCAAAGGCACATGACATCTTCCAAGAGTCGATCAATATCTTTTCTCAACATTTTCTTTTTACGCTTAGTGTTAGAAATAGATGTTTCTGCTTTTCTCAAAACGACCTTCATCAATCCAAGTTCCTTATGAAAATCCTTTTCCCAAGCTAATGCACAATTTTTCAAATTTTTAACATTAGGTAAAAGATTTTTCTCAAAAATGTCTCTTGTTCTCGCCGCCAGAGGCGATTGAAAATGTTCAATTTTGATTTCGTAAATATTCTATCTCATGTTGTAAAATTTTGAGGTCAACCATGAAAATGTCAAAATATCTAAGAATTTTTCGATTTTCGTGTTTTGAGTTTACTTCACTAATGGAAGGTAAAGGACCATAAATTTGTGCATAATCTGGTTGGGGATTAACATTAGAAGACTCGGGTGTTTTGATGATAACCCTTGGTGTGTTAGAAGAATCCGTTGGTGTGACGAAGTGACCGCTTTTGAATAGTTAAAAGGTTTGTTGTAAACAACTTTTTCTAATTTTGATCGACTCGCCTTCTCGTGATCTAATTCCTCTTGACGATGATATTCAACAACACTCATAATGTAATTATCAACTTTATATTCTGTGACCGAAACTTCGGGATTTGGTTTGAATGCTTTTGTTGAAAGCTTAGGTTTGTAATCAGCAAGATTCGGTCCATATCCATTTGGATTGGGTTTTAAAGTAAACTTTTCAATGGTTGTGACCGACTCGCCATGTTTGTAAACAACAATTTTAAACTCTTTAAGTTTGTTTTGCAAGCCGATGATTTCTTCAAGATGATCATCTATTCGCTTCGTTGAATGCTTTTTGTATGCAGAGAATGCTTTTTGACAAGTTAACAACTCAAATTTTAGCTTTTTGATTTTCGAAGGTGAGAGCGTTAATTTGCTTTTTATGTTCATGTTTCGGTTGTTCTATTTCGGACATAACAAAGCATTCTTCGGCTGCTAGATCAATGACGGTTTTCTAAATATTTTTCGCTTTGATAAGATTTGGCAAAGGTCGCTTCAAAACCGCTTTCACGATTTTCTTGAGTTTTGAAAAAGTTGAGTTGCTTTTGTAAACATTCAAAATCCTTGGTTAACAATGCATTTTTGCATTTCAAGTCCCGATTAATGGCATGACATTTTTCCACTATGGTTTGTTGGTCTTGTATTAAACGAGCAAAAACTGCGGATGAGGCAACAGTTCGGCTTGTTCAACGTGAGTCTCAACATGATCATTACTGAGATCCTCAAGTATAACCACGAGTCAATTTGATTATCAAGGAGACCGCTTGGTCATCTTGATCGTCAAATATAACTACGGGGTCTAGTTGAAAATCGTCGGAATGAGATGTGGATGGCTCATTTTGAACATTCGATCCTTGCCGGATTCGATGTTGGCGGAGATAGAGATCGAGATGAAAATGGTTTGTTCGGTACGAGACAAGCCATCGGTGTCATACATCGGGCCTGTGTCACTCATGTGTAACTCATGCATATTAGCCATCAACATAACAAATTGGTGCGCATTGGCTTGCAAGTCCTCCATATCATCATCCGAGTCCGCAATTTGCCATAAAATCGTTCTTTGTCCGTGATAGTTCCACCAGCTTCATCCTTAAGAGCCAAAAGAAGAGCCTCTTTGAAATAAGCACCGCCCCTAGTCCTTGGCTTTGGGCATGCATTAGCCAGTGTCCCTCTCATTGCTTGTAGCATCGAAGACCATTCAACCCATTCCGAGCATTTCCTGCTCCACCTTTGGAGCTCGATTGTTATTCCTACCCACAAAGATTAAACCCTTGACCACCGCCCATCCGGCGACCATAACCACGATTACTCAACTTCAACTCGTCCCATTGTTCACAACAAATTGATTCCTTGTATTAGATGAGGAACTAATACGGTTGTTGGATTTGTTGGTATAACGGCTAAAGGCATTAGCAATCATAGCAAATCCTTGTTGCGATGCTTCAACGGATCGATTCCTCATTAGCTTCAGTTTGAGCATTGTTGTTGTTGTTGTATGGAACCAATTGAGTTTGTTGAGATGGAGGTTGTGAAGGATCATGTGGTGTGATTGTAGCGATTGGTTGAGTTTTTGGTTGAGGAGAATAAGCTTTGGAGCATATAAGGCAAGTTGTTGATTTTCCGGATGTGTTGATGGAGCAATTTGAGCACGGAGAATCCTTTCCCTATCAACTTCCTTTTCATGAGGCTTCAAGTAATCGTACAACAATCCGTATGTAGATTGATGCATGTTTTTCGCTTGACGGAGAAAAATGACATACTTCTCCCATTCAGACCAAGACTACTCAGGAACTTAGTATTCACCGCAATTCTTGGCATAATGATGTTGTGTTTATCCAAATCATTGATGATGTATGAAAATCGGTGATGATAGGACTCGAAAGTGTCTCTCCGTGTTCAATCATGAAGTGTTCATAAGCCAAGTAAATTTTGGATTCCAAATCTTCCCGATTGAGTCTGAATCCTTCCATAAGAAGATCTAATATGATCCCACATTTTCTTTGCAGCCTTTTGAGCATCAACACTACGAAGAATTAGGTTTGGTAATCCTAGGAGGATATATTCCATTGCAAGCTCATCTGCTTCATAGTGTAGAAGTTCTTGAGGATTCAAGTCTGCAAATGAGAGCAATGTTCGTTTGTTCATCTCTTGGTGGAATGGCATTTGGATCTCCGGTACAATGACAAGGTAGGCATCTCAAATGGACCTTCCAAGATAACCTTCTTTAAGAATTTTCCATGTGTCTTCTTTAGATCACAAAACCTAAAGAACCTTATCACCCATTGATCGTAGTTTCACAGTGAGCATTGGAGGTCTATCAAGTGATCCGACCTCATGAATTGATTGTTGGTTGCTTAAAGTTTCAAACATCTTTGCAAACCAAGTGGGTTCCCCATAGTGATCCTTGATGGATGTTGATTAAAGTCATTTGTGTATGGTTGAGCTTGAAGACTTGGTGGTGGTTGAACCATTTGAGGTTGTGGATTTGCGGCAAGTTGTGGAGTATGTTGTTGGTTAAATTGTTGTTGATAAATTGCTTGTTGTTGATTCCATTGTTGATGTTGTGGAGTTAGTTGTTGTTGACGCTGAGGATGAGGATAAGTGTAAGGGAAATAGTTAGAGTATGGTGGTTGTGACATGTTGAAAACTTGTGTTGGTAAAATGGATCTTTGTAGTCGAATGAACCTTTGTTGATGAAGTGTCCTTAGGCGAGAAGAGACAAGAACCAAGTAGCACTTATGCGTAAAACACCAAAGTTACGCGTAACAATAAGGAGTTACCCGTAGGATTTAGCTTACGCGTAAGTAGGGAAAAGCACTAAAGTTAGGCGTAGACAAAAGTTAGGCGTAGAAAGTTAGGCGTAGGATTTTCTTATGCGTAAGACTAGGCTTAGGCGTAAGAAAGATCTTAGGCGTAGGATTTCTGCCGTAGTTTATGCTTATGCGTAATTTTAGGGTTTTGCTCAAATGATCTTTTACACTATCACGGCAAAAGATATCCAAAGTCGACGTATTTTCGGACTTATCCAAGTAAGAAAACACGGAATAAACCACGAAAATGAAGATCAACCCAAGGAAGCACTTACGCCGTAGTTTTAGGGTTTGACTACGCCAGAAATGCTTGAACTTTGATTTGTCCAAAAGTGTTTCTAAACCAGCTTTTGTGTGATAAAATAGCTTCAATAACACCAAAATACACAAAAGTGTGAAACTTGATGATCCAAAGCCTTTAAAAGCGATTACGAGTAGGATAGAACCCTCGTTCAAAAACTCGATTAAAACAACTATCCACGCATAAAGTTTGAAACTTTTTGCCAAAACAAGTATTTTAACACCTTAAAACATTGAAAGTACAAGAATCTTGGATTAAATAGTGTAAAAAACAAGTTTTTAAGCGAACCAAAGTGTCACTCACTTTTACGCGTAAGACCATGAAAAAACCCTTCAAAAACAAACTTGTTCACCCAACTATTTGGCTCTGATACCACTGTTAGGTCACAAGGTTTACCACACAAGCTTATAAGAAAAATAGAGAGGCGATTGAACAAGTATCACACACACACACACACGATATGAATAAAACGGTTTAGGCGTAGAGTGTATGTGAAAAGAAAACTTGAACAACCAACCTTCAAATGAAGGTTTACATAAGGTATTTATAGGCAATGAGCTAGGGCAACACTCCTACTCCTTCCCTTTCTCCTATGGGCTTGGGCCTAAGCTCAAGGGCCTTCTACATAAGCTTAAGGCTAATAAAAAACATAAAGGCCATAATAAGCTAACTATTACATATGAGTAACTAACACTTGAATAATGTTTAGGAGTGATTCCAACAGTGTTCCACGTACTCCTCAATAGAATGGTGTAGTTGAAAGACGAAATCAAACTCTTGTTGAAGCCGCAAGGACTATGCTAATCTATTCAAAGGCTCCAATGTTTCTCTGGGCGGAAGCCATTGCCACTGCATGTTACACCCAAAACCGTTCCTTAATTCATACAACCCATGGAAAAACTCCATACGAACTAGTTCATAACAGAAAACTGGATCTTTCTTTTCTTCGTGTGTTCGGAGCATTGTGCCAACAAATGAGGGTCAAGATTTGAGAAAGTTGAAAGCTAAGGCGGATATTGGATTTTTCGTTGGTTATGCATCGAATCGGAAGGGTTACCGAATCTACAATAAAAGAACCCGAGACATCATGGAAACAATTCCGCTTACGTTCGATGAAATTTGTGAGCATCACGGATCTGACAATCTAGTTCTGGACCCACACCTCAATTTTTGTCAAGTGGTCCCATCAGTTCTTCTCTTGTACATAATCACTTCCTTGCAGTTCCTTATGTATCTCCATCAGAAGAAGACTTGAAGAAATTTTTTGATCCGATGTTTGATGAATACTATGAACCTTAGGCTAATGACAATTCCGCACCACCAATTGTAGCTGCTTCTAATCCAACCAATACAAATGGTCCATCCGTCTCAATGTCTTTATCTCGAAGCGCCGACGATCACTCATCATCATCCTCGAATCCTCAATCTTCGGCTGTATATCATGGAAATGAAGTCGAGAATTCTTTTGGAGAAAATCCCTTTGCAACTCCTGAAGATGCTCCGTTTGAAAACATATTTGCCCCGGAACCTACACCAGAAACATCTTCACCAAGGGATCCTAACTCTGCTACATCAGTTCCTTACCAACAACCATATAAACATCTCAGAAAATGGACACATGATCATCCATTGGACAACATCATTGGGAATCCTTCTCGTCCGGTATCCACTCGTAAACAACTTGCTACTGATGCCTTATGGTGCTTCTTCAACTCTGTATTATCAAAGATCGAACCAAAAGATGTCAAAACAGCAATGTCTGAGGATAGCTAGTTTAGTGCTATGCAAGAATAAATCCATGAGTTCGATCGTCTTGACGTATGGGAATTAGTACCTGCTCCAGATTGTGCTATGATTATTGCTCTCAAGTGGATCTTCAAAGTAAAGCTTGATGAGCACGGTGATGTTCTTAAGAATAAGGCAAGGCTAGTGGCTAAAGGATATCGTCAAGAGGAAGGGATTGACTTTGAGGAATCATTTGCTTCGGTTGTACGAATTGAGGCCATCAGAATCTTTCTGACTAATGCTGCTAGTAAGAATATGGTGGTCTCCCAGATGGATGTAAAGACTACCTTTCTCAATGGAGATCTTAAAGAGGTGGTTTATGTCAGTCAACCCAAAGGTTTTGTGGATCAAGAACATCCGACCCATTTCTACCACTTGAAGAAGGCCCTTTATGGTTTGAAGCAAGCTCCTAGGGCATGGTACGATATCTTTGTGAAAGTTTCTTTTGTCAAATGGATTCAAAAAAGGAGCAGTTGATCCCACACTGTTCTCCAGAAAGTCAGGAAAACAATTAATTCACGTTCAAATTTATGTTGATGATATTATTTTTTCCTCGACCGACCCTAATGAATGTGACCGATTTTCAAAAGAGACGGGCTCCAAATTTCAAATGTCTATGATGGGACAAATGTCATTTTTCTTGGGATTACAAATTTCAAAAAGTCTCGGAGGCATTTTTATTAATCAATCAAAATATGCAAATGAAATTTTATAGAAGTTTGGATTTGATTCTTGTGACCCTGTTGACACTCCCTTGGTGGAGCGTACAAAACTGAATGAGGACCACTCAGGGATCATGGTTGATCAAACGAAATATCGTAGTATGATTGGATCCCTGATGTACCTCAACGCCAGTAGACATGATATTCTGTTCGCTGTATGCATGTGTGCTAGATACCAGGCTAAGCCTATAAAAAATCACCTTGAAGCGGTTAAACGGGTCTTTCGGTATCTCCAAGGAACCATTAACATGGGACTTTGGTATCCGAAGGACACCGATATGTCACTAACAACCTATGCGGTCATGCGAACCATGCAGGGTGTCAAGATACACGTCGAAGCACGTCAGGAGGTTCTCAGTTTTTGGGAGATAAGTTAGTAAGCTGGTGTTCAAAGAAACAAATGAGTACGTCTATATCCTCTACAGAGGCTAAATACATAGCAATGTCATCTTGTTGTGCTCAAATCTTATGGACGAGATCCCAATTATCTGACTATGGCTTTGTATTCAAAAAAGTTCCTCTGTATTGTGATAACAAAAGTGCCATTGCTCTCAGCTGCAACAATGTTAAACACTCAAGAGCAAAGCACATTAACATTCGACATCATTTCATCAGGGAACAAGTGGAGAAAGGTGTGATTGAACTATATTTCGTATGGACTGAATATCAGCTGGCAGACATCTTCACTAAAGCTCTTCCTAGCGAACGTTTTGAGTTTATCCTCCCATGACTTGGCTTGAAGAGCCTACAACCTGAGACACTCAAACATCTTCAGGAGGAAGAAGAGGAGTATAGGTGTTTCTTCATCTTTTATTTTGTATATATTTTATCAAAAAGCAAAATACAAAAGTATAAAACTAACAAAAAGAAAATAGAAAAATATAAAATTTTCAAAACCCATAAAAGTAATAAAATCTTGAAAAATTCCAAAAAGATTATTTTACTTATCCTGTTCTCTGGTTTCGATAACATTTACGGTCTTAGAATTGTCATTCAATAATGACACGGGTCTTTTGATGAAGTTCGAACATATGTAATAAATATTTTTTAATTTGTCACTAAAAAAAAGATGAGATGGAGGAAAATGTTGGTTTACTGTCATTTCAGGCAGTAACCCGTTTTTAAAGCAAGGACAGAGCCATGCTTAATCTATTTTTAAAATCTCATGCTCTGTTCCTAAAAACAAAAGTTCATAGGGAACATTTGTCGCGAAAAAGACAAATGTGTCCTCACAAATATTTTTCCTTCTAAAGATTCTTCTGAAAAATATTTGTCATCTAATGAAAACAAAGTTGCTTTGAAAATAACTTGGACTTAATTTTTGAAAATCATCTGGACTTATCATTGTCAAAATCTTCATCTCCCAATCAACAACTCAGGTCACTGATCGAGGGGGAGAATGATTTCAAACAAATCAAAAAGGTTATTTCTCAAACAATTGGTACTAAAATGAGCAAGGTCTACATTTGGTTAATAAAAAAGAACACCTTTTTGCAATTGGATCAAGACCAAGGCTAATGTAGTGTTTTCATATGATACCTAAGCATGTTTGATCATTGTAGTTTAAAGTTTTAAAATCTGGTCCTTATCAGTTAAATGTTTTAAAAGCAAGTCACATTTCTCCTCATAAAGTTTTCGAAAACAATTTAAATCAATTGGAATCACAAATCTCAAAGGGTTTGAAAATTGTGATCGGGGGAGAATTCGTGATTTAAATTGGAAATAAACTGATAATTTGATAAGTGGTTGTGGAAATATAGTAACAAGCACTCCTCCCTACATATGCCAAACGATTTCAAATTTTTCCATGCACATGTTAAGGGGGAGAATTTATTTTAAACCAAAAGGATCAAAACGTGATTGACTTGTCTCAAAGTGTAGGTTCATTCTAATACGTGCAAAACTCTTTCGAATCTCGATGCACATATTGAGGGGGAGCAATCAAAAGAAAACCACATCCTTCCCAAAATATTTTATTCAAAGTATTCAAGATACTAGATTTGATCGAGAAGTGATGATGATCATTTTACAAAATGTTAATCAAGAATTGGATCTTTCTAAGATTTCAAAGACCTCCTGCCTCCATGTGCTAAATGATTTCTAATACTTGAAGCACATGTTGAGTGGGAGCATTTATAAAAGGATAAAAAACAATTGAGGTACTAAATGCTTTGATTTTATATCACAAGTACCTCTATTGATTTTTCAAATTGTTTTCAATTGGTTTCGAGGCGGAAAGAACAATACCAAAAGGCTGACCAATTTACTTTATGCATTGGAGTTATAAGAATGGTTAGGTTAGGTATTCATTCCCACGATCCCACCAGAGCTGGAAGGATCTACCCAGAGACAATCCACTAGTTAGTGTAGAATTCCTTTGGTATGATGAAAAAAAACGGATGAGAAAAGTGAGAATAAGGGAAGAGTGCCGCCTCAGATCGAGCTAAAACTAGAATAAACCCAACAAGGTTCTAGTAATGAAGTCTCAGTAAGCACTGAAGGGGTTGAAGAATGAAAAATAATTGAATGTAAAAAGGGTGTAAAGAAATAGCCCTCCATTAATTCAACCTTAGGGCAGAAACTGGGTTCAATACATATGCTACTGGTGGTTATTAAGGTAACTCCGGTATTAAAGACAAGACGTCATGGACCCAGTGACGCACTGCACTAAACTTCCCTAGCTACTCAAGTTCTCTTAAAATGACTTGTTTCATTCTCACGGGGAACCTACATTAACTATCGAGTTTCTCTTAGAGATGGTTGATATTGAAGAAGGAGATCCTCTCCCTAGTCTCCGACATAGGAAACCAAAAGTGCGCAATTGAGTCTAGAGCCAAGAGATCATCAATAAATCTCATTAGGACACACAATTAATGAAGACTTATTTTTTCACGCAATGTGGAAAGTAAGAATATATATTAAGAGTCCTACACATTATCCTTGTGGTATTGCCAGAAAATCCGAGTGATATGTAAAGTATTCACGATGAAGATGGAAATCCTTCTAGAGCCAACATCAGACAAGCTCTTGGTGGGTGACATGTGAGATCTTCTCAAAAGATCAAACTTGTGACAACTGGATAGAAATGATGGGGCGATTCACTCTTGAATCAACCTTGCTTCAGGAAATGAATTGACGGATACCTTTAAAAAACCGGTCGTTGTACTCAACAACTCTTTTCTCTAGCACATCGACTGTGTATTAACTTTTCAAAATTAAAAGCGTATTTATGAGTGAAAATTGATGTTTTCTGTAAAACCTTCGTTGTATTGCAAAAATCTTTTGATTAAGCAATACATGACTGTTTTTGAAATCATTTTTATCAATCAGTGAATCTAAATTCGTTGGTTCACTCACTTCGTGCTGTCTTCTTTAAGACGTTCCGGTTTGAGAACGACTTGATTAGCTGCGAAACCCCGTCTAGGAGATTCTTTGAAATTCTACTTGATCACAGGCAGTACTTGTAATGATCAACAAGGAACCGTAGTTCTTGCAACCCCATTCAACGAAAGTGGTCAAAGACACTTTCGTGCGCTTTATTGCTAACTGTTGTTTGCAGGGACACCCGACGGTTGCAGCTGATCAGAATTAAGGAGTCATCACACATCACACTCACATCTAAAGAAATCATGATAAGTTCATATCTTCATAACTTGGCTATGATATTTTCAAACCATGCTTCTGCTACGCTGCTGCAAATATCTTGAATCAACAAAGCTTCCGCTACTCTGATGAGAAGATATCATGATCCAAAACTGTGAGCATGTCGGTCCAAAAGTCACAACTTCACATCATGGCGATACATCAATGGATGAGTTAGAGATCTGCTGTGGCTAATGATCTCAAAACTGGCTCAAAGACTCACCATCACGTGGATCAGTTAAATACCTCCACTTAAAGATCAAAACATGCGAAACATGAAGAATCGTAGACTACGAGCTACATAGCAAAGAACTTCATCAAGAATTCAAGAACATCAAAACGTAATATCTGTTTGTAATTGAGGTGACCTCCCTTAGGGGGAGATTGTTAGGATTTAGAAAATCCGGTAGTTAAAGACTCTTTCACCTCAAGTATATGTATTCGTTAGAAAGCTTATAGTCATAGTCATTTAGTGATAGTTAGTAGTTAGTTATGTAACACCGTGGGGGACGGACGGGTCTTTACCCACTGTATACCTGATCCACAGCCCGTAGGAGGCGTTTCATGTAAGAAACTATAAATACCCTTTTCCTAGCAAGGCAAAGGGTTGGAGCTTCAATATACATTTTTTTTGTCTCATAAGAAGTTCCCAACTCTCTTCACTTTCTCTCTCTAAAACCTCATCTCATTCGAATTCATATGTGCTTGATTATGTGTTTGTAAAAAACAATATGTTACACTTGTTATAGTTGCTTCCACCGTAAACCTGACATCCTACAAAATAGCTTTTAGTTGCGTCATTTGCTTGTCAACGGGTGTGTGTTAGTCAATTACATTGTTTTATACCACATAGTATTCTGGGTTGAGTTCGGTCATGGTAAGGAGTTCTACATGGTTTATGAATCGCTCTTGATCTATATTTTCAAAATTTTGGGTTTGCACATGCAATGATGGTGTCGGCTCTACTGCTGCTGCATACCTGTTGTAATTTGTTCGTACCGGTAGTTTTTCATATTGGATAGTGCTTCTTACAAATCATGTATTTGATGCATCTCAGGAATGCGAGGGTTAAAGTAGTAATAAGTTGCTGGGGTGGCGGATAGCTGTAATCTTGTAACAAATGTGTGTTTTTATATTTGTAAATTGATTCGTTGTGCTGTAGCTATTCTAAATGTCTAGTGCTATACTGACCTCTGAAGTGTTTTTCCTAGCAAGAACTGGCGGCTATCACAATTGTTCTTGTGACTTCTAGGTATTCGTTGATGTTAAAGGCTTTTGCCATTTAGTTCTATAGAGTGAATCGCACACGCCTTCCCCTGGTAAAGGATTAGTCGTCAGCGGTGTAGTTTGAAAGATTGAACAGATACATGGTCGTGTAGCATATACTTACTCTACATTATAGATCTCAATGTCTCTTCTGGTGGTTCTTTTTATGGTTAGATCACTTGTCGTTCGCTCTTCATCTATCCTTTCAACGCAGCCAATGTAGTATGGTATATGTATATATTTAAAGAAACATACTAAAATGATAGTTAAATATGTGCAACAACCTGTTAGTATTGTGCTTCCTGTGTCGGCTCTCGCCTGTACTTCATTGAATGAGGCGAAGTCAAAGTAGTGCTATGGGAAACCAACGTCGTTTATTGGGTCAATTTGTGTGTATTTTCCAAAAGCAAGTGTAGTTACATTCCGCAAGGTTCGTTGCTAGGTATCTGTTTCCATGCAACCAAAGTATGATATTAGGTATGTTTCCCCTAACCGAAGTTTTTTATCCATATTTATCATTTCTCCAAGCTTTGTATTTGCTTGTATAGCGCAACCCTGTAATGTAGCATTTTCGTTTTTTATATACTGGTAATATATTCATGTGTGAGCGTACCTGTTATGTAGACGGGGTTTCTGTAACTTGATTCATACCTGTTTATCCAGCATTATGCAGCATAGGCCTTTAACGGTTAGGTCATTTAATCCACGGGCATTCCATTTTCGGTATACCTTTACCTCGATCACTTTATTTAATGTCGGTTGGCTTTACGCTTCTAACACTGATAACTTCTCCCTGATCATGGCCATTGTTCTGTGGAATCATGCAAATGTCATTGTATGTAACGAAGTAATGGTTAAAGGTAATAATAATTGTACTATATGCCAATACATTTAGTCGAATAGAATATGTCATATGTTTTAAGAAGATGTCGATAATAGAGGCATAATGAACCATGCGTAGGCATTAGCAATTGTACATTACATAGGGTCATACGAAAGTTATTAACATCTACAATACATGAAAGTGCAAGTGGATCAGGCATTATGTTTTGCACGTATACAATTGGTAACTGTTGGGATTTATAAAATCCGGTAGTTAAAGACTCGTTCACCTCAAGTATATGTATTCGTTAGAAAGCTCGTAGTCTTAGTCGTTTAGATATAGTTAGTAGTTAGATAAGTAACACCTTGGAGGACGGACGGGTCTTTACCCACTGTATGCCTGATCCACAGCCTGTAGGTGGCCTTTATTGTAAGACACTATAAATACCCTTTGCCTAGCAAGGCAAAGGGTTGGAGCTTCATAATATACTTTTTCTCTCTCTTACTAGAAGTTCCCATTTCTCTCCACTTTCTCTCTCTAGAACAAACCTCATTCAAAATCATGTGTGTATGATTGTGTGTTTATGAAAACCAATATGTTACAAATAGTATCAAGAGCCATGGTTTGATCATCTACTTTACATGTTCTTGGATTCTTAGTGGTTTTCATAAGTTTTGGGTTTGAATGAGTTTAGAGACATTTTAACCATTTTGATCTTATTTAGTGTTAAAGTCTGGATTTTGATTGTACTTTTGTGTTTAAGATCATCATATAAGTTTAGTTTTTGGTTAGGAAGGCTAGATTCATCTTGGTTGTAGTGGTTTTTGATTGAAAATTTTGGTTTTGAAATGTTCTCTTGATGCAGTTTGAGTCTCGTACATAGTTTCTTGACTGCGGTTTGATGTTTCTTTTGTGCGATTTGAACTAATTTTGTATGCGATTTGTTCTGTTTTTACTGCGGTTTGATCCTGTTATCGTTGCGGTTTGAGCACTTTTGTATGTGATTTGATCAAAACCAGTGCGATTTGTTATTCATTGTGCGGTTTGAGCAGAAAAAGACAAAAGGACAAAAGGACAAGTAGTGGGTGTACTATTGTCCCCTTGTGAGTTGACAGGTTGTGCGATTTGTCTCAGTGGTTTGTTAACTTCCGCGGTTTGATAATAGGTGCATTTTGAGTGCTGCAATTTGTTAATCCTGCAACTTGTCTAAAGCGGTTTGTAAATCCTGCGTTTTGAGTGCTGCGATTTGTTAATTCTGCGACTTGACTAAAGTGGTTTGTAAATCTGGCGATTTGAGTGCTGTGATTTGTTAATCCTGCTACTTGATTAAAGCGGTTTGGTAATCCTGTGACTTGATTGCTGTATTTTGGTTCACTGCGATTTGTCACTCGAGACTTGTCATTTCTTTTGTGTTAAGTTTTACGGTTTTCTCTTGATTTAGTAAAATCCCGTGAAAGAATCTATTTCCTGGTTTAATCAAAGAGTAGTAAAATCCCGTGTATTTAGGAATCATGTCTATAATTACCTCTTCCGTTGCTGATGACGTTCAAGCTGTAGGGTCCGATACTCGTCCTCCTATGCTTGATAGAACTGATTATGACTCTTGGACACAGAGAATCAGACTGTATTTCTTGGGCAAAGAGAATAGTGTTAACATCATTAAGTCAATTGATGAAGGACCATTTCAAATCGGAACTACCAGAGATGTTCTTGAAACTGCAGCTGATGGAACCGTCTTTTTGGGATTGGATAGACGAAGTATGTATGATGAACTTGATGATAAGGAGAATAAGAGATATGATGCTTACATTAGAGCTTCAAACATTATACTTCAAGGTTTACCGAAAGACATTTACAAGTTGATCAATCACAATACTGAGGCCAAGGCAGTCTGGGATAATGTCAAGATGCTTCTCTCTGGTTCAGAACTGACTAAGGAAGATAGAGAGTCACAGCTGTATGATGACTTTAAGAACTTTAAGATGAACCCTGGGGAAAGTGTCACTGAATATCATGTGATGTTTCACAAACTTGTGAATAATATGAGGAACATCAAAATGACAATACCAAATATCCAACTCAATTCCAAGTTCGCAAACAACATGAAACCTGAATGGCACAAATTTGTTACTGCAGTCAAATTGAACAAAGGATTAAGGAACACCAACTATGAACAACTGTATGCTTACTTACTTCAACATGAGAAGCATGCTGCATTTGAACGTATGATCATGAAGAAGTTCAACCCTAATGCTGCTGCTGCAAGCCCTTTAAATGACTCAACTGCATTTCTTTCAAATGTGAGGTTAAGTACCAAAGCATCACAAGTCATCCCTACTCAGGATCATAATCACAAACTTATTCCAGACCCAGGATATAACCCATCTGACATGTTCATTGAAAACCTTGCAAACCAACTGGCCCTAATGGTTCAACAAATTAGAAACTTACTTCCCCACACCAACAACCATCTCAGAACTGCATCTAATCTACACAATCATGCTACTATTAAAGATGGAAGGGTTGTGGTTCAGAACGTGTAAGGAAGGCAGAATGTGAATGCACCATATAATGCATGGGGGAATGTAGGAGCTGGAACTGGTTATGGGAATGCTGGAGCTGGAGCAGGTTATGTGGGTAACCAGAACCGAGGAAGGATCACGTTTCAGGGTCAAGGAAACCAATCAAGTGTTAGAATTGTGGAAGGCAAGGACACATTGCTAGGAACTGCACTCAGCTAAAAGGTCCATAGAATGCAGAGTACTTCAAGGATAAGATGCTACTGGTGCAAGCTCAAGATAGTGGAGCTGTGTTGGATGAGGAATAGTTGCTGTTTCTTGCTGAGGGGAATGCCAAAACATATGATGCAGATGTGGATGAACAACCAGTACCTAATTTGGCACAGAACAATCCCAATGTCTTTCAAGTTGCAGATTGTGATGCATTTGACTCTGATGTTGATGATGAACCAACGACACAGACCATCTTTATGGCTAACATCTCTCCAATGGTTTCTTCACCTCAACAAGTCGGTCCCTCCAAGGAATCTATCATATCAGAGGTACTAAGACTATATGATGTGGTTGATGTGCAAAAGATTCACAACTACAATCAACAGAAGTCATTGAATTAGATATTGAAAATATGGGTAATAGCAATGTTGTCCCATATGATCAATATGTGAAGCAAGATGAAAGTCTAATTATACCAAGTGATGCATCTTCTGCCATCAATGATGAATGTGTGTTTGATGAGTACACTGAATATGTGCTTGATGATTCCATGACCACTAAACTAAATTTCTATAAGGATTAAGTTGCCATCTATGAACAGCGTGCTAAATTTGAGCTGACCACACGTGAGCAGGAAATAGATAGCCAAATGCGTACATTAATCACAAAAAGTAATTAAGGGAAGAAACATTAAAACAAGAGTTAAATTCCTTATAAGAGAAACTTAATAAAACTGTTAAGCAAAAGCAAGAACTTTAAGAAAATATAAAAGTGCTTGAGCAGGAGTTCAATGCAAAGGAATCAAAGCTTTTAAATGATTTTTGCAACCTTAAAACTTAAAAGAACAAACTTGAAAACAAATTGTACGTACAAGACAACACCATTCAGACTGCTCACATGATCACTAAGCATAGAGTATTAAGTGATAAGCATAGTATTGGCCTTGTAGAAGAACCCAATCCTGCGTATCTTGAGAAAGCAAAAACAGCTCATGATGTGATTTATGATGATAGTGCGATTCTTAAGCCTAGGCAAAAGCCAACTTATGTTGAGAACATTAAAGAGGACATAGAAATAGAAAATGCCTCTTGAGATAAAATGGAAAAGAAATTAAAAAAGGATCCTTGGTGTGTGAATCATAATATAACATTTAAAACTCCCAATTACACTAAGGATAACTGGATAGCCATTAATAAGTTCAGACCTCAGACTCAGTTAACCCCTGAACAAGTGTTTTGGAAGTTAGATATGGAAAAGAGAAAAGCTGATGAACTTGTTGAAAAGAATCCTCCCCTGAGAAAATTGCCTCCAGCTACAGTGTATCCTCCAAATGCACCAATGCATTTAGTGCCTAGAAATCTTCCCACTCAAAGTAAAACCTTAATCAGCTTATACGTAGTTTACCAACTATTTGTTGATTTCGAGAAAACGTGTAAGAAGAGAATCACACCAACAGGAATTACTGAAGAGGAAAGGGGTTTTGAGCAAACTAAAGCATGTTATCTAACTGAGGTCATTCCATTCTTTAAACAACTAAAAGAACAATTCGAGAGTATTCAAAATGCTATAAACACTGAAGTGAATGAAATGAAAAAGATGTTTAATGAAATGGAAAATGAGGTTAAAACATATGAATGTGAGCTTAAAATTAATGAGATTGAGAGGAAGAAAATTCACATCCTTAATGAGAATTTGATTTCTAGATGTATTGCTCAAAATGTGTTTTATACTATCACGAATTATTCCATTATTGCTTCTCAATTTCATGATTTATCGATTGCTTTGAAAGTCTCACAAGGTCGTGTCAATGAGCTTGAAAACAAAAATTCGAAATTGCATGACAAAATCAAAAGGGATGATCATGATAACATGGTCAGGAATTTTTGTAAACTAGAAGTTGAATATCTTGATTTACAATTAAAATATCAACATCTTGAAGAAAGAATTAAAACTTCAAATGCCAAGACATCTTCGGATGCTCCTGAGTTTGATGCATATTTTGAAATAAACTCTCGTGATGAACGGATTCAAGCTCAATGCAACATGATTTGAAAATTGAAAGCCCAAATTTCCCAACTGAAGAGTAATTTCAGTGAAGTAACTGGCTCCCACATGCCTCCTCATTTAGATTCTCAGAATTTCCATCTTCAAAACATCATTGATGTATTACAACATGAAATGGAGTGTTTTCTAGCAGAAAATAAAAAGGTTAAACTGCATTTCAAAGAGTTATATGAATCAATTAAGGTCACTCGTGACAAGAACAATGAAAAGATAACGTCTTTGCAAAAAGAAATTGAGAATCTAAAGAATCAGGTAAAAGGGAAAAAGCTAATCACTAGTGGTGATAATGTTGCACCAAAGGTGCCTGCTTGTATTATATATGCTGTAAATGTGAAGTATATTCCTCCTCATCTTAGGAATAATGAATTTGCATTTCAAACATATCTTTTGTACCTTAAGGATAGTTTAGAGAGTCTCCGTGAGATTATAGAAGAGGATAAGATAGAGAAACCACTTGATAATGCGGTTGGGCATGCATCCTTATATGCCAAACGATCTCTGGAACTCTTAGAATGTCTAATTGAAACATGTCCTAAATCTGGTACTAGACGAGATAGAATAGTTATGCCCAGTTCTATGCCTAAAGTCAAGCATGTGACCTTTGATGTGCCTCCAAAATTCTCAGATCCCAGCATTTCTAGAACAGAAAAGCAAAACGTAGTGAAACCAACTAATATTCTCATCTTTCCTTCTACAGGAGTAATCAGTGACACTTAGGCTAGCGAGTCAAAGCTTTCAGGCAATACAAAGATAGAAAGGACCTCGCGAGCTAAGAGTGATCAAGAGAAGAAAGTAGAAGACCACCCTAGGAATAATAAGTTTGAGTTGAATAAGATGAATCGTGTTGATTCTAGTATTAGCTATAAGCGTACTGTAATTAATTCGAATTCTGCTACTATTTGCAAAACATGTAATGAATATTTGGTTTCTGGTAATCATTATGAATGTGCTATGAATGATTTGAGGAATGATGTTAAATCTCCGGTTAAAATTGTAAGAAATGCTAAACAGGTTAAGGAAGTCTGGAAGCCTACAGGGAAAAGGTTTAGTAATTATTGGAAGCCTATAGGGAAACAATTTCGTAATGTGGGTTATCAATGGAAACCTACTGGCCGTAAATTCAAAGTTAATGAATTTTTCCCTAAGATGTCTAGATATATGCCCACTAAGAAATGGAAGCCTACTGGTAGAATCATACCTTTAAGAAGTTGTCATACTTCAAGTAGGTCCACTGTCACTACTAGTCTTGGTTCCACCATTAATGATGACATAAATACAGGAAATACTGTAGGTATACCAATTACGTGCACTAACCAATCGAAACCCATTTTATCATAGGGATCCAAAGCCTCCAATTATCCATACTTGTCTGTGTTCAAAGGTAGGTCATACAAATCGTCCTATGGTATTTGGACTCAGGCTGCTCAAAACATATGACTGGAGATTGCTCTCGGCTCAAGAACTTCGTGAATAAGTTCATCAGGACTGTTAGATTTGGGAATGACCACTTTGGGGCAATTATGGGTTATGTAGATTGTGTGTTTGGAGATAGTGTGATCTCCCGGGTATATTATGTGGAAGGTCTTGGTCATAATTTGTTCTCTGTTGGTCAATTCAGCGACTCTAATCTTGAAGTGGCTTTCAGAAAACACTCTTGCTTCGTTAGAGAGTTAGATGGTGTTGAGATTTTAAAGGGAACTCGTGGCACTAATTTGTACACCATCTCTATCGAATACATGATGAAGTCTTCTCCAATTTTCTTGTTATCAAAGGCATCTAAGAACAAATCATGGTTATGGCACCGTCGTCTCAATCACTTGAACTTCGATACTATCAATGATCTTTTTAGAAAGGACCTCGTAAGAGGCTTGCCCCGGTTAAAATATGAAAAAGATAATCTTTGTTCAGCATGCCAATTGGGCAAAAGCACAAAGTATGCCCAAAAACCCAAACCTGCCAATTCCAATATGGAAGTTCTTTATACTCTTCACATGGATTTGTGCAGACCCATGAGAGTACAAAGTGTTAATGGGAAGAAGTATGTGCTAGTCGTTGTTGATGACTACTCTCGTTTCACTTGGGTTAAGTTTTTGAGATCAAAGGATGAAACTCCAGACGTTATCATCAAACTTATTAAACAGTTGCAGGTTAGGCTTAATAAAACAGTTAGAATCATCCAAACTGACAATGGAACTCAATTTGTGAACAAAGAACTTAGTCAGTTTTATGAAAGCATTGGAATCAGTCATCAAAGAAGTGTTCCATGCACTCCTTAACAGAACAGTGTAGTTGAAAGGCGAAATCGCACTCTTGTGGAAGCTGCAAGGACTATGCTAATATATTCAAAGGCTCCAATGTTTCTCTGGGCGGAAGCCATTGCCACTGCATGTTACACCAAAAACCGTTCTCTAATACATACAACTCATGGAAAAACTTCATACGAATTAGTTCACAACAGAAAACCGGATCTTTCGTTTCTTCGTGTGTTTGGAGCTTTGTGTTATACAACGAATGTTGGTCAAGATTTGGGAAAGTTGAAAGCTAAGGCAGATATTGGATTTTTCGTTGGTTATGCACCTAATCAGAAGGGTTACCGAATCTACAACAAAAGAACCCGAGACATTATGAAAACTATTCACGTTACGTTTGATGAGCTTACAGAGCAAATGGCTCCTGGACAATCCAGTTCTGGACCCGCATCTCAACTTTTGTCACCTTGACCCATTAGTTCAGGTCTTGTACATAATTCATCTCCTGTAGTTCCGTATGTACCTCCATCAGAAAAAGATTTGAAGAAATTGTTCGATCCAATGTTTGATGAATACTATGAGCCTCCAGTTGGTGATAATTCTGCACCACCAACTGTAGTTGCTCCTGTTCCAACCAATAGAAATGGTCCATCTGTTTCAGTGTCTTTATCTCAAGCCATTTGCCAATCAATCATCATCATCTTCGAATCTTCAATCATCTTTTGAGTATCAAGGAAATGTAGCTGCTAATTGTTTTGGAGATAACCCATTTGCAACTCTCGAAGATGCTCCATTTGAAAAAATATTTGCCCCTAAACCCACTCTAGAAACATCTTCACCAGGAGATCCTAACTCTGCTACATCAGTTCCTTACCAACAACCACATGAACATCTCAGAAAATGGAGACATGATCATCCATTGGATAATATCATTGGGAATCCTTCTCGTCCGGTATCTACTAGAAAATAGCTTACCACTGACGCCTTATGATGCTTCTTCAACTCAGTACTATCAAAGATCAAACCAAAAGATGTCAAAACAGCAATGTCTGAAGACAGCTAGTTTAATGCTATGCAAGATGAAATCCATGAGTTCGATCATCTTGATGTATGGGAATTGGTGCCCCTCCAGATTATGCTATGATTATTGCTCTCAAGTGGATCTTCAAAGTAAAACTTGATGAGCATGGTGATGTTCTGAAGAATAAGGCGAGGCTTGTGGCTAAAGGATATCGATAAGAGGAGGGTATTGACTTTGAGGAATCATTTGCTCGGGTTGCAAGAATTGAGGCTATCAGAAATCTCCTGGCTAATGCTACTAGCAAGAATATGGTAGTTTATCAGATGGATGTAAGGACTACTTTTCTAAATGGAGATCTCAAAGAAGTAGTCTATGTTAGTCAACCCAAAGGTTTTGTGGATCCAGAGCATCCTACCCATGTCTACCGCTTGAAGAAGGCCCTCTACGGCTTAAAGCAAGCTCCTAGGGCATGGTACGATACGTTGTCAAAGTTTCTTTTGGCAAATGGATTCTATAAAGGAGCAGTTGATCCTACATTGTTCACCAGAAAGTCAGTGTTTACCAGAAAGTCAGGAAAGCACTTAAGTCATGTTCAAATCTATGTTGATGATATTATATTTTCCACGACAGACCCTAATGAATGTGACCGATTTTCAAAAGAGATGGGCTCTAAATTTCAAATGTCAATGATGGGACAAATGTCATTTTTCTTGGGATTACAAATTTCACAAAGTCCAGGAGGCATTTTCATTAATCAATCTAAATATGCAAATGAAATTTTAAAGAAATTTGGATTTGATTCTTGTGACCCTGTTGACACTCCCATGGTGGAACGAACAAAGCTGGATGAGGGCCACTCGGGGATCCCGCTTGATCAAACAAAATATCATAGTATGATTGGATCCTTGATGTACCTCACAGCCAGTAGAACTGATATTCTGTTTGATGTATGCATGTGTGCTTGATACCAGGCTAAGCCTACCAAAAAGCACCTTGAAGCGGTTAAACGGGTCTTTCGATACCCCCAAGGAACCATTAACATGGGACTTTGGCATCCGAAGGACACCGGTATGTCACGAACTTCCTATGCAGATGTTGACCATGCAGTGTGTCAAGATACTTGTCGAAGAACGTCAGGAGGTGCTTAGTTTTTGGGTGATAAGTTAGTGAGTTAGTCTTCAAAGAAGCAAATGAGTACTTCCATATCCTCTACAGAGGTTGAATACATAGCCATGTCATCATGTTGTGCTCAAATTCTATGGATGAGATCCCAATTATCTGACTATGGCTTTGTATTCAACAAAGTTCCATTGTATTGTGATAACAAAAGTGCCATAAACTCTGCTGCAACAATGTCCAACACTCAAGAGCAAAGCACATTGACATTCAACATCATTTCATGAAGGAACAAGTAGAGAAAGGTGTGGTTAAATTGTATTTCGTGAGGACTGAATATCAGCTGGCAGACATCTTCACAAAAGCTCTTTCTAGAGACTGTTATGAGTTTATCCTCCCACGACTTGGCTTGAAGAGTCTACAGCCGGAAACACTCAAACGTCTTTAGGAGGAAGAAGAGGAGTAAAGGAGTTTCTTCACCTATTCTTTGAAAATATTTTATCGAAAAAAGCCAAAATACAAAATTATGAAACCAACAAAAAAAAATCAAAAATCCTTAAAAATTTGAAAAATCAGAAAATACCAAAAAAAAATTTTATAAGATAATAAAAATGTTGTTTTTTCAAGACATGTCTTCTGGTATTGATAACATCTACGGTCTTAGAAATGTCATTCAATAATGGCACGGGACTTTAGATGAAGTTCGAGTAGAAGGTGTAAATATTTTCAAAACATGTCTCAAACAATGGCTTACTGTCATTTCAAGCAGTAACTGGCTTAACATAATGGCTTGCAGTTATTTCAGACTGCAACCCGCTTTTAAAGAAAGGACAGTGCTATGCTAAATTGATTTTAAAATATCAAGCTCTGATCCTAAAAACAAAAGTTCATAAGGAACATTTTTCGCCAAAAGACGAATGTTTCTTCACAAATATTTTTCATTCTAAAGATTCTTCTGAAAAATATTTGTCTTCAATTGAAAACAAAATTGATTTGAAAATAATTCGGACTTAATTTTTTGTAAATTAACTGGGCTTATCTTTTGTCAAAATCTCTGTCACTCAATCAACAACTTTTGATTGAGGGGGAGAATGATTTCAAACATTTCAAAAAGGATATTTTCAAAAAATTGGCATCAATAGGAGCATGTTCTATATTTTTGAATCAAAAAGAACATTTTGTCCACAATTGGATCAAGGCCATGCTAACTTTGAGTTTTCATTTCAAATGGTACAAAATCGGAACATATTACGAATGGTACATGAACATGTTAGATCGATGGAGGTTTATATTTCAAAATCTGATCCTTATCAGTCAAGTGTTTTTAAAACTAAGTCACATCTCTCCTTAAAAAGCTTTCCAAAAAAAAAACAAAAAATTAAATCAATTGGGATCCCAAATCTCAAAGGGTTTAAAAATTGTGATCGGGGGAGAGTAGTAAAATGGTCGGTCTTGTGGTATTGTTCTTTCTTCCTTGAAACTAAATAAAAAACAATTTGAAAAGCCAATCAAGGTACTTGTGATATAAAATCAAAGCACTGTGTACCTCAATTGTTTTTTATCATTTGTAAATGCTCCCCGCAAGATGTGTGTTGGTTATTTGAAATCATTTAGCACATGGAGGAAGGAGGTCTTTTGAAGTACTTCCACGTTCACAATTGCCATAGAGAAACCATTTGAAAATCAATCAAGGTACTCTTGATAAAAACATTGAAGCCTTTGTACCTTGATAGTTTCTTAGATTTTGAAATGCTCCCCCTCAATATGTGCATTGTTTACTGAAAACGTTTAGCACATATGGGAGGACATCTTATACTTTGATCAGATTTCATATTTATATCACATTTTCTCTCCCGATCAAAAAATTCAAATCCTTTGAGATTTTGGATCCCAAGTGATTTAAATATGTTAGAAAAATTAGAGAAAAATGTGGTCTAATTTTATTTATTCTGGCAAGAAACATTACAGTGCTCCCCCTCAATTTGAGAGGGAGATTACAAGCCACAATAATTACACTACTAGATACTGCAGAGTTATATATGTGCATATTACAACACTACACCACACTTAAAAGTTCTAAGATAAAAAATCACATAAAGGATATGATCATTCAGTTCTCTGTAGAAGTTTGTAGTGTCCGTCACGAACTCTTCCACCTACAACACTCTCCAAGCTTTGGAAGATTCTCCTTGTCTTGAGCCTTTTACCGATAGCAGATATGAAGGCCTCACTCATTTCCACATCCTTTATAGTCCAAAACCTAGTACTTGTCCCTGGTCTCATCCTGATCTTGTACTCCTTCACCCGGTAGTCAAAAGCTTCTTCAATTTGTCAGTACCATCGCTGAACTTGTATAACTCATTAAGCCTTATGATAATCCTGGCCCTGTATTTATTAGTAAAGATAACAGCTCATGGAGATTCGATTACTGAGTAGTCATGCTTGAATTCGAACCATGTAGCTTCCCATCGAGGCTTAGTTAGGTTGACTTGAGTCTGGTAACTCTCCATCCCAAGCTAAAAGTATCCAACTCTTTTTCTAATGACTAAACCTCTTATCCATAAATTGACTGCTGCAACAAGAGTTTTCTTGTCATGAGGGGGTAGATGATCAAGATGGCCTTGGAGTTTTAACAGATAAAGATCTTCAAAATCATTGGGGTACAAGTTCTTGAAGTCATTCTCCTCTATTATACGTTCTTTCTGATTAGCTTTGCGAAAGACAATTTTCTTCAAGTAATCGTATCCGTACATAGGAAAGATCTCCACACTAACTACACTCAAGATACGCATTTGCATTCGAACAGCCCTTCGACTTTTTTCAGCACCGTGTCTGTGAATGTAGAAGCGCTTTTTGTGAAACCACCAGTGTGAGATCCAATAAGAAGCAGCAACATCGTACTCATACTCTTTTTTAGCCCAAAATTGATCTGGAACCATCTGCTCTAAACCAGTATCAGGATAGTTGGCAGCCTTTATCTTGGAGATCGACAGACCAGGTCTGCTACCCTTGTTGCCGACACCTAGATAATCCAGATCCTTGTTGAAGAAGAAGTCGGATTGAATGGTAACTTGACCAGGTGGACCTCCTAGTAGAAGTGGTTTGTTGACGTTGAACTTGAGCATATTATCGTCCATTTGATCTGTCAACAGCTTGTAACACTCCTCCATTTGGTACTTCAAATGAGCCACATCCGGATGAAAGACCTTTACAATATCATAGGCTGGGCTTTCCAGATCTTTGGCGTGAGCATTGAGATCCGCTACTTCTCACAGAACCATTTAATGAAGCTTCCCATATCCCCGGTTATGTTCAACAGTGATTCCTCTTGTAGGGCAACATGGTTGACAATAATTACATTTGACCAGTTGTGGTCTGGAATGTTTAGATCAAAAGCATATATAGTCCAAGTAGGTTTTGGAGTTGCAGGTCATTCTTCCTTCCACCAATCCTGAGTCATTGCTTTGGTAGGAGCAGACCAGGTTGACTCAGAACTTTCAGCACCATCTTCCCTCATGAATGTTTTACACCATTTGTCGTTACGAGTCACTTTTGGAATATGTCTGGTGGAAACATCCTCTTCATCTGAATCATACTCCTGACTATGAATCAATTCCTCATTCATATCGTGATCTTCAGGAATTGGAGAGAAAGTTGGTGTGAATCTAGAGTCAAATTTTGTCCAAGCAGCATGAGCTGAAGTTTTGGCTGACTTGTAAGAACCTTGGCCAGCTGAGGATCCTGGTTGACCTGATGATGGTGGAGTAGGAGGTATTGGATTATTCTTTGTAACATAAGAACAGCCAGAAGTTCCATCAGTTCCTGAAGAACCTGCACCACTGGAAGGTGGAGGAGGAGGTGGAGGTGGAGGAGCCCCAGATGATGGTTTTGGCAAATCTGTAACATATTAGATTTCACAAACACATCAAACCATAATCAAATATGGGCGTATACTCTGAGGTTTTTAGAGAGAGAAAGTTTAGAGGTTTGGGAACTTAGTGAGAGAAAGTAAAAGTATTATTATGAGCTCCAACCCTCTACCTTGGGAGGTAGAGGGTATTTATAGTATCTTAAATAAGCCACATACGAGTACGTGGATCGGGCATACGATGGGTAAAGACCGCGTTAGTCCTCCACGGTATTACTAAACTAAATACTACCTAACATTAAATAACTACGACTACGAGCTTTCTAACGATTACATATGCTTGAGGTGACCGACACTTTAATAACAGGATTTACTAAATCCTAACAATCTCCCCCTAAGGGAGGTTACCTCAAATATCATTGAATACAAAACAGATATAACATTAAGATTGTTCTTGGATTCTTGCTAATGTTCCTTGATCTGTAGCCCGTAGTCTTTGATTCTTCATTTTTGCATGTTTGGATAATCCAAGTGGAGATCTTTAACTGATCCACATGATGATGAGTTTTGAGCCAGCTTTGAGATCATCAGCTACCATAAATCTCGGACTCTTCCTTTGTAGTGTTGACATTATGTGATGTTGTGACTTTTGGACCGACATGCTCACATTCGGATCATGATATCTTTACATCGAGTAAGGAAGCTTTAGTTGATTCATGATATTTTCGATGGCGTAGCGAGCATGGAGTGAAAATATCGGAGTCGTTGATGCACTTATCACAATATCTTTAGAGATGAATGTGTTGTATGAGCATGCGGCTATGGATTGACCTCTCCATTACGTCGGTACCAAGCGTCGGGTATACGCATACAACGATTAGCAATAAAACCACGAAAGTCTCTTTGATCACTTTCGTTGAATTGAGGTACACGGCCCACGGTTCCTCGGATCGGTACAAGTCGCTTTGTGATCGGTATAATTCGAAGAATCTCCTTGCCAGGGTTTACATTTTGCCTCTAGCTGTTCTCAAACCGAACATCTCAAAGAAGACAACACGTGAGTGAACCATAATTTGAGATTCATTGATTGATGAAAAGAGATTTGAAAAACAATCGTGTGCTACTTAATAAAGTGTTTTTGCAATACAACGAAGGTTTTAAGGAAAAATCAGTTATCAATCATAAACGCCTTTTATTTTGAAATATTAATACACAGTCGATGTGCTAAGAAAAATAATTTTAAGCACAACGACCGGTTTTTCAAAGGCATCCGTCAATCCATAACCTGAACCAGGATTGATTCATCATTTTGAATCGCCCCATTGTTTCTGTTCAGTTGTCACATGGTCGATCTAATGGATAGACCTCACATGCCACCTACCAAGAGCTTGTTTGATGTTGGCTCTAGAAGGCTTTCCATCTTCATTGTGAATATGTTTGCATATCACTCAGATGTTCTGGCAATACCACATGGATTAATGTATAGGACTCTTAAAATATATTCTCTCTTTCCACATTGTGTGAAACAGAGAGTCTTCATTGACAGTGTCCTAATGAGATTTATTTGTTGATCTCGTGGCTCTAGACTCAATTGTGCACATTTCGGTCCTATGCCGGAGACTAAGGAGAGGGTCTCCTTCTTCAATATCAACAATCTCTAAGAGAAATTCGATAGATTATATAGGTTTCCCGTGAGAATGAGACAAGTCCTTTTAAGAGGAACTTGAGTGGCCCTGGGTCCATGACGTCTTGTATTCAATACCAGTGTTACCTTAGTAGACACCAATAGCATATGTATTGAACCCGGTTTCTGCCCTAAGGTTGAATTATTGGAGGGCTATTTTTTTTCACCCTTTTCACATTCATTTCTTTTTCATTCTTCAACCCCTTTAGGTGTTACCAGACTTCATAACTAGAACTTTGTTGGGTTTATTCCAGTTCTAGCTCTATCTCGGTCCGCACTCTTCCCATATCTCACTTTTTCTCCTTTTTCATTATACCTAAGGACTTCTACACTATCTAGTGGATTGTCCACTGGTAGATCCCTCGAACTCTGGCGGGATTGTGGGAACGAATACTTAACCTAACCATCCTTATATCACCATATATAACGTAAATTTGGTCGGTCTTTTTGGTATTGTTCATCTGCCATTGGAACCAATTGAAAACCATTTGAAAAATCAATCCAGATACTTGTGATATATTATCAAAGCGTTTTGTACCTGAATTGTTTTTGATATTTTAGAAAAAGAGCTCCCCCTCAACATGTGCATCGTATATTTGAGATCATTTTGGTACATGGAGGCAAGAGGAAGAATTCAATTCATTGATTAACATTTTCTAAAAGATATCAACATCACTTTCTTGATCAAAATTAGTATTTTTCATACTTTGTTAAGGATATTTTTGGAAAGGATGTGGTTTTCAAAAAGTTACTCCCCCTCAATATGTGCTTCAAGATTCAAAAGTGTTTTGCACATATAAGGGAAATCCTACACTAAGAGACAAATCGATCACATTTCAATTCCTTTTGGTTTGAGATACATGCTCCCCCTCAACATGTGCATGAAAAATTTGAAATCGTTTGGCACATGTTGGGAGGATAGCATGTTAATCACATGTAAAACCATTAATCAAATTATCAGTTTAAATCTAGTTTAAATCAAAAATTCTCTCCCGATCACAATTTTCAAATCCTTTGAGATTTGTGATCTCTTATTGATTTAAATTAAATTTTGAGAACTTTTGAGGAGAATTGTGACTTGCTTATGAAAACATTTAACCGATAAGGATCAAATTTGAGACATTAAACTCCAAAGAGTAAACATGCTTGAGTATCTTTTGAAAACATGACAAAAGCCTTGGTCAGAACTAATTGTATGACAAATAACATTTTGATTTAATTGAAATCATTCTCCCCCTGAATCAATGACATAAGTTGTTGATTGAGAGATAGAGATTTTGATACATGTAAAGGCCAGCTGATTTTCAAAAATTGAGTCCAAGTTATTTTTCAAAGCTGTTAGTTTTCATAAGATAACAAATATTTTTCAGAAGAATATTTAGAAGGAAAAATATTTGTTAAGGAAATATTTGTCTTTTTGGCGACAAACATTTGTTTGTAGAATCAGAGCATGAGATTTTAAAAAATGAGATAAAGCATGGCTCTGTTCTTTCTTTAAGACTGGTTACTGTCTGAAGTGACAGTAAACATTTTACTTTCCCTCAATTTTTTTAATATAAATTCAAAATTCATCTAAGGACCCGTGTCATTCTTTGAATAGCAAATCAAAGTCCGTAGATGTTATCGAACCAAAGAAAAACATGAGAAAAATATTTTTGGAATTTTTCAAGATTTTTTAATTTTTATGGATTTTTTAAAAATATTATATTTTTCTATTTTCTTTTTGTTGGTTTTATATTTTTGTATTTTGCTTTTTTTAATAAATATTAACAAGAGATGGATGAAGAAAAACTTTTACTCCTCCTCTTCCTCTTGAAGACGTTTGAGTGTTTCCGGTTGTAGACTCTTTAGACCAAGTCGTGGGAGGATAAACTCAAAACGCTCTCTAGGAAGAGCTTTGGTGAAGATGTAATACGCTAGCGGTATTGATCCTCACAAAATAGAGTTCCACCACACCGTTCTCCACTTGCTCCTTGATGAAATGATGTCGAATGTCGATGTGCTTTGCTCTTGAATGTTGAACGTTGTTGCATGAGAGAGCAATGGCACTTTTGTTATCACAATGAGAGGATTTTGTTGAATTCAAAGCCATAGTCAGATAATTGGGATCTCATCCATATAATTTGAGCACAACAAGATGACATGGCTATGTATTCAGCCTCTGTAGAGGAAATAGAAGTACTCATTTGCTTCTTTGAAGACCGGCTCACAAGCTTATCACCCAAAAGCGAGCACCTCGGGCGTGCATCAATGCGGCGTGTATCTTGACATCCTGCATGGTCGAAGCATCTGCGCATAAATTGTTAGTGACATACCGGTGTCCTTTGGGTACCAAAGTCCCATATTGATGGTTCCTTGGAGATACCGAAAGACCCGCTTAACCGCTTCAAGGTGCTTTTGGTAGGCTTAGCACGGTATCTACTTACACACATGCATACCGCGAACGTAATATCGTGCTCTTGTGAGGTACATTTTGTCGTGGATCCAATCATACTACGATATTTCGTTTGATCTACCATGATCCCGAGTGGTCCTCATCGATTTAGCACGCCTATATCATGGGAGTGTCAACTTGGTCACAAGAATCAAATCCAAATTTCTTTAAAATCTCATTTGCATATTTAGATTGATTTATAAAATGCCTCCTGGACTTTGTGAAATTTGTAATCCCAAGAAAAATGACATTTGTCCCATCATTGACATTTGAAATTTGGAGCCCATCTCCTTAGAAAAAGGGTCACATTCATTGGGGTCGGTCACGAGGGCAAAAATAATATCATCAACATAAATTTGAAGCGTGAATTAAATGTTTGCACGACTTTACGGTGAACAATGTTGGGTCAATCGCTCCTTTTTGAATCCAAAGATAGAAGAAACGTTGATAGTGTATCATACCATGCCCTTGGAGCTTGCTTCAAACCGTAAAGAAGCCTTCTTCGATAGACATGAGTAGGATGCTCGGATTCACAAAGCCTTCAGGTTGGTGACGATACACGACTAATTTCTTTAAGATCTCCGTTAAGAAAGCCGTCTTCACATCCATCGATAGACTACCATATTCTTACTTGCGGCATTAGCCGGAAGATTACGATTGCCCTCGATGCATGCAATCTGAGCAAATGATTCTTCAAAGTCAATACCCTCCTCTTGGCGGTATCCTTTTGTCACACCCCAAATTACTGTTTTTGCAGGAATGGAATTCACGGGGATTGATTTGTCATAGCATCACAATCACAGTTATATTGAATGACCTAAAGTGTCGTTTAGAAACACATCGTTTGATATTTAGTTAAAACATTCAGAGTTACAAGATAGGTCCCATAAGTTGATAAAGTTTGCGGAAAATAAGTTTATTACAAGTCCAAACGATGGTTTGAAAATGCCATAATATACAATGAGGCAGCGTCGGCCGCGACTCTATGAAGGTTCCTTATTCGTGCCATGATGCGAATGTCTTAGTTACCTGAAAATACATTGCTAAAGCGGTCAACAATAATGTTGGTGAGAAATCATAGGTTTATGAAAAATGTTTTATACGACTACACAAGTATAGACCATATATGACAATCATGCCACATAAAAATGTTACAATTGCTATAAGTCCATGACACCGAAACTAGGCTGATCATGATGTTAAGCCCCAGAGTGTTTGCCAAACAACTCAAATAATGATATTAAATGAAATGCATCCGTTTAACCGGTTGGAATCCACCAACCCGGATGGAGGAGTCACCCTCGATAGATCTATCCACTCACCCTCGCTTCTATGAAATTAGCGGTTCATGTTATATAATGGGGACATTCAATTGGCATGAGGTAACTTAAGCAATGTAAATGAATTTGATATACTTGGTATCGTAATAAAAATGATGTGCAATGTATTCTCCCCGTAGGTTTGAAAATAAGTATAACGTATACAACGGGGCTATGAAAACTCACTTGATGAATTGATGCGATGACAAAAGTGAGTACACGGAAATGTAGCGTGAATCTCAAAACTTGACCTATTATGAATGATATGATACGTAATAAGTTATGATGTAATGTTATGCATGCAATTGGGATGATATCTATACCACTTATGAATTTTTGAAAATAATACTTTTAAGTGAAAAATAATCTTTTAATGTCTTGACCATTTCTAAATTACTCCACATTTAATTATGTTGAAATGATATCCGACGATAATCATTTAGTGATTGATTATGAAATTATAACTTTTAGGTAAAATAATTTGTTGAAATTTTCATGAAAGTGACTAAATGGCCTCTAAAAGCTAGTAAATGTAAAATGGTGCACGCATTCGAGTGTTAGGAAAGCACTCTACGGTTTTGGGAAGCTTGTATCATTATCTCAAAGTTTTAGTGTTTAAGATTTCATCCTAGAGGTCTCGAACATAAAGAAAAATGTAGGTTAAGTATGGTACTTATGTCCCAAAATATAGTTTAAGGATGATTTTCGGCAAAGTTTAAGTAACCATATTTAATTCATTACAACTCCGCTAGACAAACGGTCAGACATTTTGGAAAATATACTTGGCGAACTTACTTTTACTAGAAGACATCACTTTATAAAAAGTTCTACATTAATGTTAAAAACAACGTCCAACGTGGTCTCTTGTTGACGTAAGTGTTGTCTATTAGAAATTTAATTGTTTTTCTTATATAATAAAGTTACGGCAATTTTGTGTAAACGTGTATAATTTAATCGTTACAAATCCGTTTTCTACGTTTTATAGGTCCTTATCTTTGTATCAAAGTATACTAATATATTTTTGATAAGTCGACACAATTTATAACGGCTAAGCCTCATTTTTGACTCGTACAAAGTAAACGTAACATGCTGAAATTTTCAGAATTTATAGTTTCCGTCGCCTAACTTGAAAAATTCATAACTTCTTCGTTATAGCTCCGTTTTAATCCGTTCAAGCGGTCACGTTTTCGTTTTAAAGTGTATTTTCTAAATATTTAGGCCAAAAATTTTTATCCACTGTCGAATTTTCCAGATTTCGAAAATAAGGACAGACCCCTTAGAAAACTTGTCGAAATGAGTTTTTCTCGCGCCAAACCTACTCTAACCAATTCAAAACAACTCCGAAGCTATTCTAATCCTACCATACACCTTCTTAGGGTGTCATGGGTTCCTAGAAATCTTCAAGAGTGATTTATAACAAGTAGTAATTATAGGATGACAAAAATATATATAACTCTTAAAAACATGTAAAAGTGGTATAAACATCCATGAGACTTGCATGTTTTCTCAAATATGATGAAATGAATATAACAATGAATATGAAATATGATCATAAATATGGATGCTTACTAGTAAACTTGATGAGGTTTATGAGAACAAAGGATTTTTCCTAATCACCCAAGGTTTTTATTGCACAACCTTAATCAAGAGTGATACTAGAGTGGTTAAAACTTGTCTTGTAAAAATGTTTGATGATCCTTCTTGGTCCCTTGTGGTTTCCGGTTATGTGAGGAAGAGAGGAATAGAGTGTTTTAGATTTTTCACTTGGATGTAATGAGGTGTATGTGTTTAGTATAAGAGTATAATACATTACTTGAGTAGATATTTGTAAACACAAATGACTCACCCCCCTTGTGTCGACAAGGGGGTGTTAGTCATTACTTAATACCCTTTTTTTTTACAATGTATAAGTATAATTAAGTGTGAGTTAATTGAAGATATGTGGTAACTTGTATTCACATTTGAGTATTTAGGGTAGCGTTAGATAAAAATAAATTTTAACGGGTCAAGATAAAATATATTGAGGTCATAAAAATTATAAAAATACATTTCTTGCAAAATTTGAGTGAAATAATAATTATCGTGTAGTATTTAAGAAAACCGTCGTAATTATATAAATATAACAATTTATATACAAAATAAATTTAAAACACTGGGTAAACTCATAATATTATTTTTATAAACTTAATATGAGTATAAAAATATATTGGGATAATTTTTGGAAGTAACGGATCAATTGTTCAAAATAATTAATTACGCGATAGCGTTTATTTAATATGAAATTATACGTTTAATGTAAAATGCAAAACCATGCATGAACTAATATGATGATAATGATGCTAATGATATGTAGACTAAACCTAGTCTATATGGAATGTCCTGATGATTATTCATGAATTCACGCTAAACCATTAAGGTTACGCGAATTTGATACTAAGTAAACCTAGTTTACGATAAATGATAAATGATGAAGCATGAGTAATGTTTTGAAAAATGACACGAAAATACGAGTTGTCACATTAAGCCCATCCAAAAGGAATTCAGTCCTTGTTGGGTCCTACGGTGTTGTCGGTGAAAAGATGAGGATATTTGGTAGCGATCGGTCTTCCTTTCCCAAGTAAACTTCGGGACCTCTTCGAGAATTCGGTGAACCTTCACGATAGGAATCGACTTTGTTTCAAGCTGCTTGACCTCGCGGTCCATGATTTCTCTGAGGTTCCTCCACGAAATTGAGTTTATCGTCGAGTTGAATTTCTTCCAATGGAATAACAGTGATTCGTCGAAAGACATTTCTTGAGTTTGAAGCGTGAAGCGTGTTGTATGCGTGACCAAGTTACGGCGGAAGCTCAAGTCGATAAGCTACGGGCGACTCGCTCAAAATTTTGAATGGCCCAATGTACCTCGGGTTCAACTTACCGCGTTTTCCAAATCGTACCACGCCTTTCCAAGGCGATACTTTCAACATCACTTTGTCGCCAACTTGAAATTCTAGCGGTTTGCGTCTAACATCTGCGTAGCTTTACGTAACTTGGCGGTTCGAAAGTCTATCTCGGTTTGGACTATCTTTTGTTGTTTCCGTACCATTTAGGACCCGGTGAGTTGTCGTCTCAACCTCGGCCCAACAAACAGGTGATCGACACTTTCGACCATAGAATGCCTCAAATGGTGCCGCTTTATCTTGGTGTGATAACTATTGTTGTACGAGAATTTGATCAATGGCAAATGATTAGCCCAACCATTTCCAAAATCAATCACACATGCTCTCAACATATCTTCTAATGTTTGAATTGTCCTTTCACTTTGACCATCGGTTTGTGGATGATATCTTGTGCTCATCTCTAATTTGGTTCCAAATGAATCTTGTAATGATTTCCAGAAGTTTGAAGTGAATCGACTATCTCTGTCGGAAATGATGGAAATTGGTGCTCCATGCCTTGAGACTATTTCCTTGACATAAAGTCTAGTAAGTTGTTCCATGGAATAAGTCTCTCTAATTGGTATGAAATGGGCTGATTTGGTAAGGCGATCAACGATTACCCATATAGCGTCGTAACCTCCCGATGTCTTAGGAAGTTTCGTGACAAAGTCCATTGTAATGCGTTCCCATTTCCATTGGGGAATTTCTGGTTGTTGGAGTAATCACGAAGGTTTCGATATTGACTTTTACCTTAGAGCAGGTAAGACATTTGCTAACGTGCGTGGCAATCTCCGCTTTCATGTTCGGCCACCAATAAAGTTTCTTAAGATCCTGATACATCTTATCGGAAAACACGGGTGAATAGAATACTTTGACTTATGCGACTCATGCATAATCAATTCTCGTATCCGGCCATAAAATGGTACCCACATTCTTTCCTTGAAGCATAATACTCCATCTGCTCTCTTTACAAAGCCATTTGCATTTTCGGGCATACCATAAAGCTTTTCACTTGGTCGGTTTTCCTCCTTGAGTGCCTCGATTTGTGCCTCAAGTATTTTTGATGGTAAAGGTGAACTGATCGTCATTCCTAATGATCGGACTCTTAAAGGTTTGGGTCTTTCTTTCCAGGCTAAGAGCATCAGTCACAACATTGGCTTTTCCCGGATGATACTTGATTTCACAATCATAATCGTTGAGTAATTCCAACCAACGACGTTGCCTCATGTTAAGTTCCTTCTGATCAAGAACATATTGTAAACTCTTGTGGTCCGTAAACATGTGCACTTTGTAGTAAAGGTAGTGTCTCCAAATCTTGAGTGCAAAACTACGGCCCCCAACTCAAGATCATGAGTGGTGTAATTCTTCTCATGGACCTTAAGTTGTCGAGAAGCATAAGCTATCACCTTCTCGTTTTGCATTAAAACAGCTCCAAGCCCTTTATGTGAAGCATCGCAGTATACAACGAAGTTCTCAATTCCTTCGGGTAATGCCAAAATTGGCGCCTTTGCAAAGCTTTTGCTTCAACAAGCGAAAAGCGCTTCTTGTTTCTTTCCCCATTCGTACTTCTTGTTTTTACGTTGTCAATTTGGTCAAAGCTTTAGCTATCTTTGAAAAACCTTCGATGAATCTTGGTAATACGTGAGTCCTAGAAATTGTCGGATCTTCGTAGGATTTGTTGGAGTAGCCCAATCTTTTACGGCTTCAATCTTTGCGGGTCTACTTGTAGTCCTTGACTATCAATGACATGACCAAGAAATTGTACTTTCCGATTCCAAAAATCACACTTCGAAAATTTGGCATACAACTTCTCATTCTTGAGTAGTCCTAAAATCGTTCTTAAATGCCCTTCGTGCTCTTCTTTGCTCTTTGAGTAAATCAATATGTCGTCGATGAATACTATAACAAACTTGTCCAAATACGGTTTGCATACCCTATTCATGAGATCCATGAATACTGCAGGTGCATTAGTTAATCCGAGCGGCATTACTTGAAACTCATAATGTCCATAGTGTTCTAAACGCTGTTTTGAATATCCTCCTCCGCACTCTAAGTTGATGGTAACCTGACCTTAGGTCAATCTTTGAGTAGATACTAGAGCCTTGCAACTGATCGAACAAGTCGTCGATTACGGGGAGTGGTAACGATTCTTCACCGTTAACTTGTTCAGCTCTCTATAATCTATACACATTTGGAAGGATCCATCTTTCTTCTTCACAAACAAGACGGTGCTCCCCAGGCGAGGAACTTGGCCTAATGAATCCTTTGTCTAAAAGTTCTTGCAACGGATTAGACAACTCTTGCATTTCGATGGTGCTAATTGGTAAGGTGCTCGCGCAATTGGTGCAGCTCCGGGCACTAAGTCAATATGAAATTCTACTTGGCGTGCTTGGGTGGAAGTCTAGTAAGTCTTCGGGAAAGACTTGAGAAATTCTCGAGCAATCGATACATCCTCAAGTCGCTTCTCCTCCGACTTCTTCTCGGTTATATGTGCTAAGAAAGCAAAACAACCTTTCTTTATGTACTTCTCCGTCTTGATGCATGATATATCGAGTCTAGTTCCACTTCGTTCCCCACGAATGATCAAAGTTTTGCCATTGTAAGGAAGATGAACAACTTTTTCATCACAAATGATTCTTGCGCGATGTTTGGATAACCAATCCATACCGATGATGACGTCGAAACTACCAAGTTCTACGGGCATAAGGTCTATATTGAAGGGATGATTTAGAAAATTGAGTGTACAACCACGGACAATGGTGTAGGTGCTAATTAAGTTACCATTAGCTAATTCAATGTTGTATGATGTGTCTAATGTGGTTGGTTTGATATTGAGTAAAGGTGCAAATATAGTGGACACAAAACTCTTATCGGCTCCCGAATCAAATAAAGCTGATGCATAACGATTATTGATAAGGAACGTACCGTAGCGACATTCGGGTCCTCCTTGGCTTCTCCACCTCCCATGACATAGGCTCTTCCTTGTGCCATTCCACCTTGATTCTTGTTTCCTTGGTTCCTTCCCTTTGGACACTCAGTCTTGTAGTGTCCCCTTTCTCCACAACCAAAACATGTCACTAGGTGGTTTGATTTTCCCGTAGGCTGGCATCTTGCATTCCCTAGTTTGATGACCCACTTTCTTACAATTCCCGCATGAATCAGGACAACGTCCCGGCTTGTGATGACTCGAACACATCTCACACTTAGGCAAAATTCCCGTGTACCCCTTTTTCTCCTTTGGGCCTGCAACATAGGCCTTTGCAACCTCTTGTCTCTTAGGTGGTTGTTGAGTGACATTTCCACCTCTCTTGTTGTCCACTTTCGTTTGTTGTTGTTATTGTTGTTATAGTTGGTGTAATTGTTTTGGTTATTGTTGTAATTGGGCGGGTTGTTGGTATTGTTGTTGCCGATTGGTGTTGGCGATGTTGCTTCTCTTTACTACTTGTGCCATGAGCTTTTGAGTCACTTGAATGGATTCCTCCATCGTTTGCGGATCAAAAGAAATCATGTCTCCTTGAATAACACAGGGAAGTCCCCAATGAAAGCCTCCAGTAGCTTTTCATTATTCGAAACCATAGATGGGCATAACGCGGCCAATTCTTGGAACCTTCGAATGTAAGTATCAATATCATACCCAATAGTTACCAGTTCATAGAATTCGGTCTCCAACTTCTTCACCTCAAATGCGGACAATACTTCCTCGTTAGCAACCTTTTGAATTGCTCCCGGTGAGCTTGTATGCGCATTTTCCATTCCCATTGGCGGAGCATACGAATTCCACCACGACATTGCCCCATCAAGTAGTGTACTTGTAGCAAACTTAACCTTGCTATCCTCCCGGGCAATTACATAGCGAGCCACGGATTCCATTTTCTCGAACCATCTAACCATGGCGGTTGCCCGCCGGTACGATTGCCTTGAACTTAGTAGGATCTCCACTTTTAAAATCCTTATACGTGCAACTTCTAACCCGGACCTCTCCCGCAATACTGCGGCAGGAGCATGTCTAGCGGCCCGGCGGTAAGCGCAGCCTCGGCAGCGGCCGCCACCGATGCTCTCTCAGATCCTTAATGCATTGGCTATGCTATCGTTCACATACTTCGCATAGCTTATGTCAATTCAGGTGTGGCTTTCTTTGCCGCCATTGCTCTTCAAAACCATAAGATGAAACAATTATGAGAACTCGTAAGTAGAAACAAACATTACACATATATATCCACAACCACAACATGCATAATATAAATGAAATCACAACGGAACAACCACGAAATATCACAAATATAATCACAACACACGTGGATAATATACATGAAAATTTCGGCCTACATGGACCGATATCATAGATAGTAAAACCATTCCTACATAGTTGAGTCAACACTTGATATTTTTGTTTGTACAACAACCAAAAGACAACAAGTTCTTTAAACTATGTCACACACCTTGTGACTAGGATAATAGTAATAAAAACTATACATGATAAAAGTCTACACTAGGCACCTCACGGTGCTCCGCCACTCGATCTGTAGATCTCGAATGTGTAGTCCAAACTAGCAACCAAACCCCTCAACTCGCTAATCGACCCTGCGGTAACCATGCTCTCACGAGCTAATGCCAACTCACGAGCGGCGAAGTTAGTCTGTGCCATCTCGGCTCATCATATAACTCGAGGCATCTCTGCCTCAACTCAACAATATGCTCCCGGTTCTCTAGCTGTCTAGACTCTAAACCACGGTGAGCCATATCAATCGAAACCCTACCTATCACGAAGCCTTCAACCTCCTCCTCAATGGTCTCCACTCGATCCAATGACAGTTCCTCCAACTATCCTAACATCCTATCTATCTGAACACATGTTGGCTATCTATACGTGCCCCTAATAATGTCTCGGTGGAAGGTTGTCTAGCAGCAACGACCTTTGAGCTCTCACCTATCTCGAACCTAGTGGTGGTTCGGGCTCTGTAGAGGGTGATGCGAGGATGTCAAAAGCGTGCACGCTTTTTGAGCGGCAAGTCTAGTGTAGGTATAGGATCCCTAAGATAGTATGATGAAGATGATGATGATAATAATGGTGATGGTGGGTGAATCGGGCCATGTGTAGGGCTAACAGGTGGTGTAGGTGCGACTTTGCCCTCCTCAAAGGGTTCTGGTCTCGTGTCAGTCACTATAAGTGGTAGATCGAAGTAGAGCCAATAGAAGATAAAACTACGGTGTGTGATAAGGCATCGTTCATGTTGGTGTCGGATGAGACATCCTCCATGTTCGTGTCGGATGATATAGGGATAGTGTCGGAATCAGAAGACATCTCTGTGACAACCGATGTAAAATAAAAGTAAATAACTTGAATAAAATGTATATGAATCCGCATGTAAAGTGAACATGCACTTATGATGAAATGATGAGATGCTATGATGATGTAGTTATAGTCTAGGGTCAATGATGCAACCTAGTTCTCTATAACTAAAGCTCTGATGCCAATCTGTCACACCCCAAATTACATTTTTGCGTGGAATGGAATTCGGGGATTGACTTGTCATAGCATCACAATCACGATTATATTGAGCGACCTAAAGTGTCGTTTTAGAAACACATCGTTTGATATTTAATTAAAACATTCAGAGTTACAAGATAGGTCCCAAAAGTTGATAAAGTTTGCGGAAAAATAAGTTTATTACAAGTCCAAACGATGTTTTGAAAATGCCATAATATACAATGAGACGCGTCGGCGCCGCGACTCTATGAGGGTTCCTTATTCGTGCCATGATGCGAATGTCTTAGTTACCCGAAAATACATTGCTAAAATGATCAACAATAATGTTGGTGAGAAATCATAGGTTTATGAAAATGTTTTATACGACTACACAAGTATAGACCATATATGACAATCATGCCACATAAAAATGTTACAATTGCTATAAGTCCATGACACCGAAACTAGACTGATCATGATGTTAAGCTAACGAGTGTTTGCCAAACAACTCAAATAATGATATTAAATGAAATGCATCCGTTTAACGAGTTGGAATCCACCAACCCGGATGGAGGAGTCACCCTCGATAGATCTATCCACTCACCCTCGCTTCTATGAAATTAACGGTTCATGTTATATAATGGGGACATTCAATTGGCATGAGGTAACTTAAGCAATGTAAATGAATTTGATATACTTGGTATCGTAATAAAAATGATGTGCAATGTATTCTCCCCGTAGGTTTGAAAATAAGTATAAACGTATACAACGGGGCTATGAAAACTCACTTGATGAATTGATGCGATGACAAAAGTGAGTACACGGAAATGTAGCGTGAATCTCAAAACTTGACCTATTATGAATGATATGATAGGTATTAAGTTATGATGTAATGTTATGCATGCAATTCGGATGATATCTATACCACTCATGAATTTTTGAAAATAATACTTTTCGTTGAAAAATAATCTTTTAATGTCTTGACCATTTCTAAATTACTCCACATGTAATTACGTTGAAATGATATCCGACGATAATCATTTAGTGATTTATTATGAAATTATAACTTTTAATTAGTAAAATAATGTCGTTGAAATTTTCATGAAAGTGACTACATGGCCTCTAAAAGCTAGTCGTAAAATGGTGCACGTCGAGTGTTAGGAAACGTACTCTACGGTTTTGGGAAGCTTGTATCATTATCTCAAAGTTTTAGTACATGAGTTTCCATCCTAGAGGTCTCGAACATAAAGAAAAATGTAGGTTAAGTATGGTACTTATGTCCCAAAATATAGTTTAAGGATGGTTTTCGGCAAAGTTTAAGTAACCATATTTAATTCATTACAACTCCGCTAGACAAACGGTCGGACATTTTGGAAAATATACTTGGCGAACTTACTTTTACTAGAAGACATCACTTTATAAAAAGTTCTACATTAATGTTAAAAACAACCACCAACATGGTCTCTTGTTGACGTAAGTTTTGTCTATTAGAAATTTAATAGTTTTTCATATATAATAAAGTTACGGCAATTTTGTGTAAACGTGTATAATTTAATCGTTACAAATCCGTTTTCTACGTTTTATAGGTCCTTAGCTTTGTATCAAAGTATACTAATATATTTTTGATAAGTCGACACAATTTATAACGTCTAAGCCTCATTTTTGACTCGTACAAAGTAAACGTAACATGCTGAAATTTTCAGAATTTATAGTTTCCGTCGCCTAACTTGAAAAATTCATAACTTCTTCGTTATAGCTCCGTTTTAATCCGTTCAAGCCGCCACGTTTTCGTTTTAAAGTGTATTTTCTAAATATCTAGGCCAAAAATTTTTATCCACTTTCGAATTTTCCAGATTTCGAAAATAAGGACAGACCCTTTAGAAAACTTGTCGAAATGAGTTTTCTCGCGCCAAACCTATTCTAACCAATTCAAAACAACTCCGAAGCTATTCTAATCCTACCATACACCTTCTTAGGGTGTCATGGGTTCCTAGACATCACCAAGAGTGATTTATAACAAGGAGTAATTATAGGATGACAAAATATATATAACTCTTAAAAACAATGTAAAAGTGGTATAAACATCCATGAGACTTGCATGTTTTCTCAAATATGATGAAATGAATATAACAATGAATATGAAATATGATCATGAATATGGATGCTTACTAGTAAACTTGATGAGGTTTATGAGAACAAAGGATTTTTCCTAATCACCCAAGGTTTTTATTGCACAACCTTAATCAAGAGTGATACTAGAGTGGTTAAAACTTGTCTTGTAAAATTTTGATGATCCTTCTTGGTCCCTTGTGGTTTCCGGTTATGTGAGGAAGAGAGGAAGAGAGTGTTTTAGATTTTTCACTTGGATATAATGAGGTGTATGTGTTTAGTATAAGAGTATAATACATTACTTGAGTAGATATTTGTAAACACAAATGACTCACCCCCCTTGTGTCGACAAGGGGGTGTTAGTCATTACTTAATACCCTTTTTTTTATAATGTATAAGTATAATTAAGTGTGAGTTAATTGAAGACATGTGGTAACTTGAATACACATTTGAGTATTTAGGATAGCGTTAGATAAAAATAAATTTTAACGGGTCAAGATAAAATATATTGAGGTCATAAAAATTATAAAAATACATTTCTTGCAAAATTTGAGTGAAATAATAATTATCGTGTAGTATTTAAGAAAACCGTCGTAATTATATAAATATAACAATTTATATACAAAATAAATTTAAAACACTGGGTAAACTCATAATATTATTTTATAAACTTAATATGAGTATAAAAATATATTGGGATAATTTTTGAAAGTAACGGATCAATTGTTCAAAATAATTAATTACGATAAGCTTTATTTAATAGGAAAAATAAACGTTGAATGAAAAATGCAAAACCATGCATGAACTAATATGATGATGATGATGCTAATGATATGTAGACTAAACCTAGTCTATATGGAATGTCCTTGATGATTGTTCATGAATTCACAGCTAAACCATTAAGGTTACGCGAATTTGATACTCGTAAACCTAGTTTACGATAAACGATAGATGATGAAGCATGAGTAATATTTTGAAAAATGACCTGAAAATACGAGTTGTCACACCTTTTGAAACCAATCATGCAAAATCTCAGCAATGGTTTCATCATCACTTGCCCATATGTATAGGTTTGGTGTATGACTTCCTTTTACGGTATGACAGTTGAAGGACCAGCTTCTTCTTCAAAATCTATCAACCTTCGAGTAATCAATTCTTGCCTGTAAGTTCTTTGAAATGCAGGTACTTTGATTAGCGGTACCTTGATCACCGTACTTTGAACTTGAACATCAATAATAACTTGCTCTCAGTTTTGAACTTTAGTCTTTTCTTCCTCGGTACTTTCTATATTAACATATTCTTGATTACCTTGAGGTTCATTCTCCTTAACATCTTCTTTCAAATTCTTTTCTTCTAAATTCATCCCTAATTGAATGAAGATGAGGATTGTTTTTAACCTTTTGGCGTTTGTCTTAAACGCCTTTGCTCCTTCTTTTTGGATTTGACCCATAGACGATGATGTTGAACCAATGGCCAGACAAAATTCTTGAGTCTTCTAAACTTGAGCTTCAACTTCTTAATCTGTTTAGCTTGAGCCTCATTGTTTTCTTCAACTTGACTAACTCCCTTGTCGAACATAATTATCAATATAGGTAGATCATCTCCTCGAATTGGTGAATGTTCTTCAGTTTGAGAATCAGGAGCAGATCTTTGTGGAGATGGGGGTGAAGCGCAACATCTTCTTGAACATCGGTACTTGGTGAAGCAATACCTTGTGATGCGATTACCTTCTTGAGATCGACACTTTGAGAAGCGTTACCTTGACGTTACCACGGTATCCGATTGCACCGAGAAGCGATTACCTTCTACATCTTCATCCTCTGCGACATCGGCTCGGCAAAGGAACAACTTCCATCATAGAAGTAGCTAAGGGAGTGTCCCTTCCAGTGAATAAATCACTCTTCCTAGCCATGAAAGTGAAAATCTTGGCTTGTTGTACCACAACAGTTAAAGACTTGTAGGCTTAGGTATATCGGCAGTTGTTTATTAAGGAACACTTGTATAAACCTTGGATAGATCAACCATTTAGAACCATGAGAGATGTGTGAAAGCATTCCATCTAAAATTAGCCTTGAAAAGTTGAAAATACGATGTTAGCCAATCACTATAGCAGATGCTATATTAGACCCAAATTCCTCCCATGATGTACTTTTAGCACTAATACAATGAAGCAAGACATGCACTAAAAACTTCCAGTGAGGACAAAATAAGGGTTTCCGAATGTTTGTTCATTAAAGACCCTTCATAACCAATGTGTCCAAAAGTATCCCAAATCGATTTGCTTATCAACGAACGGCCCCATCGGCATCATCAAACAATAAGTCTTCACGAATAGAGGCTTCATTAAACCTTGACAGTTCTCCCGATAAACCATAGCATGAATATATTCTTCATCATTCTCCATATGAACCCTAGCGGTTTCCCAAAATTGTTGAATCCAGGGCTCATAACATCGGTTCTACTAACGGCGCATAACTAATTGGCGACCCGGTAAGAAAATCGATGATGTCATGAAAGATTACATTTGCCAGTCTTGTAAATTTGCCACCATGTTGTGTTTGGAAAGCATATTACGATTCACCATTGATGATTATATGATTACAGTAAGAAATATAACGAATAATATTTGTGAAAGTGAGAGAAATATGGAAAAGATTAGGAGATATCAATATGAGAGGGAAATCGAGATAGGTATTTATAGGTGAGATTTAAAAATCACACCATAAATAACAAAGTTACCAGTTAGGTGTAATTACCCCTCAATATTACCGTTGGAACAATTGCTTTAATAAGACAAATGACACTTTCCACGTATGCGATTACTCCAAGTAGTACTTTCATAAAAAGCAAGTACTTTTCCATTTCTTCACGACAAGCATATACGAATATCCTCCCCTCAAATGATGCATAGGACTATACTTACACTAAATAGTCCTCCCCTTAAATGTAGCTCAGTAATTAATCATGCCAATGCTTACCACCAAGTGAGTAAATCTTGAAACATCAAATCCTTTGGTGAGTAAATCAGCTACATTATCATCCGTATGCACCTTGACAACATTAATGAGCCTATGCTCATAACAATCTCTGATGAAGTGGTGCCTAATCTGATTATGCTTGGTCTTGGAATGATAAACTGGATTCTTCACAATGCAAATAGTACTCTCATTATCAATATTGATAGGAGTATTCTTGAAATTGAACCCATAATCCAAGAGTTGATTCTGCATCCACAACACTTGTCCACAACGACTACTTGCTAGCCACATATTCATTTCAGTTGATGATGTTCTTTGTAATTGTTTGCTTTTTACACTGCCATGAAACTAATCTTCTTCCAAGATATTGGCATCCACATGTGGTTGATCTTCTGTCATAATTATCACCTGCATAATCACTATCAGAAAAAGCTTCCAAGTGAAAAGGTGAATCCTTTGGATACCACAACCCCAACTTAGGTTGTTGTTTCAAATAACAAAATTCTCTTCACGCATTCATGTGAGAGACTTGGGTGAGACTTGATATCTTGCACATAAGCAAACAAACATGATATCAGGCCTTGATGCATAGATACATAAACAGACCAATCATGGATCGTATAACTTGACTTCAACTGGTTGTCCATCTTTATCCTTTCCCAATGAGTTGATTGATTTAATAGGTGTGTGTAAAGGCTTCATGTCATCAAAATTGAACTTCTTAAGTATGTCAGTTACATACTTGTCTTGACTTATGAAAATTCCTTCCTTTGACTGCTTAACTTGAAGTCCCAAAAAAGAAAGTTAACTCACCCATTGAACTCATTTGAAATTCATTCTGCATCAACTTCTCAAACTCCTTGACCATAGATTGTTTGGTAGCTCCAAAGATGATATCATCTACATACACATGAACTAGCATGATATCCTTCTTATCTCTCTTGATAAACAAGGTCTTATCAATAGCTCCTCTCATATAACCATGTTGCAATAAAAAGGTAGAGAGCCTTTCATACCAAGCTCTAGGTGATTGATGTAAGCCATAAAGAGCTTTGACAACTTTGTAGACTTTGTTTGGATGTTTAGGATCTTCAAAACCAGGAGGTTGTTTGACATATACTTCCTCTGTAATTTTGCCATATAAAAAGGCACTCTTGACATCCATTTGATAAACATGAAATCCCATATAAGAAGCAAAAGCAAGAAGATTGAATTGCTTCTATCCTTGCTGAGGAGCAAACACTTCATCATAATCAACTCCTTCTTCTTGTGTAGCCTTGTGCAACTAACTGCTTGCTTTGTTTTATAACATTCCTCTTTCATCTCTCTTGACTCAGAACACCCATCTTGTACCAATGACCTTCTTACCATCAGGAAGATCACATAATACCCAAACTTCTTGAAGTCGGAATTGTAGCAGTTCTTCTTGCATAGCTTCAACCCAACTTTCTTTAGTCAATGCTTGAGCAATATTCTTAGGTTCCTCTTGAGAGATAAAACAAGTAAACAGACATGTTTGATGGTCCTTATGATTCAGTCTGTTTTGTTTATAAACAAAACTAAGTAAAGCATTATGTGGTTTAGTAAAACTCTTAGCTTTGTGTCTAGTCATCACTCCAGAAGTAGAAGGACCAATGATTTGATCAGTAGGATGATTCTTATGAATTCTTAAGTTTGGAGAATGTGGAACTCCATAAGTATCTGCCAAATTAGTAAAATCAGCATCTTCATTGGAATCTGAGAAAATACCTTCATCTTCAAACTCATCATTAGTATCTTCTAATCCAGGCATGGTAGGATCATCCAAATCATCCAAAGTCTGGAATGGTGCAGCAGACTTTGGTTAAAAGTATGTCCAATGTATGTGAGAGTACTCTGCAGTCTTGTTTCTTCTTATTTGCTTCTCATAAGCTTTTCTTTGGTCATCAGTATAAGAATGTGCTAAAACATCTTGAAGAAGCATCTGATTAAGTTCTTCTTGAATAGATTGATCCTCAGCAGGCAATGAGGATTTTGGCTCATCAGTACTTTTCTCTGTCTCAGCAGTTTTAGGTTCTTCATCATGAACAGCATCGGTTAATATGGACTCCATGAACAACATATTGTAAATCTTTTCCATTGTGCACAGGTTGATTTTCTTCTTAACAGTAATAGTTCATAGAGGAGGTTAAAACTTCAAGATCAAACATTCAATCAAGACCTTTACCCTTCTCATTGTCTTGATCTTCTAAAAACTCAACATGAAGACAATATTGAACCTTCTTAGTGACTTGTGTACACTCTAAAGCCTTACTTGTTGGTACAATAACCCAATAAATAACCTTCTTCTGACTTGCCATCAAAATTACCCAGATTATCAATTGTATTCAAAATAGTAAGAGGGCATCAAAAGGCTTCCTAAATCGAATGTTGGGTTTGTTGCCCATCAGCAACTCATAAGGTGTATTCATCTGTGGCTTAGTAACTACTATGGTAAGTACATAGCCAACGTACTAAAGCTTCAGCCTAGATTGAATAGGTAGTTGTGAATCGCTAGCATTGTTTGGCTGCTTCAATCAAAGTCCTATTCTTCTCTCTGCAACACCATTCTGCTGTGGGGTTCTTGCAATACTGAACTCCCTCTTGATTCCTTTGTTTGCACAAAATTCATCCTTAAGCTTGTTCTTGAATTCAGTTCCATTGTCACATCTAATACCTCTAACCTTGAGTCTCATTGGTTTCAAGTGCTATTATGAGGAATAGCATCAAAATTATCATCTTTAAATCCCAAGAAAAATACCCAACTGAATCTACTGCGAATCATTGTACCACTAAGCGGTACTTTTTCTTGTTTAAACTTGCCACAAAAATAGGTCCAAACAAATCCATGTGTAACAGCTCCAAAGGTTCTCTAATAGTCCTCTCCTCAAGCTTTTGCATGAGCTTGTGTTGTTTACCCTTCTTAACGCCAAACATGAGTGATCATTCTTGTAAGTCTTTGAAGGTAAACCTCTAACTAAATTTCCCTTGACCAGTTTGTTGATATTCTTGAAATTGACATGGCCAATCTTTATGCCACGTGATGTGCTTCTTGATGTTGCTTTTACCACCAAACATGTGCTCTCATAAGAATGAAGACTCCTCATATCTAGACTATACACATCATTGGTTCTTGGTACTCTAAGGACTACCAAGTTATCATCAACAGGCTTGAATTCAGGAGAAAGGATGAGACATTTTGTGTCAGTGAATAACACAGGATGCTGTTTATCACAGATTTGAGAGACTGACAATAAGTTGAACTTGAGCTCCTTCACATATCTAACATTCTCAAAATCTATAAGCCCTGCTTTGATGGTTCCTTTTCCAGTAATTCTTCCTCCATTGGGATCATTCCCAAATGCAACTCTTCCTCCACTAATAGATCTAAAATCCGACGAATCTCCTTGTCTCTCGTCATACTTCCAGAGCAACCACTATCTACAATCAAATGATCTTTAAGCTCCTCTTCTGGGTTGCCCTGCCACAAAGATTTAGAGAGTTAGTTTCTTTTAGGACCCAAGCCATTATGACTTGTGTTCCTTGTGGAGTTACAAACTCAAATTCTTTGAGTATGTAATTCCCACTATTTTTAAAACATGATCCAGAATTATCTTTTGATTTTTAGCATGTGGATTTTCAACAAAACTCTCTTTTACAAGTTCATTCTCTTTTTCTTGTATCAAAAAACATATGCTTTCATTTTGTTGAAAGTACTATTTGTCCCCTCAGACAGTACTTTCTCTCTTAACCATCGGTTTTAACACTTGGTTCCTGTGATCTAGATACCCTATGTGAATTGTAATACCTTCTAGGTTGATAGTAATGAGATCTCCTAGGATACCTGTTCAAGAAGTGTTAGCATTACCTTGTTTTGATGGAGCATACTGGAGGTAATGCTTGGGAAGGTACTGGTGGTTTAGAAAAAGGTCTTCTCTGGTGAGGGTACCTATGGTCTAGTGAGAAATTGCTGTGATTGACCCTATTTGAATTATTCCAGACTGGTTTGTGCTCTCTAGGTGTCTGATTGGCAGACCTGTGCTTTGGAAATTTTCTAAGGTATTCTGAATGAAATTCACAATCCTTGATTAAATGAGTAGAACTAAAGCACACAAAACACAGTTTTGACCCATACTCCCAAAGTGACTTCTTTTATGTCTATGACCAAAACTATTTTGCCTTCTAGGTGAATGATTAAACCTGTTTTGACCAAAGTTATCCCAAAAAGGTTTAGCAGTACTGTTTGAAAAGGTTTCTTGAAGGTACTGCTTGTGGAGCAGTACTTTGAGTTGAAGGTACTGCTTGTCTTTGAACATTGTTTTCAACAGTTTCTTTTGGGGTTTCAGACCTAGATGACCAACTAGTTTTCCTAAATTCTAGACTGTCTACTCCAAAACGAGAAACATCAGGCTAGGGGGTGATGAAATCCAAGGGGATGGGGGACGAATGATAACCATTGTCTTTCTTATACTCAGGAGGTGTTTCAATAATTGAATCCTTATTACTAGATGTGTCTACATAATTAATGAGTTCATCATCACTAGTGGTTATATCCTCAGGTCATCACCAGATAGATTCTCTTCTATGTTATCAAAGTCCATACCAAAACCTAAGCCAGTTCTAATGTAAGCTCTTCTCTGTTTTTGGACATAAGTAACATGTGACGACAGATTCTTTCCAGGCATCAAACTTTGCTACAAACAAATCTCTTCCTTAGTCAATTTTTCAATTTCAGCAATTTTACAATTTAGTTTCCATTCACTTAGTTTTAACTGGTAATCTTGTTGTTCATACTTTTCAGCCCAAGCCATTTCATTATTTTCATGTGTTAATATTTTGGGTTCCATTGACTCTAAGGTTATTTGATAACCAGCTACCTCAGACCTAGCCCTAACACAATTATCTCTTTCAATCACATAACTGCCAAGTAATTTTGGATAAAAATCATGACAATTTGAGCATACCTCAGAGATAGGGGTGAACTTGGTGAAGTAGCCACCATTGCAAGTAGAACAGGATCATCTTCACTCTCCATGCTCCAATCAAATCCTCCAAAACCATCTACAGATTCCAAAGCAGCATGATCAAATTCCTCATCAAAGGCACGTGCTCAGTCCAATTCTTCTATTGAATCTTCAACTGCTTCTTCCACTGCTACCATACAATAGGTTACTGGTTCATCATCAAACTCATCACTCCGAACCTCTGATAAACTTTCTTAAGCAACCAAGGCTTTTGTTTCAGTAATAGGAATTTCTTTGAGCTCCAGCTTTGATTTCTCAGTCATCCTGTTTGCTTGATACTTAGCAAACCTGCACTCCTTGCAAGTGTCAGTCTTTTGACAATTGAAGCATTCAATTTTGGATTTGTCAAAAGTGATTCCTGTTTTGGTTTGAAGTCAATGTTCTTTCCTGTTTTCTTCATGTACTTCTTGATCCTTGCAGTGATCATTGCAACTTACCACCTAATATCAATTTCTTCTAAAGCATCCTCTTCAATCTATGAGAGATCTTCTTCATAAGTTATAGGTAAAGAAGCTTGCTGTGCTAAGAAAGAGCATATAACTTCATCTGAGTGCATGGTAGTAGTTGGTGGGGCTGGCTGAGCATAGGTGGGGGTAGTATACGAAACAGTACTTTGAGCCACAGTACTTTGAGTAGGAGAAGCAGTACTTTTGGTGGAAGTACTACCCCTCTTTTCAGATGACAGAAAAGCAATACTGTGTGATTTGGAACTGGTTTGGCCATTCATCTCATGCTCATACACCTTCAGATGATTGTAGAGATCATCAAAGTCCATGACATCCAAACCTTGTTGTCCTCTGATCATAGTAGCAATCACATGCCATGTGGATGGCAAACTCCTTAAGAACTTCAGATTGGCATCTTCAACAGATACTTCTGCCTTGTATAACTCCAACATGTTGAGGAGATTTTGAAATCTATCATATGCAGAATCAAGACTCTCTCTTTCACCAACAATGAAAGTTTCAAACGTTGCTTCAACAATTTCTGTGCATCTTCTTAGAGCTTCATTCCCTCCAAATCTTGTCTTGAGAGAGCCAAGCGCTGCTTGCATCTTTAGCATCATGAAATCAGAGATGTCCATCAGGTATAGCAGATAAGAGTATGTTAAGAGCCTTCTCGTGATTCCTTATGGTAGCTGCTGGTAAGAGGTTTGGGTTGTTTAGGTTGTAGGAATCTCCATAGTTCGGAACTACTTCATTACCATTGACAATTACATTCCATAGTGCATGGTCTGTAATGGCAATGTAATGCCTCATCTTCATACACCATAGGTCGTATTCTCCCT
>OU343223.1:170006091-170141018 GCA_910596185.1 Chrysanthemum makinoi
TTCAGTCATATGCTTGGAACAACCTGAGTCCAAGTACCACGGAACGATTTGAATGATCTGCAGTTGAACACAGACAAGAATGGATAACTGGATAATTGGGATCCCCATGCAAGAATGGGTTCCACTTGGTTAGTATCAGTAATTAGAACACCCACATCATAAGCAGAAACAATGAATTCATTAGGGATAGATGTTGTGCTAGTGTGTGAATTAGACCTATCCAAAGTATTTTCACTTCTTAAAGGAATAGTTCTACCAGTAGGCATCCATTTCCTAATGGGCATTGGTCTAGATAATCTAGGGTACAACTCATTAAGATTAAATTTGCGTTCAGTTGGTATCCACTGATAACCTACATTACTGAGTTTTCTTCCTGTGGGTTTCCAATGTTTTCTACCCTTCTTCCACCATTGCTTTTTAGCCCTCTTAACATGTCTGATGGCATTCACAGTTTTAACTGGGTTTTTAGCAGCATTAATCAAATCATTCACACCACATACATGATTAGTAACAGAAACCAAGCAATCATCATTACATGTTTTGCAGATAGTAGAATAATTCGAATTAATTACAGTACGCTTATAGCTAATACTAGAATCAACACGATTCATTTTATTCAACTCAAACTTAGTGTTCTTAGGGTGGTCTTCTACTCTCTTCCAATGCACATTCTTAGCTTGTGAGGTCCTATCTTGCTTTGTATTGCCTGGAGGCTTTGACCCGCTTGCTTTTATGTCACTGATTACTCCTGTAGAGGGAATTATGGGAACATTAGTTGGTTGGGCTACTTTTTGCATTCCTGAACTAGAAGTGCAGGGATCTGAACTACTTGAAGGCACTTTAGAGTTCACTTTCTTAACACTTGGCATAGAATGGGCTGTATACTTAGCACTAGGCATAGAACACGGCATCACAACTTTATCTTTCTCACATAAGGATTTAGGACATGTTGTTCTTAAACATTCTAATAGCTCCTGAGATTATTTGGCCTGAATGCATGCAAACCTAATTTCACTATCGAGTGGCTTATTTATGAATTCCTCTTCTACAATCTCACGGAGACATTCTAGACTATCCTTAAGGTGAGCGAAATAGTTATGAAACACAAGTTTGTTATTTCTAAGATGAGGAGGAATGTATTTAACAGTCACAGTATATTTAGAGTCTGCAGATGACTTTGATGTAACATTCTCATTAAGGACAAGTGGCATTTTCCCTTTTACCTGACTCCTCAGATTCTCAATTTCCTTTTGTGAAGACGTTATTTTTTCGTTGTTCTTGTCATGAGTGACTTTCATTGAATCATATAACTCTTTAAAGTGTCGTTTAACTTTTTCATTTTTTTCTAGAAAACTCTTATTTTCCTTTTGTAAAGCATTAACCAAGTTTTGAAGCTGAAAAGTTTGAGAACACTGAGAATCTAAAGGAGGAGGCATTTGGGAGCCAGTCACATTGTTCTTTTCACCCTTTAATTGTGAAATTTGGGCTTTCAACTTTCTGATCGTGTTACAGTGAGCTTGAATTTGTTCGTCACGTTTGTTTATTTCAAAAAGTGCATCAAACTCTGGAACATTTGAGGATGTCTTGATGTTTTAGGTTTTGACATTTTCTTTGAGATGTTGATATTTTAGTTGCAGATCAAAATGTTCAACTTCTAGCTTAGAAAAATGTTTTACCAAATTATCGTGATCATCCTGATCAATTTTATCATTTAGTTATGAGTTTTTGTTTTCAAGCTCAATTACACGATCATGGGAAACTTTCAAAGCAACAGTTAATTCATGAAATTGAGAAGCAGTAATAGAATACTTAGTAATAGTATAAAACACATCTTGAGCCACACAACTTAATACTAAGTTCTCATTTAGGATATGCAAATTCTTCCTTTAAATTTCATTATATTTGAGTTCCCGTTCATAATCATTGACTTCAACAATCATTGCATCAAATTCCTTTTCCATTTCTTTAATATCCGAGTTTATCCCCTTTTGAAGACTTTCAATTTGACCTTTTAATTGTTTAAAGAACGGCATGACCTCAGTTAAATAGCATTCTTTAGTTTGCTCAAAACCCCTTTCCCCTTCAGTTATCCCTGTAGGTGTGATTTTCTTCTTACATGTCTTCTCAAAATCAATGAATAGTTGATAAACAACATACAGGCTGATTAAGTTCTTGCTATTAGTAGAAATAGTTCTAGGAACTAAATGCATTGGTGTATTCGGAGGATACACAGTAGTTGCAGGCACTTTCCTAAGGGGAGTGTTTGTTTCAACAAGTACGTTTGCTTTTTGTTTATCCATGTCTTTCTTCCAAAAAATTTGTTTTGTGGTTAATTGAGTTTGAGGCTTAAACCTGTTCAGGGAGATCCAATTTTCTTTTGTGTAATCATGGGGTTTGATCGTTATGTTATTCTTTTTACACTTAGGATCTTCTAGTTTCTTATCCATTTTCTCCCTAGAGGCATCTTCTAATTTTCTATCCTCTTCCGTGCTTCCAATACATGAGGGTGTTTGCCTAGGCTTTAGGATCTCATTACCATCATATACAATCTTATGGAAAGCTTTATCTCTTTTACAATCTTAAGGCAACTTCTAGGTGAGTAAGTCCGTTTGGTACCTGTAAACTTAAAGAGTCTACCAGTAGGAACCCACTTAAAACAACTGCCAACAACGTTAGATGAGGCTAGATTCCTGTTCTGACCATTGGTCCTTTTGCATTTAAATTGCTTCTTGGTGGATTGGTCTGACATTTGACTCCTTAAATTCCTGATCTTAGATTTCTGAGCCATCTGACGGGAATTGTCATTCCTAAGGTTGGAATGAGTTAGCAAAGTGACTGGTTTCGACAAAACTTTATTAACTTCAACTTGGGGGGCAGGCTTAGATTTTGATACTTTCAATCTTTCTGTCTTAATTGCATTGGGCTGCCTAATTACAGGGCGTGTAGTGGCATTGTGAACAGTTGATTTCTCCAATGTTGATGGTTTTGCAGACTTAGTATTCACTCTATTACCCGTATTTTTTCTAAGCTCATTTTTTAACGCAACGATAGTAAAACTCTTATCCTGAATTTGGTTTTTGAGGGCATCTAATTCAGATGTCATGGAGTTGATTTTATCAATCTGTTTGGTCTTACACTCCAAAAAATTCTTCTTCAAGGATTCATTTTCTCTTAGCAACTTAGCAACACATATGGATAGTTCCTCATTTCTAGACTTAATTGTATCATAGACTTCATAATTAATATCCGTATTCATGTTCAATTGAATGTCTGATATTTGTTTTTTCAGGTCACAAATGGTTGAGTCTTTGTCTAGAATCTGTGTTTTTAACTGATTAATTTCGAAAAATTCATGGAATTCTGGGAATTCTGGATTTGTGCATGCATTTGAAATAGGAGAATTTTCTTCCTTTTGCTGTAGTGCAATTTCCAAGGAAATGCAGTGTTCATCAAGAATTGAATATTTGTAAGAAAGTTCCTCAAATGCCCTTTTTGAAACCATATTATTAGTTTTAAAACAATCAGACTCAGTCTCAACCATGTCAATTTTATCAGACTCATGTTTATCCACAAATTCAAATGATTCGGATACATTACCAGATGCATTGTGTCGATCATTCAAGGGCAGCACATCAGATGACACCTGATCATCCTTTGGTCTGACACTTGCATCGTCATTACTTGTACTGACCATCAATGACATTCTGACAGTTTCTGGCTCCTCAGTCTCTGATTCTTTGCATTCATAGTCAGCAGATACAGCATTTGATGCTATTTCAATTTTGTCACAGTAATCAACTGATGGTGCTCTGCATTTGTTCATCTTTCTGATCACAGCATCTCCTGGAGGTTCAGTGTTATCTTTCAGTTGGTCCTGGGCTTCAATTGCATTAGCCGCTTTCTCAATGTACATCTCCATATTATCCATTAGTTGGATCAATGTATTGATGAACTCATGAATTTCCATTCCGGTATGTTTCTTGAAAGAAATTTCAGTCACATGTTGATCGAAGTCTGCTGAATATTCCCCATTGATGAATGTCTGAAATTGTTTGTGAATCATTTGAAGTACGGCCATGGAATCATTTTTTATTATTTTCCCGTTGATGAGCTGATTCTTCAATTGTTCAAGGTATTTAAACAATGTTTTCTTAAGTGAAAGTAAGTCCTGACGGAAAAGGGCTGTTGGAATCGCTCCTAACTCGTAAATGGAACGACATTGACGGGATTACAATTTCTATTCTTGTTAGCTAAAACACATGGGCTTGTTATGTCATATAGCCATAGTTGTAAGTGTTTAGCTATATATACCCCTCCATGGAACCTCCATACTTCCATGGAGGGGTGAGACTCATTTGTGTAATTCACATTTCCTTATCAATAAACATATACTAGTTTCCCTTCTCTATATACTTTCTCTCACTAACATGATGAAGATGTTCTTTCATCTTCCCCGACCTCCCGATTCACCAAATCTTCCATAAAAACGATCCTAACATTGGTATCAAGAGCAAGGTAGTTTTTTTTGTTATGGTTGATTTTGTGATGTTTTCTTGTCAAAAACCTTGTGTTAAAATCTGTTTCGTCTAACAAAGTTTTCAACTTTCCATATATTTTTGTGTTTAAACAGATTTTTTTTCCAGTTTATGTATCCTTTTATTTTGGTCAATAAAGTCATGGTCTCAACAATGTTTACACATCTGTTTTGTGTAATGTTTTGTCCAAACAAGTCTTATCTCATTTTTATGGCTTTGTAACAATATGTGAAAAAATGGTCATCTGGTCTTCTTCCCTTTTTCGAGGTCAAACTGGACACAAAAAGAAGCATCTTTTATAAAATTTTCTGGGTAAGTTTGAAGATAATCGAAAAAGTAATCGGAAAAAATGGTCGGAAAAAGTCAACAAAGGGTCAAAACCCTATTTTTACGCCTAAGGAGCCGTCTTCAGAGATATTTACGCATAACTGTGAAGTTATGCATAAGAACAGTTACGCGTAAGACCGTGTTTACGCATAAGGTTTTCATGTTACGCGTAAGTCATGGGTTACGCGTAGGTCTTTCTTAACTGCTTACGCATAAGACTTTGTCAGAAGATTAGATGAAGAAGAATCAGAAAAGACCTCGACCCCAAACCAATTTACCAATAACTCACGACATCAGTTTAATTAACATCATCTGTCCATGAAGAAAATTTTTAACAAATGTAGTTGAACCTATTACATTGATTCGACTCAAAACCAACTCAACTATTCCTACTTCTCAATCCTCTACAACAGCACAGGTCTCAACTGGTTTCGTATACAAAATAAAGACTATAAGCAAGATCTCAGCCTTAGTTGTTCATTTATCTCCAAATCATTATCTATTCGTTAAGAATGAACCACAACATTGCTTCACAGATCTAATTCATATGAAAAATAAAATGATAACTAGATCTCAGCTTCTCATCTTGGTGTAACAAACGTCCTACGACAACACCAATGAGAAACTTTATCATCGATCTATTTTAGTTTTACTTTTTGAAGCTAAGCCTCATTTAAATATCCGAGTTTAAAGAGAGACAATAACAAATATGTTATCATCTATCCTTGATTCGTTCAAAGTAAAACACAATCAAATGAATATGAAGTTGAAACAATCCTACCCGTGACTTTTACAAAGTCTTGAAGCCCTTTGTGCGATTCTGAAACAAGGAAAAGTAGACGATGCAAAAATTTGGTGATTCGGATTTGTGATGCAAATAGATGAGATCGAGTTTTTTTATTGATTAGATTAGTTTTAGATCTGATTTTTTTTCTGGAGCGTGGAGGTGAGAGAAAAAAATGGTTGGCGGAGTGAGTTGTGGTATGTGTGATTGGGATTAACTGATTTGGGAACGTTTTTTTTTGTTTAGGTTATTAAGTGGTGGTTATTTATAGTCCAATGATTCCTCAGGGTTAGCTAGATTCATAACCGGGTATATCTAATTTTGGGCCCAGATGATCTAGTTCTGATTGGGCTATGATATTTTATCACTACTTGTTTGGGCTTACAGGTTAATACAGAAACGAGTAATGGGCATACATATGTTATACGTGGTGTTTGTTTGGGGATGAATGAACTCTTGGGCTGCAAACATCAATACTACATTTGGACTAAATATTTGATAATATTTTGGCAAAAATGTTACATTTGGGGTTCGTTTAACCAACATGAATCATTTTTCACGGAGATACATTTTTGACAAGATCGGGAAGAAACCATTATCAAAGTTCATTTAAACCATTAATGAAGGCTAGTTTGGGCATTTAACCGTAAGATGTGTCTACGGCGAGAATTCTTTATTATTTATTTGAGGTTGATGTGGGATATCACGGGTGCGTGTACTTAGTATCTGAAGATATTGGGGTTGGTTGGATGCATGATTCTTCGAGATCCTTGTTCGAGCTTTAACCGTTTTGAATGACAAAGACTTGAGTTATCTAGTTGAACCCGATGTAAGGAGTTTCGTTGTTGTGCTCACAGCTTATAACTATCACTTTTAAGGAGTTACGTTGTTGTGCTCAAGTGTCACACTAAGATGTGGATAATTTGAGAAACTTTAAGTTTACCTTTTTTCGATGGAGTTAAGAAAAAGGGTTCTTCGTCTGACAATAGTGCAAGTTTAAGTCACAAGTTCGGGTTATACTACTTCAGTCTCAAGTTCGTCATATTGGGTTTTCTCCATCAGTAGTCACTACAAAAAGCCGTCAGAATGATAATGGGGTCGGTAAAGAGTTAGCTGGGAAGAGTATACACAAGTAGAGAAGTTTTATCAGCAGTTGATTCTCACATGATATTTATGGTACTTCACAATTGTTCGACTACTTGGACATACATGGTTTCGATGTCTTCAATTCATCATCAACATACGTGGTGTATGATTCTGATTCAATGAAAACATCGGGGGGAAGAGAGTATAGGTGGTGTCTGCTTCCTTTGATGTTTTGTATTTTTTTGCGAAAACCCTCTCCTTTCATGAATTTCTTCAATCAGGGGGAAGAAATGAGACGATCTGTGGTTCAAACGTCTCACTTTGGTGTTATCGTCTCACTTTCACAGAGTTATCGTGTGTGAAGTTACCTAAATATGATGTTGTGATGCCTCACACACGGTCATTTTATCGAGTAATTGCAGATTCACAGGTAACTATTATTCCTATAGACCGCAATATTCAGGGGGAAGTCGTTTCATTTTCGTCTTTCGTGGTTTGTTTGGTGTGAAGCATCTACATACGTGAGAAGATCTTGTTGATTTCTTGCATGTTACCCCCGAACGGATTTTCCGCAACAAGTCAGATTTACCTTGTGTGGTTTACTGCTCATCTACAAATTCCGCTGCGTACTAAAAACGTCAAAAGTTAGAGGAAATGTTCACTACATCAAAGTTTCGAATCTGCTGAAGACGGTTGTCAGTTTGGGGGGAAGCTGATTCAGAAACTTCGCCAAAAAGGAGTGTACGGAGAAGCTGCTAAAGACATGCGGCATGAATTAGGGGGAATTTAATCCAATTTATGCATATTACATCATTTGCCTACAATTGAAGAAAACGGTTCTCAAGTCAAGGTACCAGAAGAAGACAAAGAGCGTAAACTTTCATCATCCTCAGCACTTGAAGAGCTTATGAAGACCTTTCTTTATTTGTTTTCTATATTTGTAGTAAATGTTGTAAGTAATCCCTTATGTCGTCCCATTGGGGGAAGATTGTTGGAATCGCTCCTAACTCGTAAATGGAACGACATTGACGGGATTACAATTTCTATCCTTGTTAGCTAAAACACATGGGCTTGTTATGTCATATAGCCATAGTTGTAAGTGTTTAGCTATATATACCCCTCCATACTTCCATGGAGGGGTGAGACTCATTTGTGTAATTCACCTTTCCTTATCAATAAACATATACTAGTTTCCCTTCTCTCTATACTTTCTCTCACTAACATGATGAAGATGTTCTTTCATCTTCCCCGACCTCCCGATTCACCAAATCTTCCATAAAAACGATCCTAACAAGGGCACTGCATGTCCGATCCATGGATGTGGATAAAGCTTGTGATATATGGGAATGAAGCAATAAATAAGGTTCAATACTACATTCAGTATGCAGTTTCTGCTGTGATTCATTTGGGTTGGACTCAAAATGTGATGGGTTTAGATCATCATTTGTAGAATTTGTTAAGGTCAAGCATTTTGAATAGTACATACTTTGTCTGCAGTCCACTGAGTCATAAAGTTTGAGCACTTTAGAGATTACTGGATCGGTAGATTGAGCCATGACTGTTGGACTTTACGGAATTTTACAATTCTTTGATTAAACCGGGAAATTGATTCTTTCACGGGATTTTACTAAATCAAAAGAACAACCGTAAGAATGTATCACTAAGAAGTAGCAAGTCACAATTGACAAGTAGCTAAACACTCAACTCGCTTAGTTATCAACTCGCTAAATAGCCAAGTCGCATTAGTATCAACTCGCAACACAATCAACTCGCTTAATAACACAAGTCGCTAAATAGCCAACTCGCTTTAGTATCAACTCGCAACACAATCAACTCGCTTAATAGCAAGTCGCAAACAGACTCAACTCGCTTAACCACCAAGTCGCTTAAAAGCTTAACTCGCTAAATAGCCAAGTCGCATATATCAACATGCATCCAGTACAAAGCAACTCGCATTGAAGAACTAAATGTCCGAGACTCAACTCGCTTAGTACAAATTTCTAAAATGACCACTTTATCAATCAAAAACAACCAAACCACAATGATTTAAGCCTTCCAATTCAAAACTTAAACACATATGATGATCCTAAACACAAAAGTACAAGCAAAATTCAAACTTTAACACTAGAATTGAACCAAATGATGCAAAAACCACTAAACTTTCTCAACCTCAAAAACCACCTAAAAACCACTAGAAATCCAAAGATATGTAAGAGATGATCTAACCATGGCTCTTGATACCATTTGTAACATATTGGATTTCACATACACATCATAACACAAACATACTTGGGCGTATAGATGATGTTAGAGAGAGAAAGTGGGATATTCTTAGAAAGAGAAACTCATGTAAGGTTAGATTACCAAAGAACATCCAACCCTCTACCTTGCAAGGTAGAGGGTATTTATAGGTTACGAACTAAACGAACTCCTGACGGCCTGTGGATCAGGTATACAATGGGTAAAGACCCGTCCTTCCTCCACGGTGTAGCACTAAACTAAATAGCTAACTAAATAACTAGTAAATAACATAATGTCTACGAGCTAACTTATGCTAGATTATATTTGGGGTGACCGATACTTCACTATGGAATTTTCTAATTCCTAACAAGACCTTTGGAGAAACCATTGGTGAAATGCTAGCCATGAATATTGTCTGGGCAGTAGGTTCATCATCGACATCAGAGTCAAATGCATCACAGTCAGCAACTTGAAAGGCATTATGATGATTGTGACCTATTTCCTGAGTTGGCTGCTCATCAACATCAGCATCATAGGTTTTGGAATTTCCCTCAGCAAGAAACAACAACTCTTCTTCATCTAAAACTGCTCCGCTATCCTGAGCTTGCACCAGCAGCATCTTGTCCCTGAAGTACTCGGCATTTTGAGGGCGTTTTGGAGATGTGCAGTTCCTTGCAATGTGTCCATCACCACCACAGTTGTAGCACTTGATTGGCTTTACTTGTCCTTGATTGGTATTCCTTCCACGATTCTGATTAGCCACATACCCTCCACCTACTCCAATATTACCATAACCTGCTCCAATCATCCCTTGTTCATACCGTCTTCCTTGCACATTCTGCACCACTACCTTACCATCTCTGACAGTAGCTTGATTGTGTGGATTGGATGCTGTTCTGAGGTTATTGTTGGTGTGTGGAGTGGAATTCTTATTTTGACTAACCATGAGAGACAGTTGATTGATGAAGTTTTCCATGAGTATGTTTGAGTCTGGAGGCTTATATGCTGGATCAGGAATGAGCTTGTAATTACCATTACCCATGGGTATGACTTGAGAAGCTTTGGTGGTAATTCCGACATTGGTGTAAAAAGCTGTTGAATCATTTGACGAACTTGTTTCTCCCTGTTTAGATTTGAACTGTTCAAGAATCATTCGTTCAAACATAGCATGTCTCTCATTCTGAAGCAGGAAGGCATACAGTTGCTCATAGTTGGCGTTCTTTAATCCTTTGGTTAGCTTCACAAAGGTGACAAATTTGTGCCATTCAGGATTCATGTTGTTTACAAACTTTGAGTTCAGCTGAATATTTGGCATGGTCATTTTGATATTCCTCATGTCATTCACAAGCTTGTGGAATCTCACGTAATATTCATAGACACTTTCTTCAGGTTTATCTTAAAGTGCTCAAATTCATGATTCTCTGTCTTCTTTAGTTAATTCAGAACCTGAGAGAAGCATCTTGACATTATCCCAAACAGCCTTGGCTTCAGTGTTGTGATTGATAAGCTTGTAGATACATTTTGGAAGACCCTGAAGTATAATGTTTGAAGCCCTGATATCAGCATCGTATCTCTTTTTCTCCTTATCACTGAGCTCATCATACGTCTTTGGTCTGTCCAATCCTAAGATCACTGTTCCATCTGCAGCTGTTTCAAGTGTGTCTCTTGTAGTCTCAATCTGATAAGGTCCTTCATCAATTGACTTGAGAATGTTGACCCCATTTTCCTTTCCCAAACAGTACAACCTAATTCGTTGAGCCCATGAGTCATAGTCAGTTCTGTCAAGCATGGGTGGACGAGTATCTGATCCAGCTGCTTGAACGTCCTCAGCTACAGAAGAGATGATTGTAGGCACGTTGGTAGACATGTTTACAGATTACACGGGATTTTATAACTCTATGATTAAACCGGGAAATAGATTCTTTCACGGGATTTTACTAAATCAAGAGAAAACCGTATTAAAAACAATAATCAACCAAGTCGCTATAAACCTTGAGAACAAGTCGCTAAGTCACCAAGTCGCTAAGTAAAAACTCTTTAAAAGCACAAGTCGCTAGGAAACAAGTCGCTAGACACAAGTCACTAAGGAAACAACTCGCTAAGTTCACAAGTTGCTAAAGAACAACTCGCTAAGTGGGCAAGTCACTAAGGAACAACTCGCTAAACGGTCAAGTCCCTAAAGAGCATTTCGCTAGTCACAACAAAGTCAAGCCGCTAAAAATATTAAAGACAAGTCGCTACGTTGAACAAGTCGCTAGCCGAAGTGGTACAACCACTACTTTGTACTATTTGTTGCTTTGTCTCAATAGACAAGTCGCTAGTGCTCAAGTCACTACCACCACAACTACAAGTCGCTAATAATTATAGAAGCAAGTCGCTAACAAGAAAACTAATCCGAGACTCAAGTCGCTACCAAGAAAAGTTCAAACACAACACATTTCAATCCAAAACTAACCCAACCACAGTGATTCAAGCTTTCCAAATCAAAACCCAAGCACTTACAATGATTCTAAACACAAAAGTACACTCAAAATTCAAACTTTAACACAAAAAATGATCCAAATGATGCAAAAACCACTAAACCTTTTCAAACCCAAAAACCATATAAACCACTAGAAATCCAAGAACATATAAGAGAGATGATCAAACCATGGCTCTTGATACGATTTGTAACATATTGGATTTCACAAACACATCAAACCATAATCAAATATGGGCGTATACTTTGAGGTTTTTAGAGAGAGAAAGTTTAGAGGTTTGGGAACTTAGTGAGAGAAAGTAAAAGTATTATTATGAGCTCCAACCCTTTACCTTGGGAGGTAGAGGGTATTTATAGTATCTTACATAAACGCCACCTACGGGCTGTGGATCAGGCATACAGTAGGTAAAGACCCGTCCGTCCTCCATGGTATTACTTAACTAAATACTACCTAACATTAAATAACTACGACTACGAGCTTTCTAACGATTACATATGCTTGAGGTGATCGACACTTTAATTACAGGATTTACTAAATCCTAACAAAATCATATCTCCTCTTCTTCTTTTCCTTGCATTCCCCGATATCCTTCAAATACTAAACATAGTTATCATGGTCCTTGGACTTCTAAAGAGCATCGAATAACGACGTGTGGTCTTCATGCTCCTTGTATTCATCAGTCTCATACATACGTTGTTGGAGAATCTCTTTCATGTCTGATGTATGGAGATCTCTGAACCTTGTATACAAAGGAGCTTTCATTGCCCATTCGACCGCGTCTTTAACTTGAGCTTCTATTGCATTAATCACCTCATGATCAATGTTAAGACGTTCCAGCTTTGACAAGCAAAGATCGTGAAGTTTAACTTTGTTCGATAGGTTTCTATTTTTGAGGGCTTCAAGACATTTCAAAACATCCTCCATTTGTAGCTATATGTTACTGCTTGTAGGTGGTAGTGGTGGGAGTGCGGTTGTAATAACGGTTGTTGTAGTAGCCGAGGTTGTAATGGGAGGTGGAAGTGTAGTTGATGGTGTAGCTACTGAGGGTGTTGGTGTAGGAACCAACATAGGTGGAATAGTAGATGTATCCTGTTGAATGGTGACAGAAAACATGGATAGAACTTCTTTTTCTTCCCGTGTCTTTTCAGCTTCAGTATCAGAAGGTCTATCTACGATGAATTGGTCCCCAAAGTTGAAGTCTTGTTCAAGGTTTTTAAATGAAGAGAGGGTTTCAGTAGATTGATTTGGTTCATCCAGGTGTATTTGGTCGTTAGTTCTTTGCTTGAGATTTTCCTGGATATTTGGATAAGTCTGATTCACGAAATCATCTAAGGCAAGCCCACTATCTTGAACACCAGTCTCTGTTTCCTTGTCCCCTAATTCAGACTTCTCAATGGTACCAATTTCAGTAATAGTCTCCGTCTGGACCTCTTATTCAATCATATCAACATTTCCACCGTCGTTCTCCTTAAAATCTGACTCAGTGTCACTGAAATCGACATTGAGTTCAGGATTTGGAGAATGTTCCTCTTCAGCTCCACTTAACTCCTTGGCTGTTGATGAGCCTGTGCTTCGCTTTTGGAGTATAAATTGACTTGTGGTCTTGGGAGCTGGAGAAGAAATATTCAACATCGTCTGGCATAAGATGGAAGGGAGTGACGTTTCCCTGAGTCTGGTTCTTCAATACTCACACCCTTCCTTGGTCATCTTGCCGACTCCTCTTGTTCTTGTATACTAGCATCAATGCCCTTTTGAAGTTTGATATCATCAATATCCTTAAGAGCAGGCTCGGTCCTTTGCTTCTTGGACCCTTTTCCCTTTCCCGAACCACTTTTTCTCTTCTTCTTACTTAGAGTGGATGAGTCAACTGTAGTGGTCTTGTCTTTTCCTTTCTTTGGAAGAGAGGCATAAGATGATTTGGATGACTTTAATGATAACTTAGATGTTTTGGTTGGTGTTGGGTTTGGTGAATCACCGACAATAGACTTGGTTTCTTTGTCCACATAATCTTGGAAGTACTTGACATTGAGAATATCGTCAGTGATGAGAGCATATGGAACCGCCTTGCCAAAAATCTCCTGATTCAATCCTTTAGCAACAAATTTTAGATTTCCAAGATTATGCTCAGATGTGGCTAGATGAAGAGCAGATTCGCTCCTTGGATTGAACTGATGCTTAGCCTGAAGGTGTTTGATTATAAGTTTGGAAAACCTGATGCAAGGAATCACCCGCTTATGCACTGTTTTCTTTCCCTTGACATTTTGTGATGTCTTTACTTTGTCAGCAATGAAGGTGTGAATCGATTACGTGAACTCCTCCCAGATTCGTTCAGCATAGTCTATGTTAGCTTGATTCACCGCTCCCTACAAGATTTCCAGAATTGTAGCCCTTGGTCTTTCGAACCCAGATGTTATACCAGTGAGGCATAGATTGAGAATGGTGGTGATTGCCCTCCATGGTTGAAACATTTCATTTGTTATAAATGCTGAAATCTTGTTGATGACAGACGGATATCCCAAGTCAGTGATAAACTTGATCAATTCGTCGGTGGTTGGTGGAGGAGTGAAAGGGTGATTTGCATCTTCTGGTGTGATTTGAAGGGTGTCACGGATGGTGTCCTTGGAGAGTTCATACCATGTTTCATCTAGTTGACAGCTGTAAACTGCGGTGATTTTATACCATTTGACCGTATCCCAAAACTGCTGAATGTAGATTGACGGGATTGTGGAGCATAACGTAAGAGCACCGAAGAAGTTCGTATTCTTCAGTATGTCCACTGCAATTTTGTAGATGGGGTTTGGTTGAGTTTACTCCACGTCTATGAACACCCAGTCAGCATAAAGAAGAATCTCATCATCAGTACGTGTGTGAGGTGGGGCAGTAGTAGCTTGGTTAACCGATGCATTGATGTCAGCCATAGTATCTGTATCAGTCACATCCACAAAGAAAGATTGTAAAACCCTAAAAATCGTGAACGCATTAAATGACCATAAAACCCCTAAATCAATAATCCATAAAGTAAAACGAGCTCGTTAATTACGTTGGACATTTAATGGTCACACAAGACATTGAAAAGAAAAGTTACATTTATGTTACTAATGAATATAACACATTAAAAAGTTACATGGACTTTACTTAATATAATTACTAGACAAAATAAATAATGTTACAATGTTAAAATAGAAGGTGAATAAGAGATGATTTGGTCTTCATTTGTTTCCCCCCCTTCGGCTGAAAATACACGCCCAAGTGACCATAATATTTTCTTAACTTATCTCATCCATATCTCTTAAATTACCTATACATCTCTAATTCACCTAAGTAAAAGTGACGGAAAAATTAAATCCCTCCCTCTTCCATTTTCTGTCGACAAAAGACTGGTTCCAAAAGAAGTTCTAGGCTGCTGAAATCGTGTATTTGCTTCGAGGTTTGTTTGGTTTGTGTCCTTGGTTTGGGTTTGCTGCTATCGTAGGTGTGCTAGGGCAAGGGAGGCTTGGTTTGGTTGGTTTCGATCTTGTTTCTCTCTTTTACTCACGCTTCAAAGGTATCACATGACCTCGTCCTTCCTTTTGTTTTCTGAATCTGGTCGTGGCTTAGGCCACCATGCGCATGCTTTATTGAACCTATATAACATGTCACATAAATATTTTAAAAGCAAGCTATGTAAAGATCTAATGATAAGCTACATAAAATCATGTTATGTATATATGTATGTCGTATAACATGTACAACTAGTATGGTTTGTGAATTTGATTTTATGGACATCTCGACATGTATTTTTCTTTAGTTATTATCGTGCCTAGATGAATGTAAAACATGTGTATATATCTAGTACTGTTAATGTCGAATGAAACATGGTTTAGGGCTACGTTTTGATGTTGGATGAGGCGTATATAATTCTGTTTTGGTGGGTATATGGCTCGACATTAAAAGGGTCACACAAAGGGATTATATAAACTTGTATTAAACGTGACTAAAGGGTTAACAACATGAATGGTAATCGTAACTAGGGCTTTGTTTAGTTCATTGATTGGTGTCGTATGGTGTTTTAGGTTTAATGTAGTCTCGACACAAATTTGGAGATCACCTAAGAGTCGTCTAAAATTGTACTATCGATTTATAATGGCTTATAACGTAATAGTATACAAGATTTAAAAGCTAGACTAAATTGTATAGATATACATATGACTTATATAAACTAAAGGTTAGATATATAATTAATGAAACTTAAAGGTTTGATGTGTTAACTTAATAACTAAAAGGGGCTATATGAGTAAAATGAGTAAATATGATAGATTTACACTTAAGACCCTACACTTTGTAATATTTACACTTTAGACCCTAAACTTGTGTAATTTAGCATAAATAATCCTTTAACTATTATAATACTCATTTTGTATCATTTAACCTGATATGACATTAAATGCATCATAAATGGCTAAACTTACTATTTATGGAAACTTGCTAAATATAGAAACCTACTATTTATGGAATGTTATTAATTATGGAAACCTGCCTAAAATCGAAAGTTAGCTAAAATGGAAAGTCACTAAAAGTGGAAACCTACTAAAAATGGAAAGTCATATAAATGAGTAATCTAATCTTCATAAACGTTATCTAATTCATATAGGTTCCGGGCAACGGGATTGATTCATCTCATGACTTTACTTTCTTGTTTTGCTTGCTTCGAATAAGATAAAGATATTCTGACCTTCCTCATAAGGTTTCTTATGATCTCTTTGCATCTTTGATCTCTTGCCATTTTGTTATTGAACCTTTGCTCTGCTATTGAACCTTTGATATTGAACCTTTGCTATTGACCCCTCTGCTATTAAACCTTTGATATTGATCCTTTGCTATTAAACCTTTGATATTGAACCTTGATATTGGACTATTGCTATGAACCTTTGAATTGTGGATGATTGATATTGAACCTTTGATTATGATGATTCACATATTGTATACTTTGGACCTTTTGCATTGACCTGTCAGTTTGATACCCGAGCCATTAAACTAGGCATGGGGGTTCCATGTCCGTGTCATTGATGCACCAATGGCATGACTCTAGTGTGGTTGAGTGATGCTCCACACCGTCCCCATATTGTATTGATTATGCACGCTTCAGATATATTGTATGACCACTATTGTTTTGCAGGGGGCGTATGGATGCATCCTAGATTCGTATTGTATTGTATTGATATTGATATATTTTATTGGTGATGTGGTGCATGTGTTCAATAAACCCCTTCACATATTGGAAGCTGATCACTCCATTGGCTACTTGAGGTCTCCCCTCCTATTGGTTTGGTATTCCGAGGTCACCCCTCCGAATACAATGGTTACTATTGGATACTGGACTGCTATTGCTACTATTGATTGTATTGTATTGTATTGTTGGCTCGTGGTGGATTACTGATTCTTTTCCCTTTCCTTTACCTACTCTATATATTGTTACACTTCATATATTGCTTATTGTTTCTTATCTTGACTTCAGTTCCTCATTATTGCTATTGTATTGTTATATCTGTTCACTGGGATTTTTGAGCTCAGCCACGTTTCTTTTCCTGCGGTAGGTTATTAAGCTAGGAGCTGGGGCTTTCTTGGGATTGAGAGTAGGATGTTGAGTGTGGATTGACCCTAGTCATCATAGACTTTTGATACCATTATCATTTATTTTGGAGACTTAGACATTGTTATGTTTCATTTCATTTGGACATCTTTTGGAACTCTTGTATTGTTCAAGTCGCGTTGACTTGTTATCTTTTGGTATTTATTATAAGACTTCCGCTTGCGTTGTTTATATGTATTGTTCTGATTTGACACCATAAGTGTGATACTTCTACCCTTGTCGGGTTGGGGTGTTACAATTATGGTACCAGAGCCCAGGTTTACGACTTGTAGTCAGGACCTGTGACACATGGACCCTAAACTTTGACCTGTAGAGCTTAAGTTTTGACTGGTGAGGTTTGGGTAGACTTTAGGTTTCATTCTCGTCATTTCCGTTCATACTTTTCATCTTATTTTTTTATCTTTGCTAATCGTTTTGATGATCATTCAGATGGTGGCTACACTTAGAAACGGTGAGGCTAATAGGGACGGTACCCCCAACTTTGAAGCTATGATAGCTGACGCTTTGGCTAACGCTCTCCCTAATATCACTGCTGAGTTGGTCACTACCATCACCAACAATATCAGAAACGGTGCGAGCTCTTCAGGCGGAGGTGGTGGTGCAGGTGCCAATCCACCTACTCCAATGCATTTCTGGATCGAGCGTTTCAACAATTTCAAGCCTATTCCTTTTCGCTCTGCTGCTACGCCTACTAAGGCGGAGGACTGGATAACACACATGGATAAATTGTTTAATGTTTTGGACTGTGCAGATGAGTTCAAGAATAGGCTTGCTACTTTTAAGCTGGAGGGCGATGCTCTTAACTGGTAGAAGGCATACCTCCTAGCCAAGGAGGAAAATTTCATTGATACCTGCTCTTGGAACACCTTTCGCGAGATATTCTACAAGCAGTACTTCCTTGATTTCGAACAGCAGCGTTATGAGCGGGACTATAATGCGATCTATCAATATGACCGGGAGAACTCCAATGAGTATATGCAGCGCTTCCTCCGTTTAGCTGGTTTTGTGGGAGCAGTGGCAGGGGATGCTGGGAGACAACCCAGCATTTCAAGTGGGGCTTAAAGAGATGGGTTTTAGATAGGTTGATCAACCATGACTATGCTGACGTGGCACAGGTAGCAGATACAGCCCGCAATGTATAGTTGCTCCATGCTGATCAAGGTTTTAACAAGAGGGGTAGGGAAGGCGACATGATTAATCATCGAGGTCGCCATGATCAGGGGCATGAGTTCAGAGGTCGCCAGGATCACGATACAGATCAGAAGGGTCGCCAGGACCCAGTGCAGGAGTTAAGAGGTCGTCAAGACCGTAGTTATGACTCGAGGTGGCAGGATACTCGAGGTCAAGATCAGCGGAGGTTTGGCAGATCAGGAGATGACCGTCGGGGTCAGGGAGGCAGTTTTTAGCGACAGTATCGAGACCACTCTTCTCGTGGTTCTTTTCATGATCATTCAACAGCATCTTCTTCCCAGAGGAGGACTTCTGAGGTGTTACCTCCTCCTCCTAAGTGTGCTACTTGAGGGAATGCACATCCAGGTGTTTGTCGTAAGATTACTGGGGGTTGTTATGTTTGTGGGTCCACAGATCATAAGGTGAAGGACTATTCCAAGAAGATGGTGGTTGCGCCATCATACTAGGTCAAGCCACCTCCTACCTCTGGTCGGGTTTATTCAGTCATTCGAGATCAGGCAGATAAGGTGTCAGGTACCATTACAGGCATTATATATTTTGGTGATCATACTGCTTTTGCATTGTTTGATACTGGCGCTACATACTCCATCATATCAGTTAATTTTGCTAAGAAGCTTAATTTATCTCCAACACCATTAATTAATCACTTATGTATATCAACCCCAATGAAAAATCATGTGCTCATTGATCACGAATTTGTTAATTGTCCCTTACGGTTTGATGACCGTATTCGTCCGGCAAATTTGCTCCCTATTGACATGGTTGACTTTGATGTAATTTTGGGCATGGATTGGTTGGCTTACCATCGAGCTACTATTGACTGCCACGCCAGAGAGGTTATTTTTGGTGATTTGCATCGGCCTAATTTTGTTTATCACGGTTCGCAACCTTTTAAATCGACTAAAATTATCTCAGCTATGAAAGCTCAGACTCTTATTGCTCATGGTTGCCACGGTTTTCTGGCTTCTGTAAATGACACATCTTTGGAGAGTCCTCGTATTGAAAGCATTCCTATTGTATGGGATTTTCCCGATGTTTTCCCTGATGAACTTCCTGGCATTCCTCCTGCTAGGGAAGTCGAATTCGGCATTGAATTGATCCCTGGTGCCGAACCTATTTGCAAAGCTCCTTATCGTATGGATCCCGTGGAATTGAAGGAATTGAAGGAACAGTTGCAAGAGCTCTTAGATAGTGGTTTTATTCGGCCTAGTGTTTCTCCGTGGGGTGCACCAGTTTTGTTTGTTAAGAAGAAAGATGGCAGCATGCGTCTATGTATCGACTCTCGTGAGCTCAATCGTATCACCATTCGTAATCGTTATCCACTCCTACGTATCGATGATTTGTTTGATCAATTGCAAGGGGCTAAGTTCTTTTCGAAAATCGATTTAAGGTCGGGTTATCAACAGTTACGCGTGAAAGAGCAAGATGTTCCTAAGATCGCGTTTCATACTCGATATGGTCACTACGAGTGTTTGGTCATGCCGTTTGGTTTGACAAATTCTCTCGCTGTTTTTATGGACTTGATGAATCACGTATTCCATGAGTATCTCGACAAGTTCGTTATTGTATTTATCGACGACATTCTGGTTTATTCTAAGTCGGAAGGAGAGCATGAGCAGCATCTTCAGATTGTTTTGGAAACCCTTTGTCAGCAGAAGTTGTATGCAAAGTTTTCTAAGTGCAAGTTTTGGTTGCAGCAAGTTGCTTTCCTAGGTCACATTGTATCCGCCGATGGTATTACCATGGGTCCAGCTAAGGTTGAGGCTATCAAGAAATGGCCAAGACCAACTAATGTGACTGAGATTAGGAGTTTTCTTGGATTGGCGGGTTACTACCGAAGGTTTGTTGAGGGTTTTTCGCGTTTAGCTCTGCCACTGACGCAATTGATGAGAAAGGGTGAGAAATTTGTTTGGACTGAGGAGCGTGAGAAAAGCTTCGAGGAGTTGAAGCAGAGATTGGTGTCCGCTCCTATTTTGACTCTTCCATCTGGTTCTGGGGGTTATCAGATTTATAGTGATGAATCGAAGATGGGTTTGGGTTGTTATGATCTTGAATTGGCCGCTGTGGTTTTCGCATTACAGATTTGGAGACATTATTTGTATGGCGAGTCATGTGACATCTTCACTGACCATAAGAGTCTCAAATACATCTTCACCCAAAAAGAGATCAACATGAGACAGAGGCGATGGTTGGAGCTTCTTAAGGATTATGACACGAATATTCAATACCATCCGGCCAAAGCGAATGTTGTTGCTGACGCACTTAGCCAGAAATCTGGTATGATAGCAGGTCTAGAAATCGAGCCTCGGATTCTTAATGATTTGGAGATTTTGGATGTTGAGCTTTGTGTACGAGGTTATGGCGGATATTGGGCTAGTATGAAAGTGGATTCCAACCTTATATTGCGGATTAAGGAAGCTCAAAAGGACGATGGTGAGCTTTGGTCCATAGTTCAGAATATTGAGGAGGGGAAACAGTCAGAATTTAGAGTTGATGGTGCAGGCGTGGTATGGTTCGGAGATCGGCTTTGTGTTCCTAATGATCTTGATTTGCATGAGACGGTGTTGTCTGAAGCTTACAGTTCCCCATTCACTATTCATCCTAGTTCTACTAAGTTGTACCGAGATCTCAAGCAACATTTTTGGTGGAACGGCATGAAGCAGGATGTAGCATTGCATGTTTCCAGGTGTATGACGTGTCAGCAGGTTAAAATGGAGCATCAACGGGCTAGTGGTTTTCTTCAACCGTTGAATAATCCTACTTGGAAGTGGGAAGAGATTTCTATGGATTTTGTCACCGGTTTGCCTCTCACTCGTAAAAGTCATGATGCGATTTGGGTGGTCGTTGATCGGCTAACCAAGTCTGCTCATTTCTTACCCATCCGTATGACCGATCGTGTTAGTAGGTTGGCAGAGATCTTTCAGCAAGATATTGTTCGGCTCCATGGTACCCTAACAACAATTGTGCCAGATAGGGATCCGTAGTTCATGTCTCGTTTTTGGAAGAGTTCACATAGGGCTTAGGGTACTCGTCTTAAGTTCAGTACGACATTTCATCCTCAGACAGATGGTCAGTCGGAGAGGACCATCCAGACATTGGAAGACATGTTGCGAGCATGTGCTTTAGAGTGGACCGGGAGTTGGGATGAGTATTTATGCTTGGTGGAGTTTGCCTACAACAATAGTTAGAATGCTAGCATCAAGGCTGCACCTTATGAGCTGCTATATGGGAGGAAATGTAGAGCACCTATTTGTTGGGATGAAGTAGGTGAGCGTTTGATTGAGGGGCCTGAGATTATTGAGATCACTAATGAGAAAGTAGCAGTTGCTAAAGAGAAACTGAAGGAAGCTCGTACGCGGCAAAAGAGTTATGCGGATAAACATCGTCATGATTTGGAGTTTCAGGTTGGTGATCAGGTATTTCTGAAAGTATCGCCGTTTCGGGGTGTTAAACGTTTTGGGATTAAAGGGAAGCTCAGACCTCGTTTTATTGGGCCATTTGAGATTCTCGAGCGCATTGGAGAGGTTTCTTATCGTTTGGCTCTTCCGCCGTAGCTATCGCATGTGCACAACGTTTTTCATGTATCTCTTCTGAGGGGATACAACTATCATCATTTGCATGTGGCATCATATCCTTTTGATCAAATCCAGCCTGATATGTCTCTTCTGCAGGAACCCGAGGCTATTTTGGATCGGCAAGATCGAGTCATGAGAAACAAAGTGATCCCGTTTGTTAAGATTCTTTGGAGGAATCACCCAGAGCGTGAGGCTACCTGGGAAACCGAGGAATCGATGCGAACAAGTTACCCTCATTTCTTTTCGCAATCTGGTATGTCTTCGTTTGCTTCCTTTCGTTTCCTTTTCAATTTTCGAGGACGAAAAATTTTTTTGAGGGGAAGAATTGTAAAACCCTAAAAATCGTGAACGCATTAAATGACCATAATACCCCTAAATCAATAATCCGTAAAGTAAAACGAGCTCGTTAATTACGTTGGACATTTAATGGTCACACAAGACATTGAAAAGAAAAGTTATATTTATGTTACTAATAAATATAACGCATTAAAAAGTTACATGGACTTTACTTAATATACTTACTAGACAAAATAAAAAATGTTACAATGTTAAAATGGAAGGTGAATAAAAGATGATTTGGTCTTCACCTTCGGCTGAAAATACATGTCCAAGTCACCATAATATTTTCCTAAATTGTCTCATCCCTATCTCTTAAATTACCTACACATCTCATTCAAAACATTACAAACAAAAACCCTAATTCACCTAAGTAAAAGTGAAGGCAAAATTAAATCCCTCCCCCTTCCATTTTCTGTCAACAAAAGACTGGTTCCAAAAGAAGTTCTAGGCTGCTGAAATCGTGTATTTGGTTCGAGGTTTGTTTGGTTTGTGTCCTTGGTTTGGGTTTGCTGCTGTCGTGGGTGTGCTAGGGCAAGGGAGGCTTGGTTTGGTTGGTTTCGATCTTGTTTTCTCTCTTTTACTCACACTTCAAAGGTATCATATGACCTCGTCCTTCCTTTTGTTTTCTGAATCTGGTCGTGGCTTAGACTATGCCTAGTCATCTTAGACTTCAATTGATTGTGTTTTGATATTATTAGACTTGATCCTCATATTTCTATTTTGGAATTTTCTTTCTTTGAATTTATGTATTGTTAAGTTATGGTGACTTGAATTTCCTTGATTTATTTATTTAAGACTTCCGCTGTTTAAATTATGTTCATTGGGTACGCTTTGATATGACACCATACTGTGATACTTCTACCCTTATCGGGTTGGGGTGTTACAAGAAACCTTACATGTGATCATAATAAACAAGAACAAAGCAAATATAACACATATCGTGTCTAATCATATCAGATTAGGGTTCATAGACAACTTTAATGCATGCTCAATGAATGAAAACCCTAAAAATTCGAAAAACTTTACCTTCCTCTGCAGCCATTTTCTCGATTTAATATCTCACAAATAAAAACTTCAATTAAAGATCCATCTGGTGAAAAGTTACCTTGATATGCCAAAAACCTTCAACAAAAATTTCAGCCCGATCCAACGGTTACCGAACAAGATATCGCCTTTGGAAAATAGCCCTACAGAAAGATACGAACTTTTACCTAATTTGAATTTTTTCTTTTTCTTCAAGAAAAACTTTGTAGATCCTAGATCGAGAGCCCCCAGGATATGATACTACCTGATAAGAACGATCTAGACTTGACTAGGATTAACAATAACATTGAACAACGGAATAAAACAAACATCAATGTTATTAAACAAGGTTCTTCGCCATCACCTCTACTTTACTACAAACACACAAAGCCCCAATACTACCTGATCAATGGTAGTACGGTTACACAACAACAACAGGGATCATAAGATTCTTGAGTATAAACTGTACTAGTTGACTACGTATCCTGGTGTTCACACACACACTCTTTTGTGAGACACATAATAATAAGCGCCCATATCCTCTTTATAAACTAGAGGATTAGGGTTATAGGAGATAAGACATAAAGAAATAAGAATATCTTTCCTAATATTTAGAAGATTTCATGTAATCTTCTACTAATAAAAGAATGCTTCCTTCAGTCCTTTAAGTTTCATTGTGTAAGAGATTGGTTATCATAAACACACAAATTCTAATGCTTTAGATCGAATAGCGTAAGTATGAAAGAGTTAGAGAGAGAAAGTTAGAGAGATGGGAACTTAGTGAGAGAAAATGAAATCATATGATTAGAAGCTCCACCCTCTCCCTTGGTGGAAGAGGGCTTTTATAGTTCATACAAAGTACGCCTCCTACGGGTTGTGGATCGGGTGTATAGTGGATAAAGACTTATCTATCCTCCACGATGTTACTTAAACTAAATCTAATACTAATAATAATAGTTAAGTCTACGAGCTAACTTATGCTAGACTATACTCGGGGTGACCGACTTTTCCTTATGGTTTTTCTAAATCCTAACAATCTCCCCCTAAGGGAGGTCACCCCATAAATGACAATTTGAATCCTAGCATTCTATCATAAATTTCATATCCGAGTTCGTAGACTTTGATTCTTAAATATCGGAAAACTTTGTTCTTTAGTAGTGATTCTTAAAATGAATTTTCCTTTGACTTGTGATCTTGAGTTTTCTTAGAGATCATCAGCTACAGTAAATCTCCATCTCATCCTTCGTTGTATCCCCTTCATATGATGTTGTGACTTTTGGACCGACATGCTCACACTTTTCTGGATCATGATATTTTGCATCAGAGTAGCGGAAGCATTGTTATGTGTCTTTTGAGTATCACGATTTCTTTGATTCGGAGTATGTAGTGTAAGCATGTGGTTATGAATTGACGTCTCATTTGCCATCAGTTGCAACCGTCGGGTGTTCCTGCAAACAATAGTTAGCAATAAACACACAAAAGTATCTTTGTTCACTTTCGTTGAATATTGTTGCAAGAACCACGGTTCCCCGTTGATAAGTAAAAATACTGCCTATGATCAGGTAGAATTATGAAGAATCTCCTTGACAGGGTTTCGTAGCTTGAGCTAGCCGTTCTAAAACTGGAGCGTCTCAAAGTAGATAACACGGAGTGAGTGAACCAGCAAATTGAGATTCACTGATTGATGAGAAATTGATTTGAAAAACAATCGCGTATTGCTGAATAAAGAGTTTTTGCAATACGACAAAAGTTTTATGAGCAATATGAAGTTTCAATCACAAATAATTTTGTCTAAAAAATTTATGCGCAATCGATGTGCTAGAAAACAATTGTAGAGCACATAAGGGTTTTTCTAAAAGTATATGTCAATTCCTTTACTGGAACAAGGTTGATTCAAATGCGAATCGCCCCATTGTTGTTTTCCAGTTGTCACGAGTTTGATCCATGAAAGATTTCACTTGTCACCCACCAATAGCTTGGTTGATGTTGGCTCTAGAAGGATTTCCATCTTCGTTGTGAATACTTTATGTATCACTCGGATGTTCTGGCAATACCACAAGGATAAAGCGTAGGACTCTTAATGTATATTTTCTTACTTTTCATGGTGTATGAAACAATAAGCATATTATAAGTGTGTCCTAATGAGTTTTATGGATGATCTCTTGGCTCTAGACTCAATAGTGCACTTTGGTTTTCCTATGCAGAGACTAGGGAGAGGGTCTCCTGGTTCGATATCAACCATCTCTAAGAGAAAGTTGATAGATTACATCGGTTCCCCTTGAGAATGAAACAAGTCCTTTTAAGAGAACTTGAGTAGATAGGAAATTTAGTGCAGTGCGTCACTGAGTCCATGACGTCTTGTCTTCAATACCGGCATTACCTTGGTAACCATCGGTAACATATGTATTGAACCCGGTTTCTACCCTAAGGTTGTATATTTGGAGGGCTATTTCTTTTCACCCTTTCTCTCTTCAACCCCTTTAGCGCTTACCGAGACTTCATTACTAGTACCTTATTCGGTTTGTTTCAGTACTAGCTCCATCTCAGTCGGCACTCTTCCCTTATTCTCACTTTTCTCCTTTTTTTCATCATACCTAAGGACTTCTACACTAACTAGTGGATTGTCCCTGGGTAGATCCCTCCGGCTCTGGCCGGATCATGGGAACGAATACATAATCTTACCATCCTTATAACTCCCATGCAGTCAATAAAATGGTCGGTCTTGTGGTACTGTTCTCTCCGCCTTAAAACCAATTGAAAATCAATCAAGGTAATAGTGATATTATATCAGATCATTTGTACCTCAATTGTTTTTTATCTTTCAGAAAAAGCTCCCCCTCAACATGTGCATCGGTATTTGAAATCGTTTAGCACATGGAGGGAAGGAGTGCTTTTTTTAGTCTTAAACAATCACCATTTTATTAGATTTAATAGTTAAGTCACATTCTCTCCCCCGATCAAAAATTTCAAACCTTTTGAGATTTGTGATCTCAATTGATTTAAATAAGTTAGAAAATTTGGGAGAAAATGTGGTCTTTTTAATACATACTGATAAAGAAACGTTACACCGCTCCCCCTCAATCAATGAGGGAGATTGTTAGTGTCAGGTATGATAATTTTGAGATATCTTTGAATAAAAGAAAATTTTCATTTTGAAAGATCTTTGATTATAAGAAAGATCATACCCTAACACATAACACCACATCTTTATTCACTACTTATAATGTACAAATGGACTCGTTTGATGATATATCGTTTGAAAATATGAAATTTGAAATCACTCTCCCCCTCAATTGATGACCCAAGGCATTGATTGAGTGACACATTTTGTTAAAAATTGAATCCCGACTAATTTTCAAAAAATTTGAGCCTGATTTATTTTCAACCAATATGTTACCACCATGTGAAATACAAAAAATTTTCTGAAAAATCATAGAAGGAAAAACATTTGTATAGGAACAGCCATCTTTCGGCGATGTGTTTTTCTCATTTTGTTTTAGGATAAGTGCTCGATATTTATGAAAATCAATTTTGTGTAGCACTTTCCTTTCTTGAAAAGCGGGTTGCATATTCGAAATAATAGCAAACCATTTTTAGGCATGTTTTGAAAATCATTTGAACTTCTAATCGAGCTTCATCTAAAATCCCGTGTCATTATTGAATGACATTTCTAGGACCGTAGATATTATCGATACCCGAAGAGATACCTTGAAAAAAATATTGTTGGTATTTTCTGATTTTATGATTTTTATGGGTTTTTGATGGTTTTATATTTTTGTATTTTGATTTTTGATAACTATATACAAAAGATATGAGAAGCAGCTACATTACTCCTCATTCACTTCCTGAAGTCATTTGAGTGTTTCCGGCTGCAAACACTTCAAGCCGAGTAACGGGAGGATAAACTAAAACCGATCTCTTGGAAGACCTTTGGTGAAGATGTCTGCCAACTGGTACTCAGTCCTTACAAAGTAGAGTTCAATCACACCGTTCTTAACTTGTTCCCTGATGAAGTGATGTCGGATGTCGATGTGCTTTGATCATGAGTGTTGGACATTGTTGCAGCAGAGAACGATGGTGATAACATCAAATAATCCTGAATATTAAGTGTCAATTTCCCCCAATAATGCTCGTAACTTATATCATTTGTATGGATTTACGCTTGTTTTCCTTTGTATTTCTCTTTCAGGTAAATTACGAGCATTGGAGCTAATGAGACGCGGATTTGGAGAGTTTATTGAAGATATATGATAGTATGCTCATTTTGAAGATGTTACGGCGTAACTCTCCTCTCACATTACGCCGTAATAGATGCGTGGCTCAGAAAACCAACTAAACAGAAGATTCTGGCGTAACTCCCTCCTAGGATTACGTCGTAGCTAATTAGGTCAAATGATGTTCCGCGCCGCTGCAAGCTATACTATAACTAATTCCACAATTATGGCGTAACCACGATTTATTGAAGATACGACATAACTCATTCCTGATGCTATGCCTTAACCAGCTTTTCTAAAGAAAATTACGAAGAATTGGATGTTACGGCGTAACTCTCAACTTAAGTTATGCCGTAACTAGATCTGGCCTATAAATACCGCCCAAATTCCAGCATTTCTATTCATTCACTTCACACACCAAATCAGAGAACGTGGCTAGAAGGTTGAAGGCAGATCTTAGGGAGCATTTGGAGCCATCTCCAAGGGAGAAATCACTCCCCTACGATAAGGATTAGCATTTTATCATTTCTTTACTTTCAATTCATGTATTTCGATATGTTAAACATTGAATCGATTATTTTAGTTAATATGAGCGGCTAAGACCTCTGGTGCTAGCCTAGTTATGATTCCTTAATTGTTTTGTTTTTGTTTACATTGCTTCCATATAATTATTTCTAGTGTATGCATGCATAGTTTTTTGGTAGCTATCCTTGTTTTGGTAGTTTTGAATGGCGGTAGTTGCTAGTTACTTAGGAGATATGACCAACTGACCCTAAGTAGGTATACTGAGTGAGAAGGGTAAGAATTGACCAACTGAAAACCCTTCTTCACTTGTGCGATTTGACCAACTGATCACCTAATGTTTGGATGAACTTAAGAAGTTAGGGATGAGTGTTTAAGATGCTAGCGCCCGGGCACTCATTGTTATGAATCTTGCATGTAGCGGTACTTAATGACTTGGCTTAGGGGACTAAAAACAACTAGACTTTCAAGGGGTCACCCGCGATCTTCGGTGGAATCTTTGCTGATAGGTTAGGACGAACTGACCAAATGCTGTCCTAGCGACTTTTACCCCCACTTGAAGCAATTGGGAGTAATTAAACGTGAACTTAACATGATAGGATGACTAACTAGGTTAGCAAACTTCTCCTCTATTGATTACAACCCTCTCCTTTATTTGCTTTCGTTATTTTCTTGTCTTTAATTATTAATCAATTGAACCTTAAAATCTATGACACCTAGACTTAGTTAAAATCCGCACACATAGCTCTTGGGACGACCTCGGTTTTACCGAATACTACACTACACACGACCGGGTACATTGCCCGTTAGTGCATTAGGGTAGACCATAGGTATTACGAGACAATATAAATATTAAAACCTGGTCAGTAAAACCTGCATCAAGTTTTTGGCGTCGTTGCCGGGGAGTTATATTAAAATTTTTTGCTAAGTCTTTCATTTTTGTTTTGTTTTAAATTTTCTCAATTTTTCACGATTTCTTTTCAAGTTTCAGGTACCATGGAAGTTGTCAACATTGATGACCTCACTATTGAGGAATATTTGGCATTGACAAGAGAAAAATAAGGACCGGGGATCGTTAGGCCGACCATCACCGAAGATGCTCAATTCGAGATCAAACCACAATTTATGAGGGAGTTGCGTGCAAACCCTTTCTCCGGAAGCATTACCGATGATGCCCACGAACATGTGGACAACGTGGAATACATTGTCAGCCTATTCAAAATTCCAAGAGTCTCAAACGATGCTGTCATGTTACGTGTGTTCCTTATTTCTCTCATTAGAGCTGCTAAAAGATGGGTTGATCGGTTACCTGCCGGGACAGTTAACACCTGGCCACTCCTAAAAAAATATTTCATTCAAAAGTACTGTCTTCCATTTAGGACTGCAAAGCAATTAGAAGAAATGCATAACTTCAAGCAAGAGGGTGATGAAACGATCTACCAAGCATGGGAAAGATACAACAAATTATTGTACAAGTTCCCTACTCACGACCTTAATAGTCAGCAGAAGGTGAACGTCTTCTACAAGGGTCTAAACATCTCCTCAAGACAAATGATCGATTCTTAAGGGCCAATACCTGGAATGACTCCAACTATGGCTTTAAAAACTATGCAAAAGATGGCTGACCACTCTCACAAGTGGCACAATGGGGGGAGCAATCGAAGTAAAACTGGAAGTGTGGAAGGCCTCCCAGCAATAAATAACAAATTAGAAAGTCTTGGAAGAGACATGAAAAAGCTCAAGGAAAATGTGCATTCCATACAAGTTGGACGAAACGAACACGATGACACTCTCCCTACCAAGGAGTGTCCGTCTAAGGAGGAAGTAAAAAGGATTGAAGAAGTGAAATATGGAAGTGGAAGTCCCTTCAACAAATACAATGGTAACGGGGCCAGATTCCGATAAAAATATCTTGGATTTTACACTAGAATCAACAATAACCCTCCTAGAACAAGCCTTGAAGAAAAAATGCATAAACATATCGAAGAATCTACAAAGAAAAATGATAGACTCAAAGAATGGATGGTCAAGGTAAAAGAAGACACCAACATGAACTTGCAGAACCAAGATGCCGCTGTTAAAAACCTCGAAACCCAAATTGGGCAGTTAGCTAAAAATCTCGAAGCCAGTAATGATAAAGCCATTGCATGCAAAGCCATATTTGCACAAGATAAAACGAAGGAAGAACAATGCACCTCTTCTATCACTAATGATCTTTGCGGGATTAACTACTTAAAAGAAGATGACAAATCTGAAGACGATGGGGACCTGCCAAGCCAACTTCCTGAGAAAGAACTCTATCAAGAAAGTTTTCTTCTACCATGCACTATCGGTAATCTAAAAATTTCCGCTTTAGCTGATTTGGGGGCAGGGGTAAACCTTATTTCCACTTCATTATTTGATACACTAAAACTTACAAATTTAAAAGAAACAACAATGATGATTGAAATGGCTGATTCCTATAAAGCTGTGCCTAAGGGAGTTGTTAACAATGTTCTCCTAAAATTTGGTAAATTCCTCTTTCCTACTGATTTTGTGGTTATCGACATTAGCAAACGGGAGACTTACAACTTAATTGTTGGAAGGCCTTTTCTGGCCACTTGTCGAGCACATATAAAAGTCTTCGATAAACAAATTTCTTTGGGAACTGAAGGGGAACGAATTACTTTAAGCATGAAGGAACAATTGAATCCACGATTGGAATTTTCAAGAAAGGTTGATGTTGTCAATGTTCCGTCTCTCGACCCGCCTTTATGTTGTAACCTAAGAACTAACAATTATTGTCAAGATTTTGATAGTTATGAACAGGAACAGGAAAAGATTATCCTGATTGGGGGCATCAAGGAATCTCCGGACCCTAACAAGCATTACTACACCCCTATAATGACGGATCATGACGGATCAATGAAAGCTTGGCCCTCGTGTAACCCTTTTCGTGAATTTTGTGATGGAAATATAAAGGTGGAAGAATGGACGTGCCCTCACGAGATTGAGAGACAAGATTTGAAATTTGGAAATTCATCCTTTGAATATTAGTACAAGGTGAGATTTGGAGACTCGAACATCAATACGATATTAATGAAACAGCTAAAACGCGATTACAATGAATATCACCTCATTGATAAAATGACCAATGATGAAAGATCAAAAATTAGTGCAATGATTGATCCTATAATTGAAGACGACGACTACGAAAAGTCGTGTTTATCATTCAATGAGTGGCTCTCGCAAAAATTTTGTACATGTAGCGTCGACAACACAACCAGAAAAAGAGTTTTTGTCTAATGGATGAATGATTGTCGCCTAGTAACAAAAGAAGTTGGCCAAGTCCAAAGGCCGCCATAAAGCCCCATGGCTTTGAGTTTAACTTAAAGACTCGTTAATAAAGAAAAGTGCTCTTTCGGAAGACAACCCGAATTATCCCTTTCATTTGTTTTATATTCATTTATGTTGGGTTTTGTGTTTTTAACCATTTTTGCATGAAATCGGAGAAAAGTTGCAGCAACATACTCAATGGGGACCTGATCTGTCCACAGTTACGGCGTAACTCATTCTTATGGTTACGCTGTAACATACTTTTTGCAGTAGTTCTTCTCGGAGCATTACCAATTACGGCGTAATCCCATGCAATTGTTACGCCATAGCTACACTCCTGTAGCGTCTGCCAGGTTTTGCTTTAATTACGGCGTAACTCCTTATAGGAGTTACGACGTAACTATCCTCTGTAACTGATAACGCTCAAATTGTGCATGTTTTTAGTTGCGTTATCCGTGATTTTATATGTGTTATTTGGCTATAATCATATGCTTTTGTTGCTTAATCGTATAAAAGTGTGTTTGCTAGTTCATTTGTAGCCAAGTACAGGAAAGTGGAGAAAAAGGCGGAAAAAGAAGTAAAATATGAAGATTTCTCCATGTATGAAGAATTCCCGACAAAAGGAAGACTTGTGGAGTATATTCGAGAAGGTAAAGTCATCAAGTTAGTGGTCCAAAGACTCAAGAATAAAGTTCAAGAAGGAAAACGAGAAAGAATTGAAGAAAAGAAGCTAAAACGAAGACATATTGGAAGACTCGTTGTTCCCGACACACCTTCACCATTTTGGCCATAACTTTTGCATACGGACTCCGTTTGACCCCCGGTTCATGGCCACGGAAAGCTAAGAGAAAGATCTACAACTTTGCCGCTTATGAATTTTTGTGATTTTGCTCCAACCGTTCGGTCGAGCCCCGCAACCGGATCCGGTTGGAGAATGGTCAAGAAAACCAACCGATCCGGTTAGAGCTTAACTGATTCGGTTGGGAGGCCTGGTACAGCCATTTCTTCATCACTAAGGTTCCAAACTTGTTCCAAACGATTCTAGTTCCTTCCTTCATGTATTCTAGTCCCTTCTAATCTCCTTGGAGGCCAAGTTGAGCATTTAATACCCTAGCCTTGGTGCTAGTATAAATAGAGGCCTTTGCAACCTCATTTCATCATCCCTTCTCCATCCTTCTCATCTCCTACCACCACCACTCCTCTCTAGGTGTGAAATTCAATCCTCCACCCTTAAGGACGAATTTCCACCTAGAGAGCAAACCCCAACGTGAGAGAACACACCCACTCTCAATCTCTTCACCCCAAAGGTGTGAAATTTGATCCTCCACCCTTAAGGACGAATTTCCACCAATTTCCACCAACTTATCTTCCCCAAAAGACCTCAAACCTCTGCCATTTCCAGAAGTAGTGCTCATGTGTTGATGAAGGCGTTTGGACATCATTTTCCGGCTTGGTAGAACTATTGTAGTTGATTGGAGGCTTGAAGGAGTGCTATAATCCTTCATCTTTGCCTATTGTAATTCATACTTTGGGTAAACCTTGTTACTTTTCTATTTAAAGATGTTTGTTATTGATATGATTGTTGAGATTTTGTGTTTGATTGAAATAACCATGATGTTTTGTTTACTTGTTTTGTTCTTATGATAATATGTTCTTATATTGCTTTTCTTGTTGGTTTGATATGTGACAATCATAACCATCAACTTGTTACTTTTCTTAGTGGTTTGATCCGTGACAATCATAACCACGACCTTGATACGTGCTTGTCCTTATATTGCTTTTCTTGTTGGTTTGATATGTGACAATCATAACCATTAACTTGTTACTTGCTTAAACAAACAAACGACACTTGTAGTGCAACCAAGTCTCTTGGGACGACCTTGATTTACCATATACTATACTACAATTTGACTAGGGTATACTTGCCCGAATGTGTTCCTAGTTAACCGGTAATTCATGTTTACAAATTTAAAACCACGACGAAGCACATCAAGTTTTTGGCGCCGCTGCCGGGGACTTGTTTTGCACTTGTTTGTTCGTTTGAATGTTTTCTTGTTTGATAGATTGTTTGTTTTCTTTCATGATAGTTCCGGCATCGTCACCATCAAGTTTTTGGCGCCGCTGCCGGGAACTTGCGTTTGTATTCTTGTGTTTGTTTGATTGTTGAATTGTTTGCTTGAATTGATTCCTTGTTTGCTCATGAAGTTTGCTTGAATGCTTGTCTTTCATTTTTTTCTTAAAATCTCTCATTTTCTCATAGTTGCTTAAATGATCTTTGCATCAAATTCAAGTTTTTGATGTTGGGATTCCGTCTCATGTTTGCTAAAAATGCTCATTTCAAAGTTTGCTTTCTAAGTGTGTTCAAAAGTTCTTGCGAAAAAACCACCAAAACCACCCAAACAACTCTAACCGAATCGGTTGGAGCTCTCGGTAAATATTTTTCAAGAAAAATCCACTCTAACCGATCGGTCACCACCCGTAACCGATCCGGTTGGAGTGTTCTGTCTAAAAATAAAAAAAAAATTACGAAAAAAAAAGAAAAAAAAATCCTAACTAGATTTAAGTTATTATTTTTTGTGTGTGCTTAACTTAAGTGTGTGGGGAAAATATTATTGTGAAAAGCGAAATTAGTTTTTAAATTCCAAATGTTTGGGCCTATTTTTAAAATTTTGTGAACTTGTTTGCCCTTGTGATCTAGTTGTTTTCACGCTTATAGGTTAATATATTAGAATAACTGGATCAACCCACTGGTAAAATCGGTAATTTTGAAAAACTTGAGATGTGTCCCGATTAATATTGCAATCCATTATGGGATCGATGACATTTGCTAGCACATTTTATAGCCCTTCCACTAAATTATGAGGATTTGAGCCTGTTTCATATATAGCATACATCTTTTATGCTTGGATCTTTTGCTATGAGTGTCCCGGTGATTTTATTTATTCTAGAACTTGTACTTGTAAATCATTGCCAGACCGCAGTAAGATCACATTCGTGTGATATAAGTGTATTCGTGTGATAAAGAGGCACTTTAGGAATAAAACCAAATGGCCTTCCACTTACATATAATGATATATTAGCTATCCGCATCGGTTAGTTAACCACCTTTACATGGACCCATTTGTTAGCGCTCATCTTTAGCGCTAGATACCCTTAGTACACCCTCTGAGCCATCCCTTTCTCTTTGTTAAATCCAGAAAAATACAAAAATATTTTACAATTTAAACCTTAGCCTACCCCTTGTCAATGTCTAAATGGTTGGTTGCTAGTTGCTTGATATGATTGGATTGTTTTTGATGATTATGAGTTAGCCGCACTTTGCCATTTGTGTGTGCCATTCCGACGAAGATGAAGGTGCGCAACTTCTTATTTGTATTTTTGTGGTGTGTGCTTATACGAAGTGTGGGGGAGATCTGATGTATGAAAAAGAAAATATGAAAAAAGAAAAAAAGAAAAAAAAAAGAAAAAAAAAAGAGAATAAGTCATCGAAAAAAAAATGAAAGAATAAAAAAAAATGTGTGATGACAATTATAGCTAATCTGCTATATTATTATGAAGATGAAGGAAGATGAAGTATGTTTGAGTTATCGATTAGCCAATGTGCTAAGACGTGATATATATTCTATTTGGTGATCGATATGTGAAGAGAAGCTTGTAACTATAATCATTTTTGGGTTTGCGGATTGTTTGGTAACTAGCAACATGGGACTTAGAATTGACTCTATTTTCTTTTAACACCAATTTCATATAATAATCCCATGCCTTATCCATACCCTTTAATCACCCGAAGCCTATCGTTATAACCCGAATAAAAGCCCTCTTTAGATGTTTACACTTGGTGCTTACGCCACGTCGGTGGAGTTTTGTTTCTTGTACAAGCCTATGGTAATATTTAGATCATGACTGAGCAAGATGAGTGTACTATTCCTTAATACTATCCTTCACTAAATATATTGAGTGTTGAGTGAATTATACATCCGTTCTTTTTCGTGAGGTGCTTAGCCATGTTATCAAGCGAGAAAATCCATATGGTATTGTCAAACATCTCGATTTTTCACCTCTAAAAGCTTAAAACGATGAATCTTATCTTGTACTTGTACTTGGTAGATTTGCATCACATTTTTCTAAATCATATTTCATGCACCATGTGGGATTTTATTTTTCTTAATTTCTAGATTTGCTTGAGCGCAAGCAAAACCTTAAGTGTGGGGGAGTTTGCGCTCATTTTTCGCTTATTTTTATGTTTGTTATTTAGTTAAAAAAAAACAAAAAACCACAAAAATATTTTGATTTTTAATTTTTCTTTTCGTTTTGTCATTTTGGTTTGTAGTTTATTTTTCTTTTCTTAGATTTGCTTGAGGCCAAGCAAAGTTTAAGTGTGGGGGAATTTGATAACGCTCAAATTGTGCATGTTTTTAGTAGCGTTATCCGTGCTTTTATGTGTGTTATTTGGCTATAATCATATGCTTTTGATGCTTAATCGTATAAAAGTGTGTTTGCTAGTTCATTTGTAGCCAAGTACAGGAAAGTGGAGAAAAAGGCGGAAAAAGAAGTAAAATATGAAGATTTCTCCATGTATGAAGAATTCCCGACAAAAGCAAGACTTGTGGAGTATATTCGAGAAGGTAAAGTCATCAAGTTAGTGGTCCAAAGACTCAAGAATAAAGTTCAAGAAGGAAAATGAGAAAGAATTGAAGAAAATAAGCTAAAATGAAGACATATTGGAAGACTCGTTGTTCCCGACACACCTTCACCATTTTGGCCATAACTTTTGCATACGGACTCCGTTTGACCCCCGGTTCACGGCCACGGAAAGCTAAGAGAAAGATCTACAACTTTGCTGTTTATGAATTTTTGTGATTTTGCTCAAACCGTTCGGTCGAGTCCCGCAACCGGATCCGGTTGGAGAATGGTCAAGAAAACCAACCGATCCAGTTGGAGCTTAACCGATTCGGTTGGGAGGCTTGGTACAGCCATTTCTTTATCACTAAGGTTCCAAACTTGTTCCAAACGATTCTAGTTCCTTCCTTCATGTATTCTAGTCCCTTCTAATCTCCTTGGAGGCCAAGTTGAGCATTTAATACCCTAGCCTTGGTTCTAGTATAAATAGAGGCCTTTGCAACCTCATTTCATCATCCCTTCTCCATCCTTCTCATCTCCTACCACCACCACTCCTCTCTAGGTGTGAAATTTAAGCCTCCACCCTTAAGGACGAATTTCCACCTAGAGAGCAAACCCCAACGTGAGAGAACACACCCACTCTCAATCTCTTCACCCCAAAGGTGTGAAATTCGATCCTCCACCCTTAAGGACGAATTTCCACCAATTTTCACCAACTTATCTTCCCCAAAAGACCTCAAACCTCTGCCATTTCCAGAATTAGTGCTCATGTGTTGATGAAGGCGTTTGTACATCATTTTCCGGCTTGGTAGAACTATTGTAGTTGATTGGAGGCTTGAAGGAGTGCTATAATCCTTCATCTTTGCCTATTGTAATTCATACTTTGGGTAAACCTTGTTACTTTTCTATTTAAAGATGTTTGTTATTGATATGATTGTTGAGATTTTGTGTTTGATTGACATAACCATGATGTTTTATTTACTTGTTTAGTTCTTATGATAATATGTTCTTATATTGCTTTTCTTGTTGGTTTGATATGTGACAATCATAACCATCAACTTGTTACTTTTCTTAGTAGTTTGATCCGTGACAATCATAACCACGACCTTGATACGTGCTTGTCCTTATATTGCTTTTCTTGTTGGTTTGATATGTGACAATCATAACCATCAACTTGTTACTTGCTTAAACAAACAAACGACACTTGTAGTGCAATCAAGTCTCTTGGGACGACCTTGATTTACCATATACTATACTACAACTTGACTAGGGTATACTTGCCCGAATGTGTTCCTAGTTAACCGGTAATTCATGTTTACAAATTTAAAACCACGACGAAGCACATCCGTAACACTTCTTTCTTTTTAAACACAATAACCTTATATTATGTAGGATCGTAAATATTATTGTGTTTGATGATTCGGGTGGTCTTGGATGATGAAAATACATGATAGCCATTTGAGAGAGAAAGAGATGAGAGGGTGTTTTCTTGGTAGAGACTTGCTTCACAAAATGTAAGGTTAGATTAAGAAAAGCACCACCCCTTCCAAGGATGGAAGGGGTATTTATAGTTACAGACATAACGACCTCTTGACGGCATGTGGATCAGGCATACAGTGGGTAAAGACCCGTCCTTCCTCCACGGTGTTGCACTAAACTAATCTACGCTACTAACTAACTAATAAACTACTAAATAACGTAAATAACTACAAGTCTAAGAGCTAAACTATGCTAGACCATAATTGGGGTGACCGACACTTTAATATGGAATTTCCAATTCCTAACAATCTCCCCCTAAGGGAGGTCACCCAATGAAATACATTTTGCATCCTAGCATTCTATCTTTGTCTTCAGTTACAAGCTTGTAGACTTCAATTCTTCAAATTCTTCATTCTTTGTGCTTGTGTAGCGATTCTTCAAAGTCCGCATAATTATTTACTTTTAGTGGAGGCCTTTAACTGATCCACATCTTTGATGATCTTCGAGCTTTCATTGAGATCATCAGCCACAGCAAATCTCTCTGGATCATCCATAGTTGTGTTGCCTTCATGTGATGTTGTGACTTTCAGACCGACATGCTCACACCTTTGGATCATGACATTTTTTCATCAGAGTGGCGAAAGCTTTACTGGCTCATGATATTTGCAGCAGCGTAGCGGAAACATATTATTAGAATATCAGAGCCAGGTTCTGTAGATATGCACAAGTCATGATTTCTTCAATTAAGTGTGGATGCTGTGAGCATGCGGCTTTTGGATTGACTCCTTCAATTCGATCACCTGCAACCGTCCAAATGTACCTGCAAACAACAGTTAGCAATAAAACACACGAAAGTGTCTTTTGATCACTTTCGTTGAATTGAGGTACACGGCCCACGGTTCCCCGTTGATCAGAACAAGTATTGCCTGTGATCAGGTATAATTCTGAAGAATCTCCTTGATAGGGTTTCACAGCTGTTCTAGTTGTTCTCAACTAGAACATCTCAAAGAAGACAACACGGAGTGAGTGAACCAACGAATTGAGATTCACTGATTGATGAAAAATGATTTGAAAAACAATCGCGTATTGCTTAGAAGAAAGATTTTTGCAATACGACGAAGGTTTTATATGAAAGATCAATTTTCAATCAAAAATACCTTTTGTATTTGAAAAGGAATACACATTCGATGTGCTAGAGAAAAGAAGAGATTCGCACATCGAACGGTTTTTCCAAAAGTATTTTTTCAATCAGAGATACTTTTTGTGTTTGAAAACATGAATACACATTCGATGTGCAAGAGAAAAGAAGATTTGCACATCGAACGGTTTTTCCAAAAGTATTCGTCAATTCCATTCCTGGACCAAGGTTGATTCAAGATTGAATCTCCCCATCATTTCTATCCAGTTGTCACAAGCTTGATCTTACGAGAAGATCTCACATGTCACGCACCAAGAGCTTGTTTGATGTTGGCTCTAGAAGGATTTCCATCTTCATTGTGAATATTTTTACATATCACTCGGATGTTCTAGCAATACCACAAGGATAATGCGTAGGACTCTTAATATATTCTTACTTTCCACATTGTGTGAAACAGCAAGTCTTCATAAATTTAGTGTCCTAATGAGATTTTGTGGATGATCTCTTGGCTCTAGACTCAATTGTGCACATTTGGTTCCTATGCCGGAGACTAGGGAGAGGGTCTCCTTCTTCAATATCAACAATCTCTAAGAGAAAGTCGATAGATTATGTCGGTTCCCCGTGAGAATGAAACAAGCCCTTTTAAGAGGAACTTGAGTAGTTTGGGAAGTTAGGTGCAGTGCGTCACTGGGTCCATGACGTCTTGTCTTCAATACCAGTGTTACCTTAGTAAACACCAGTAGCATATGTATTGAACTCGGTTTCTGCCCTAACGTTGAATTATTGGAGGGCTATTTCTTTTCACCCTTTTCATATTCATTTCTTTTTCATTCTTCAACCCCTTAAGTGTTTACCAAGACTTCATAACTAGAACCTTGTTGGGTTTATTCCAGTACTAGCTCTGTCTCAGTCCGCACTCTTCCCATTTCTCATTTTTCTCCTTTTTTCATCATACCTAAGGACTCTACACTATCTAGTGGATTGTCCCTGGGTAGATCCCTCTGGTTCTGGCGGATCGTGGGAACTAATACCTAACCTCACCATCCTTATAACTCCATACATAAAGTAAAATGGTTGGTCTTTTGGTATAGTTCATTCCTTTTTGAAACCAATTGAAGAATCATTTGGAAAAATCAATCAAGGTACTTGTGATATAAAATCAAAGATTTTGTACCTTAATTGTTTTGATCATTTAGAAAACCTTCCCCTCAACATGTGCATATGATTTAGAAATTGTTTTGCACATGGAGACAAGAGGACTTTGAAATATTTTCTTTTATCATAATTTTCATAGAAAAAGCCATTTGATTTTCTTGGTTAATTCTCCCCCTCAATATGTGCATAGGATATTTGAAATCATTTTATCACATAGAGGCAAGAGGTTTTTTAAGTACTTCCACGATTGCATTGCCATACAGAAAACCATTAGAAAATCAATCAAGGTACTTTATGATTAAACATAGAAATCTTTGTACCTTGATAGTTTATTTTCTTTTAAAATGCTCCCCCTCAATATATGCTTCGAGATTCGAAAGTGTTTAGCACATATGGGAGAGCAGCATGCACTTTTGAATCAAGTCGATCATCATTTATCAGATTTCATTATTAAATCACAAATTCTCCCCCGATCAAAAATATCAAACCCTTTGAGATTTTGGATCCCAAGTGATTTAATTAGGTTTAGAAAACATGGGAGAATATGTGGCATGGTTTAAAAACTCATCTTGTTTTAGGATAAATGCTCCCCCTCAACATGTGCATTATGTATATTGAAATCCTTTGGCACATGGAGGCAGGAGTGCCTTTGAAGGGCTAAAACCAATTCCATTAAAACAGATTTGAGATTTAAATCACGATCTCTCCCCGATCAAAAATTTCAAGCCAATTGAGATTCTGGATCTCGATTGATTTAAATCATTTAGAAAGTTTTAGGGAAAGACGTGGCAAGATTCAATTTTTGAAAAATGACAGATAAGGACCATTTTAAGACATTAAAGATTGTTAGTGTCAGGTATGATAGTTTTAAGAGATCTTTAAGTAAAATAAAACAATTTCACAATCAAACAAGAAAATAAAAAAATTTATTTTGAAAGACCTTGATTCAAAAGAAAAATCATACAATGACATAACATTAAATCTTTAGATCACCACTTTATTTCGTACAAACGGACTTGATAGATGAAATATCGTTTGAAAATATTTTATTTTAAATCACTCTCCCCCTCAATCGATGACAGTAGTCGTTGATTGAGTGACTTAGGTTTGATAAAAATGAAGTCCGGTGATTTTCAAAAATTTAGTCAAATTTATTTTCAAAACAATATTTTTCCATTTTCAAAACAATTTTAACAAATATTTTGAAAAAAATTGTATTATTCACTACATGTCCTGCACAAAGATACGATAGCTGGTTGAGAAGCTTCTGTTGTTGCTGTAGGGCTGGAAGAAAAACCGTCTGCTGATGCAGTGAGACTTCTTACGTTGCATTTTAATGCCAACCGAGGTCAAATTAAACTCCGTTTCTTCATTTGCTGATGAAGAAAACCATCTGCTGATGCAGTGAGACCTCTTACATTGCATTTTTCCATGCCAACTCTCCATAGAAGTCCAATTAAGCTCCGTTTCTTCATTTGTCAACCCAAGATATCGTTACCCTTTCCTTGCGGCATCCAATCATCTTCAATTGTGGGACCCGGATCGGGAACATTCTTTTATACCAATATACCTGCATACGTTAGTGAACACACATACAGATATATGGTGGTCGACATCACCCAAACAACAATCGACTAATAAAAGTCAATTCAACATATCAATCAGATCATAAAAGGTATGGGAATAATGTTTCATCAATCTATAATCATCTAATCCTAACAATCACATCCTAGAAACCTAGTTCTTCAACATAGGAAATTATATTTTTTCAGATAAGCACATAGGATGATTAAGAAAGCCCGTTAGATGATGTAATTTTTGAAAAACATTCTCCCCCTCAATCAATGACTCTTTCTATGAAAGGTTTAAAAGCGTTGTAGTCATTGATTGAGTTTTGCAAATTTTATGAAAACTCTGAAACTGATTGATTTTCAAGCAACTCATTTACCACCATTTTGTTAAAACAAATATTTTTCTGAAGAATTTTTGAAGAAAAAATATTTGAGTGGGAACAGTAGTCCTTCGACATACTTTCCTCATTTTGTTTTAGGATAAGTGCACGAAATATTTTGAAAATTGGTTTAGCGCAGCACTTTCCTTTCTTGAAGAGCGGGTTGCTATCTGAAATAATAGCAAACCATGGTATTAAGCACGGGTCACAGTCTGAAGTAACTGCAAGCCATATTTTTGACATGTTTTGGAAAAAGAATATTTACACCTTCTGTTCGAACTTCATCTATGGTCCCGTGCCATTATTGAATGACATTTTTAAGACCGCAGATGTTATCGGTACCAGAAGACATGTCTTGAGAAAAACATATTTTTGGTATTTTTAAATTTTCTGATTTTTATGTGTTTTTGAAGATTTTATATTTTTCTATTTTGTTTTGCTGGTTTTATATTTTTGTATTTTGTTTTTGATAAATATTTACAGAGATAGATTAGATGATATAGTTTAAGAAGATGATGATACGAGTACCGAGATAAGGATATCGAGCAGCCCCGTTGTAGAAGATATAAGTCATCATCCCTAAAACTTTCACCACCAAAGCTTCCGAGGCTCTTGAATGAGAGAAATTGAACCATCTGAAAGTGAGACTTTGGCAGCTTCCCCCTAAACCGAGAATCCATTAGATGAGCAGATTCGAAGCTCTATTTCAAGCTTGCCTTAGTCAGGTGCACAGAGAAGCACACTATTATCATAAATCCCGCTGCTCCTTTTAAGAACGATAATCGAGATTCTCCATTCGGGGTTATATCATCAAGAAGAAGAACAGCAACGTATCATCCCACATTTGAATACCTCTTCTCAAATTTCTTTTCCACTGAAGTCTGAAGCGATCCATTCCAAAAGGTGTCAAGAGAACAATTTCCCACAAGTAGTTGAATTGATGCAGTCAGTCTCTTTGAATAATGCTCAAGAACTCTCCCGAATACACATCATGCCCGTAAAGAAAACACCTCCCCAATGTTTGTGGTAAACAATGGCTTTCTTCCCTAATGATCGTGTATGAAGCAAAGTATACCAATATCCAAGACACCAAGGGTAAGAAAAACACCTCCCAATACACATCCCCACCAAGAAAGAATAACCGATAACACCTCCCTCATGTTATACATTTATCTCCCCTGAATATGTCATACTTGTGTACCTCTATTATCTTCAGAAACTTTCTCTAACATCACTTCCCCCACGTAGTTGGAATAATAACACTAAAAGCCTTGATGAGTAAAACCTTGAGTTTCTAATGTCATCCCGGGATATCTTCAATCACTTAGAAGAATTAAGTTCATCAAGTTTACTCGTGTTTAGATGCTTGTCTCCTTCCCCCTTGCTGGTTTTGATACTTCAGAATTAGCAACACATTGTAAGCCCGTATACTAGAAATTTGTTGAGAAGAACATTAGAAATCTTGTGAGAATCAACTTGCTGAGGAACAGAATGAGCAAGTCTAATTGGGGATTAAATCAGACATTTCACCATCCCCCAATTAGTGCTCTCCCCTAAACCGACAATCTGTTTGATGAGTGCTTGAGTTAAGAAGAAGTCTTTAGATCGTTAAATGCAATTCGTCTTTAGTCTTCTAACATGTAGCAGAAAATGTAGAACCGACTGTAGACTCGACCTTCTTCAAGATTGTCCAATTGGGGAATAAAAAGTCAACATCTTCAACTCACCAAATGCATTCCCGTTAACTTATATGTAGCAAATATCCTTAACTAAGATCCCTCCCAATCAAACAAGAACAGAAAGATGTTCATCAAAGAAATAAGCCCAGCAACTAAAAGCACTTTGTCATTAATTAAATCAGCCCGTGTGAAGATGTTAACCAACGGCTCTTAGAAGAAAACTCCATGTAAAGATGACCAGATAAGAAGAAGCTCGATTCTTACATGAGTTTGGAGCCGTATGACCATTTATACTCTAATATCAATCAACATGCAGTAGTTTCACACTTCTTCTCCCCCTCAAGAATTGCATATGGAGATGCCATTCTTGGTTAAACAAGTGAATATCTTCAACAAATGTAGTCTATTCACACTTCTCCCCCGCAAAATTAGCACATGATGTCTCCATCGTCATTATAGTTGAGCAAGTGGAATAAAAAAACAATCAATAGTAGTCCGGTTCACTTGATGACTGAAGCGCATGGAAAAAATATAAAGCATGTTGATGAGAATGGTCATTAATGAGAAGATTTCTCTTCTTTCGAAGATAAAGCGCACTGACACGTACACTTTTCTTTTCTTTAGAGTACGAGGCATGAACTGTTGTGTTCATACGTCATAATCTCTCTCTTTACATCATCTCTTGGCAAAACATGTAATCACCCCATTATCATTCAATAGGCTTTTTGTTGTGACAACTGATGGAGAAAAACCCAATATGATGAATTTGACCCTGAAGTAAGCTAACCCGAACTCGTGACTTAAACTTGCACATATGTAACAAAGAGCGGTGCCGAGACTTCATCCTCCATTGAATCTCTAAGTACTCTATACTCTTCAACCAACCAACCATCAAGTATAAGACGTACATCACCTCTTGAAAATCCACAATTGAATGTGACACTGAGCACTACAACGTAACTCCTTAAAGTGATAGTTATTTTGTGGTGATAAGAGCCCAATTCCCCCAAGTGGTAAAAGAAAAGGTAAAAGTCACCCAACAATAACTAGATTTCCAAGTCTTACGTTTTTGATAATAAGCTTGAACAAGGATCTTGAAGAATCTTCATCCAATCATCCCCGATACCTTCAGATACTAAGTACACTTGCCCGTGATATTTCACTTCAACCTCAAATAAATAATAGTGAATTAACCCCGTAGTCACATCTTCTGGTTAAAAGCTCAAATCTAGCCTCCTTTGACGTTTTAAGTGAACTCTGATATTGGTTTCATCCCGACCATGGTTAAAAGCACATACCCTGTAAAACCATGTAATAACCAAACTGCCATGACGAATATCCAAGCAAGCACCCAATTCATGAAGTACACTCTTTTATCCCTTCTTCGAAGAAGAAACCGTAGCACCAAAGATCAGATAAGGTCCAGAAATACTTTTTCCTTTCTCCAGGATGAATCCATCATTACGGGATTTTACAATTCTATAGTTTAAACCGAGAAATAGTTTCTTTCGTGGGATTTTACAAAACCAAGAATAAACCGTAAGATAGATCTGGAAATGCACTTTACAATTAACTGGATGTGTCCATTGTCACGGGATTTTACAAGTCTGTGATTTAAACTGAGAAATAGATTCTTTCGCGGGATTTTACAAAATCAAGACAAAACCGTGAACAATGTCAGCTTGAATGTGTTATGACAACTTTGGTTTCAGTGAATATCTGTTTTAGGGGAACATGCAGCGGTTCATTAACGGTTCATTATCCAACATCAACAATATCATCAACCATCCAATAAACACTTTGGTAAACACATCATTCACACATTCTGTCGGCTATTGCAGTGATAACTTGGAGAAGTAAACCCGATATTTCAAATTTTAACAAGAAGTAGAATTCCCCAGATTTGCTACTTAAGCTTGTACAAATCCTTGTGAAAATGAAACGGTGTACCCAATGTACAAAACCTCTTGACGTATCCTTAACTGCGTGAGACACCGAAGTGATAGCTACGTTGTGGGTTAAGTGAGAAAGAATCACAAAAGTAACTAAATAGCCAAGCCATTATCACACTCTATAAATGCCCAAACAAGTCATCTTCGCGGAAGGGTAGAAAGAAAGAAGACGAAATAAGTAAACGTGCCTGAAAAATCTCACATCAAGTCCAAATAAGAAATACCGTACATACAACCCCGTAGTCAACATTTTCAGTACACACTACAAGCCGCGACGTAATATTTTTCGTAAAAATGTCTACACCAAAGTACCAAACCTCATAACCCATCGAATCTCATCATTACACCTCATCAAATAACAGATCTCATTATCAAATAACATGTCTCAACTCACATCATCATCAAATCACTTCAAGAAATCACATATCATCCATATCTCATATGACACCCACATATTTCGACCAACATCCACATCCAATATCCAAATCATAAATTACCACAAATCCCATTATACGCAACACTAAATATCCACGATCTAATCCACTATACACGATTCAATTTAGGAAGCCCAACCATCTAAGAGCAAGACTAATACATGTCATAAAATACGGCCCACATCAGATATAATCCCCTCAGCCCATATGTGTGTCGGTCCATCATATATCTCACATACCGATCCATGATTAATACCCTAATCCATCGGGTATAAGACACAAACACCAACTTCACTTAACCCTAGGATTACACAAACCAACCCTAATTTCTCTCTCAAAAAAATACGCCCCCTTTTCTGAAGATCCTCCACAACCTGACGCAGCTCCTATATGAACAAATATCACAGTCTCACTTCAAATTCTTCTATCAAATTAGATCATCAATATACAAACCCTCCAACCCTAATCACCATTTCTGTATGCCTCCTTCACCTAGCAACATCAACAACGAGTTTACTCTATTTACCTCGCCATAGGGATGGCTCGAGGGTTTTGATTGAGACGGCTTCAAGATCCTCTCCGGGTCTAAGGTAGGTTTGTTAATCGTTAGTTTTTATTTTATTTTTTATATTTTATTTTATTATTATTATTTTTCTAAGGTCATTGAACGAACGAAATAGGAGAACGATTTTAACATTCTTGTTATAAATATTTTTATTCAAGTTTCGGATATTGAACAAGAAGTATTATCTTCAAAACAAATGAATCAGTGATGTAATTTTTTCGTGTATACGACCTTCAAGGTCAGATTTTCTTTGAATAACACGAAAAGATTATGAGATTAATTGTTCGTGTCGAGTCTTGATAATTGGTGGATGAGAGTTGGGATAGTTGAAGTCGTGATTGTGATGGAAGTGTTGATATTAGATTAGGTATGATGAAGGTTCAGTTCTGAATGAGTTTTTCATTTCCTTTTCGTTTTTATTTCTTAAAAATTGGACTGGTGATGTTGTATTTACTAGCTGAGGTTGATTTGAGTTAGATAGGGATATGGTAAATGGTTTTTGATGTTGTGGTCGTGGTCATATCATCTTCCTTTCTGTTCTTTGACAAGTCGCTACCATAACGGTCAAGTCGCTACATAACAGTCAAGTTGCTACATAACTGTCAAGTCGCTACATAACTGTTAAGTCGCTGCATAACAACTCGCTACCTTGTTAAATAACAAGTCGCTAGGTCAAGTCTCTAAATTTTTTCTTGATACAAGTCGCTAATCGTTTTCTGTCACAAGTCGCTACTTAGCAACTCGCTTTGGCAAGTCGCTACCATGAGTAAATACTCATGGATAAGTCGCTATGAAGACTTTTAGCATTTTCCGATGAGTTTTCCGATTAAGTTTTCCGATCAGCTTCATAAAAAAACCCAGAAAATGCATAAAACTGTTTCTTTTGACCCATTTAGACCCAGTTTGACCAAGAGAAAGAAACCATTTGACCACTTTATCATATATTGGTGACAAAAACATCAGTAAATATGAGACAAAAACTGTTTGGACAATATGACACAAGACAGAAATTGTAAACTTTGTTAGGACCAAGACGTTTTTGAGACCTAAGATAGGATACAAAACAGAAACATGTAAGAACTGTTTATCCCAAAGATTTGAAAGATAATTTTCCGACCAAAAAACCAGTTAACTATATGAACCAAAAACCACAAACAACAACCATGGTACGGACCACACAAATCAAAGATAACACAATAACCTTGGCTCTGATACCATTTGTAGGATCGTAAATATTATTGTGTTTGATGATTCGGGTGGTCTTGGATGATGGAAATACATGATAGTCATTTGAGAGAGAAAGAGATGAGAGGGTGTTTTCTTGGTAGAGACTTGCTTCACAAAATGTAAGGTTAGATTAAGAAAAGCACCACCCCTTCCAAGGATGGAAGGGGTATTAATAGTTACAGACATAACGACCTCCTGACGGCATGTGGATCAGGCATACAGTGGGTAAAGACCCGTCCTTCCTCCACGGTGTTGCACTAAACTAATCTACGCTACTAACTAACTAATAAACTACTAAATAACGTAAATAACTACAAGTCTAAGAGCTAAAATATGCTAGACCATAATTGGGGTGACCGACACTTTAATATGGAATTTCCAATTCCTAACATATTAGTTTTTAAATGAACTTTGTGGGTATGTACCCTGTAAGCCCTCACGAGACTACACTTGTCCACTTGGGACACCAAGTGGTTTAAAAGGCTTGTTGCATATGCTAAATGCAACCATGATTCCAACAAAAGTGAGTTAGGTTTCTTTTTCATTTTTCTTTTTCTTTTTTAGAATTTTGCCTTTCGGTAGTGTGATTTCAGGGATTGAAGTTTGCTCGTGGATGCTTATGCGAAGGCACGATTCTTTTCGTGAGCCTTCTTTCTTTTTGGAGCAAATTTCAGGGAAGTTCTCGCTCTAATTCTACTTTTCTCTTCACCTTTATTTAACGCTTAGTACAAAAGGGACTTTGTACATTTCAAGTGGGGGGACGGGAGAAGAATTGTCTCTTGAACTTTATTTTTCCCTCGTTTTTCTAGTTTATTTTGAAAAATTATGCCATTTTTAAAATTTTGACATGTTTTTCTTAACCTAACTAGATTAGACATTAGCCGAGAACATTATAACCCTTGATATTATATAATGAGGTTAGCCTTATCCGTTTCTAAATTTTTACCCCAAATCCACCAAATTATGAGTGTGCCGGTAGCTTGTAAACTTTAGAACTTGGCCTTTGCATAATTTGAAGACCATTGACAAGGTATGTTGAGTTAGCTCGATGTATTTGGTCTTTTCAGTTTAAGAAGGCAGTATTATAGGATTATCACCCAAATAGCCTATCATTGTGTGTCTATCGATTAGTCACCTTGACTTCTCGACCCCCATGTTAAACCCTTTGTTGCACTCTCCTTTAGTGCAAGATACCCCTAGATACACCCTTCCGAGCCATTCCTTTCATTTTGTTCACCCAAAATATTGTTTCGTTACACCCTTACACCTTAGCCTACCCTGTAGTCTTTATTTGTAATTGGGAAGTCATCGTTTGCCTAAGTTCAAGGTTCAAGTGGAAAGGTTCGGGAATCACACTCTCGTCGACGACATATTCTTAAAGATCATTGAAGACCCCCCAATTTCTCATTGTTCATCTCAAGTGGGGGGGATGTTATGTTTAGTTGTTATGTTTGTTAAAAAAAATGATTTGATTCAAAAAAAAAATAGTTATTGTTCTTCATTTGATTGTAAAGTGCGAAGTTATAAGCACTATGTTATGAGCTTATTATAGCTTTAGTATCGAGGAGGCCACCTCGGTCACATTTGAAGAATGGAGTTAATGTGCCCATCATGACGTCCTCTAATGGCACATTCACCTGGTATTATCATGATCCGGTTTCTTAACTTCGAAACTTGAACTTTGGATGAACGGTAAGTGGTGATGACTTGGTTATAGATTTAGACTATTTGCTTGATTTTATTTTACACCAATTTTATCCCATGTCTTATCCTACCCTTTAGTCATGAAGCGTGTCTAGGTGATGCAGCGAGCAATCTTTGGTGTCTAGGCCATGGATTTGGTCATGTATCATTGATTTTGTCCACTTTGCCGTGACATGTTAGTAATGACGACTCACCCTTAACCTTTGTCGTGTCTACCCATATTGCCTTCGAGAATTGTTTAGCCCTTAACTCTAGTGGTGGTGATTTGTGTAACCGCCAAACTTATGATAGAATACATGCTATGACTGTGCATTGAGTGATCACCCCAAAATTGACACTTAGAATAGTTGAGAGATTTGAGTGTTTTTTTCCCATTTCGTGAGGTGTTCGGCTTCGTTTTATTCTAGTATAAGGGGTTTGTAAACTTATATTTTTCAAGTAATGGGAGATATCTTATTAGGAATCTATCTAATAAGGTCTACTTGAGGGCAAGTAGAGTTCAAGTGGGGGATATTTGATAACATCAAAAAATCCTAAATATTAAGTGTCAATTTCCCCCGATAATGCTCGTATTTTATATCATTTATATGGATTTACACTTGTTTTCCTCTATATTTCACTTTCAGGTAAATTACGAGCATTGGAGCAAATGAGACGCGGATTTGGAGAGTTTATTGAAGATATATGATAGTATGCTCATTTTGAAGATGTTACGGCGTAACTCTCCTCTCACATTACGCCGTAACAGAAGCGTGGATCAGAAAAACAACTAAACGGAAGATTCTGGCGTAACTCCCTCCTAGGATTACGTCGTAACTAATTAGGTCAAATGATGTTCCACGCCGCTGCAAGCTACGCTATAACTAATTCCACAATTTCGGCGTAACCACGATTTATTGAAGATACGGGCCGTAACCAGCTTTTCTAGAGCAAATTACGAAGAATTGGATGTTACGGCGTAACTCTCAACTTAATTTACGCCGTAACTAGATCTGGCCTATAAATACCGCCCAAATTCCAGCATTTCTATTCATTTACTTCACACACCAAATCAGAGAACGTAGGTAGAAGGTTGAAGGCAGATCTTAGGGAGCATACGGAGCCATCTCTAAGGGAGAAATCACTCCCCTATGATAAGCATTAGCATTTTATCATTTCTTTACTTTCAATTCATGTATTTCGATATGTTAAACATTGAATCGATTGTTTTAGTTAATATGAGCGGCTAAGAACCTCTGGTGCTAGCCTAGTTATGATTCCTTAATTGTTTTGTGGGAAAATGATGCAAATAGACCGCGCGCCCTGACGCTTATCACTTTCCGGACCACGCCTTTTGCCGAATGAAAATGGACCAGTTGCCCAGCGATTTTCTTGGAGCCAACCATGGGATGCCACGTGTCCGACAAACCTATGACACAAGTACATATTTTGAAGTATTTGTCATGTATTGTAAGGTATTGTTTTTTGGGCAACTTTATATTTTTTGGCAACTTGTATTTATACACAAGGATATTTTAGTCATTTTACATTTTAAATTAAAAAAATAAGAAACAAAATCCAATCCAAGTCTTTAATATTAGATCCATCTCCATGTTAATTTGAAAAGTAGCATCAGCAGCAATATCCATCTCCATGTTCATCTACAAATCCAATCCAGGTACACAAAAGTTTTATAAATCACACCCCGTTCCTCATAACTTTTTTTCTTGCAAAATCACACCCCGTTCCTCATCAGTTAACACTCACATTTCCACATTCTTTGAAGGTATTTTCTTCAGATCTCAATTCTCCAGCCACTTTGTTCTTTTATAGATATTGATAATGTTTTATTTTATGTATTCAATAATAAATCAAAGTTTCTTTACTTTCAAATATGTTATTCAAAAATCACCTCCTTCTCAATTAGCTTCTGATTATTTTTACTATCATCATTAAACAAATTTTTTCTGAAACTAAGGTAAATAATTTATTTGATTATACTCGAATCATTTTGAGAGTTTTTATTATCACGATTCCTATTAGGAGTTTTGTTGTGAAGATTCATGTTAATTGTGAATAAGAATCAATTTGTTGTTACATTGCATCTTACTTTTAATTTGTGTGATTATGTGTTATAATATGGGTGTTTAATTTGTATTAACTTTTTTTTATAGCCGATTCATGTAAGGGGAGGGGGGTTATTATGATGATTCATATTACAAGTTTGTTATGGTGATTCATTTTAGGGGTTTTGTTAATGTGGATCTTAATTTTAATTTGTATGATTGTGTGATTTTAATTTGTGTGTTCAAATAAAAAAAACAAGAAAATGTCATTCAAGTAACTAATATCTTCTTCTTAATTTTTGAAGTTTAGGCTAACTGATTGTGAAATGATGGTGATGGCCAAAAAAAGACGTGGGATCATAGGTGGGATTAATGAGAAGCTGAAAGCATTGCAGACGTTGGTTCTGAAGTCTAATAAGGTATAAAGGTCTAAATTTGAACATTTATATCAATTTTCTAGCAACAAAATAGTTGCTCTGTTTGAGTTTTGATAATTGAATTTATTTATTATTATTAATTTTTTAATATTATGGTAGACTGATAAGGCTTCAATGTTGGATGAGGCAATTGAATATTTGAAGCAGCTTCAACTGAAAGTGCAGGTATATATTTTTTATTGTATTTATATGTATAGCACTTTAATGTTTTTAGCTTTCAGTTTTGTAATTTGTAAACTAGAAATTATTGTGTGTTTAGTTTGATGATAGTTAAAGCTTTAGTATAGCAATATAGCTTATAACAATAAACATAAGCCATGATAACTATATAGTTAATGTAAACATTATAAGAGATATGAAGTGATTACTTTAATTACATGCTTAAATAAATGGAAAATTGCCGATACAAAATATGTCAATTTCTCGCTCCTAAAAAGGATTTTGAAACAGATTTTATGACAAAAGTGGGATGTTGTTTAGCGGCATATTAACTTTATACGGTATTTTTTTTATCAGAATTTGACCCGTGAATGCCTACTTGAGTATTACACATGTATAATAAAGTTATAACAATGACATTTTAGCCTGTAAATTTTCATGTGACTTATAAAGTCAATGCATAAAAAAAAGTTTTTTATTTGCCTTCATGTGACTAGTCCTGTTTTGTGGTTTAAGTTTGTAGGAAATGACACAAAAGTTGAACATTTGGTTATGACTAGAAACAGCTATTTGTTGGTCAATGAGATGTGTAGGTATGTTAAAAATTCCATCCTCACAATGGATGCCTGGAAATGTAGAATGTACGAGTAGGGTCTGCTATTGTTTTAGAAATCCCGCTTCCTTAGATATATCTGAAATATGCATTCTTAGGATTTCCTGACTGTTAGTTTCCCAGAAACCGAACCATAGGTCTTTAGTTTGATATTCTGAAATTGAGTAGACAGAAAATGTAAATCTTAATTCTTTTTATTGTATAACTTATCTATAGTTCATTTAACTGCTATAACTTACATACTTGCGTCAAGCTTCAGGAAATGTGGCCATATTTACTTCTTAGATGAAAGTTTAACATAAATGACAACATCTATTTTTTTACCTGCATTTCTAACAGGGTTTAATTTTGGGTGCGGGCGTTGAAGTACCATGAAAATCACTTTTGACTTAACTAGCTCTAATCAGTGAACACGAGGAGACAGAAAACGTATCTAGATATGAAGATGGAGGCCTTCTGAAACCTAAAATTTTTACTATGGCATCACTACAGGTAATAAGTTCTTAAACTAAAGATTCCATAGAGTTATCATAGATTCTTTTTGAAAAGTCGCATTTCAGACTGTTGATCGAGAATTCCTTATGTCAATGTTGCGGCGAGGCCACATGTTGCTATTGGCCATCCGCAAAAGAGATGTTATGACAACATCTATTTTTCTGGCATTATTCTATTTGGTTTTCAATAGTAGTATAGTGTATATCTTTTAGATATGGTTTCATTTTTGGGGTACAAAAGTTAATGTTTCAATTTTGGGGTCTTAGTTTTGGGGCACAAAAGTTAATGCTTGATTCATGTTTAATTACACAAGGAGTTCAAGAAGCCGCCGGTCTTGCACACAACGCTCCGGGTGGTAATTGAAAGTTTACTTTCAGTAAATATTGCAATTCGTCTTACAAACCAGTTATATGCTAAAGTTTTATCATGTTAAAGTTGTGAATATGTTTTTTACAGCATCAGCAACATCATCTGAGGAAGTCAGTAAATCTCCATGAAAGTTCAACTTGAAAAATGGTTATGATAGCCATGGGGTAGGAAAAGAGACCTACGGTTGGTAGGTGCTTACAAATAGAGATGTATTTACGTGCTTTTAAACGTTGATGTTTTTAGTTATTGATTTTAAATAACAAATCAAAGTTCAATTAGGTTCATGATTATGTTGTTATTGTTTCATAGCAGCAACAACAACGCAACGAGCTGCATCATCTTAAATAATTCCACGGGAGTTAATGTTCATATGCTCTTTTATTGATCCATGTTATGGGGAGCGACCGTGTACCAGCAGCCAGTGTCGGGATTCAAGGTGAATACATTTGTTTTTGTTTTTTTGTTCATATTGTATTTATTTGAATATATGTATATTTTCGTAGTTACTCAGTATGTTCGTTACTTTGATAAATGAAAACTTTACATTCACCATGTCTAACTTATGGCCATTCCTTATTGAAAACCTGGCAAAAGATTGGCGAGTGCTTAATAAATGTGTTTGTTATCGTGACATTTAGATCCATACATAAGCCGGCCCTTATGAGAACGTGACTGAAGGCGCAGGGAAATCATACCAGAGGGCCAACAATGCCAAAAAAAAGGGTGATGAGTCTGTCACGTGGCAGGAGCAACAGGTATGATGTATATGTTTATCATTCGTTTCAAGTACATTTTTTCCTTATTGGTAGTCAATACTTAAACGAACTCTTATATTGCATGTAGGGTTTGGTGATCATGCGTACAAACAGGTTAGCGAATGCCATAATGCCACTGACTTTCATGATTGCAGTCAGCAGCAACAGGTATGGGTTCTTGCATGACCATATCAGCTGTCGGGTTTCGCTTGATTGATGGGTATATTAAGTTGGGTTATTTGAGTAATGATGATAATTTTAGGGATTTTGTGACTTTGTATAATGAGAAGCGGTGGAGCGGTGTGTGCCCAAGTGAGAGTGTGCTTTCTTTGATTGTTCAGTGTTGTGCAGGTGTTTGTGCAACGGGATTAGGGAAAGCACTTCATTGTGAGATATCTAAGTGGAATTTTGGTTATGATGTGCCTTTGCAAACGGGGTTGTTGGACTTTTATGCAAAGGTGGGAGACTTGAGTTTAGCAAAGAGGGTGTACGACGAAATGACTTGTAAGGACATTGTGGCTAACAATTCAATGATTTTAGCTCTTGGTAATATTAAGGTAGTTTTGTTAATGATTAGAATAACAGGAATAATAGTTCGGAGTATATTTATATATTCTTACAGTTTTTTTAGAGTCTCTTGCTGATTAGACTAATAAATAAGCTCAATTTGTTGTTTTTAAAAAAATTAATAGGTCGGCGTTGGTTCCAGTGTACGTAAGGCTGCTGAGAGATAATGAAGCTGAAAGACGTATTACAGTTGCTGGTAAAGTCACCAAATTCTCTCGGATCCTCAATTCGGAACTTGCAATTCAGCATATTCTTCCATGTGTGAAGGTCTGTTGCTATATAAAGCTTATACAACTTAATATAATTGAGCTAATCCTTTTGTTCAGCTATCTTACTTCTTCCTATGCCATGTAGGAATTGTCATCGGATTCTTCTCAGGATGTGAGGTCAGCTCTCGCCTCTGTTATTATGGGCATGGCCCTTGTTCTCGGAAAAGTAAGGATATTATAGAACTTATATTCACAGTTGTTTTTTTTCTCCTTACAAATATTGAAAGTACTGATATTCCATTTTCTATTAACTTGCAGGAAGCAACAATTGAGCAACTCCTTCCTATATTTCTATCACTTCTAAAGGATGAGTTCCCAGATGTTTGTCTAAATATTATCAGTAAGCTAAACCAAGTGAATCAGGTATACACTCTTCTTTCATAGATATATTTACGTAACAGAAATTGCCTAGCCAACCAACTAGTAGTCATAAAACGAGGGCATCAAATCATTGAGGTCGACCCACAGGTGACATTGCGATAAATTCATATCCTATGTTTGATGTTGCCTTAGATATTCATTTCTATTAAATAGCAGTTGTTATGAATGAAAGGTCTAAATTGGTAATGCCAAAAAATGTTGTCGACGTGGATGGGATGACTTATTTTTAACCAATTAACTTTCTTAAAAATGATAACCATGTGGCTAACTAATTACAAGCGCTTATTTACAGCCACCTAACTAGATATGGCGACTTATTAACTTATTTTGTCCATGGTTTGTGTTAAAGCCTTCTATATGCCATTAGTATGGCGAATTGGACAAGCGTGCATAGATACACCACACGCATATTTGTAACAAAACAGTTATTAGGATGCGCCTAAATGATTGGCATAACCTTTTTTTGTTTACGCTAAATCAAATATGTGTTCATCAAGTTTAAGCCGTTGGAATGTATATGCAGAATGTTAACAGAAATCGTCCAAATAAGTAAAGTTGAACGTTATTTATCTTCCCTGCACTTCTCATTTTACGCAGATCAAATAAGTAAAGCTGAACGTTGATGTTGACACGTCTTGCTTATGATGCAACTTGCGGCTGCCGATGATGTCGATTGTTGCTGACACTGCTTACATAAATCATTGTTGTTGCATCCGCGAATGGCCATATCAGCACACCTGGTGACAAGTAATAGATGTGCAGAATTAACAGGATGGTGGCACTTCCAAGGGAAATACTAAACGTATAAACTCAGCGACAGTTGTTTTGTATATATGATTCTACTGTGCCATATGTACCATTGACGTTCGTATTGTTAGCTTAATGAACACAAATTTGTTACTATCCGTTTTTTTTTCCACAATGTAAGTCTGAGTTCGTATGACAAGTAAAAAACTAGCAAACCCCACCGCCGCAACGCGGCGGGTTTCTCCCCCTCGTATACTATTAATCTCTAACGTCGGTGGTACTAAAATTCGATATAGCAGTGTCGGCGGCATTTTTAAAAGGTTTGCTCCCTTTTTTTATAGTAACGCGGCGGGGGTTTCCATCTCGTAATATTTAAAACACCTGTTAGGCCCAACTACTTAGCTCAGATGACCTTTGGTCTGTTAGCCCATGCTTTTGTAGATTTCAGACGGCTGGGTCTTTTAGTGATCCAATGTCTATCGGCCAGTGTCAAACATATGCATTTGAAACTAAAACTCTCGTGAAGGATTTCCGGATGCTGGAATTTCAGTTGGTAGTATACCATTATTATTTAGAAGTTAATTGCATGTAGATTACAGAAAAATTAGTTTCCTTACAAGTTAATAACATTAATCTAATCGTATATTTGTATGCATTATGCACATCTTGAAAGCCTCGTGACATTCATGGATAATGGACGAATATCAAGAACGCTTCTGTTTGGGCGATTTTTTTTCTCTTGGGCAACTTCTTCTTTTTGGGCAACTATTGTTTGGGCAACTATTTTTGGGCAACTTATTATTTTTGGGAAACTTTTTTGTTTTACCACAGTAGCCTTAACTATGTCGAGCAACACAAACGAATATGAAGCAGTTGTAACAATAACCTAGCAGCAGTAAGGGCTTTTTTTTTTTTTTTTTTTTTTTTTTTTTTTTTTTTTTTTTTCCTAAATTAAGTTGGTGGGTCCCTTTCTGTTAATGAGTCTTAATGGGGAGGAGGACCTTTTGCTTTCTCTTTTCATATAGACCATTTAACAGAAAAAGAAACACATTATATGTGTGGCCCCACCACTATCTCCCCATTAAGACTTATTAATCACAAAAAGTAAACGGTAAATATAAGACATATGTAATACGAAGATATCTCAGTCCGTGAATCCTTGTTACACGCAAACTGAGTTGTATTTTAACATGCATATTATTGTCTTCTCACTTATAACGGTAAATATATGGCTGATCAGTCATCAGTGCTCATATATTACCACATATGTAACTTATAAAGTGCTCATATTGTGTCGAATATATCTTGTTGAATACAATGTAATAGGCAGAATTATTGCAGTGTTGAATGAGACTATGAGACCGATAACAGATATATATCAAACATAAAGAAGAACAAAAAGATTTGATTAGAAAAAAAGCAATAGTACCTTACACTAGCTTTAGAAATATTAATAAGAGCAAAATATAACTATCTATAAAAATACACATCACAGGATTCCTTGAACTGAAAATGTGGTACCGGTAGGCGGTAACCTAAAAGCACTTGTGATCCGCTTCCAAAAATTCTTTTGGTGCGCAAGGCAGTTGATTCAAATGTCCCACCTCTTTTTCACACAGAACATCACGGCTGACGATTTAATATCATCTTGTGGAACTTGAAGCATCAACTGCACCTGCGTCTTCATTGGGGCTGTTTTGGCTTTCTCATTTTCATCACCAACCTACAGTTTATTGTAAAGCCACATCTTCATAAACCATTCGGAACACAAGTATAATAGTGATATAATATCAAGAAAATAAAGTGATAATGAGGAAAAGATCAGTATATTCAGTAATAGTAGATGAAACATACCCACATAGACGCCCAAGCTAATCGTACTTCTGAGTCATAACCAGCTTTAACTTTGTAGTCTTTGCCAACAGTGCATTTAAAGACAACACTCCAGAAATTCGTATTAAAGTTGAAAAAATAGCTGAAAATAAATAAATACCAGTGTGCAAATACTAAGTGTAAAGACAGCACTCCAGAAATTCGTATCAAAGTTGTAATATCTAGTATTAATATTTAACTAGTGTGATTCAGATTGCATTTTGTTGGGATTAAGGAAGTAGAATGTATCAAGTCTAAACTCTACCGTGCGTGCAAATACAAGCGTAAAGCTCAGAAAGTATGGAGATTAAGATGCGTACCTAACCCATTGGTGAACAATTTGAACTGACCAAGCGCTTGTCTGATAAACATCTCAACACCGTTCACTATCGTGACTCCAACATCTGCAGCCTCTTGCAATAGTCGGGTATTTCTAGGTGTATAAACCGCATCAAACACAAGATCATACGATCTCAAATGCTCCTATAGAAGTTAAAACATTTGTTAATAATCCCATATTAACAGGTGTAAACAGAAGAACCCATTCATGCACACAGATATAGAAAGAGAGTGAACCTTGGAAACAGGTGTTGAGTGAACATCTGGTTCCATGCCAATAGCAGAACAATTTTCAAGAATCATTCCATTTTCGGGGCAATAAGTCTCCAATTGTTCAATAGGCAAAGCCTCACCTGAAACTGCTCGAGCAAGACATTGTGCTCTCTCTGTCCCAGAAATATTATTGTCAGAACAGAATAGAACTCCAATGTAGCCAACATGGTATTAGAGGTGGCTATTGTGACCCAATTACTTATGAATGGGTCAATTTGGGTTATGTTTTATCTCATACGGGTCAAAGAGGAAAAGAAACGGGTCAAAAGTTTAAATCATTTTATTCAAAATAGTGAGATTTTACTGAAATAACTTATTTCTTTAATCCATGTTATTTATAACAAAAATCGACAGAAAGTGTTTCGGACAACTTGACCACTATCGACCTATACCAACATTTACCCGGTACTCAACCAGCCCATTTGCCATATCAAACTATCAGTCACAGGATTTACCCATATTTCTATTAAAAATCACCACACGAGCTCCTTTGCTTTTGGCACCAAAGGCAAGTGCTCTTCCGGCACCTCCTGCTCCAACCAATACAAACAATCTTCCAGCGATGAGGGACACATTTGTTACTTCCCCATTTGAAGTCTGCCTCTCTGTTAGGCAGTAAAATGCGTAACTCTTAGAATATATAATAATTAAAATTCAGCTATCTAATTGGCTGAATCTAGTAAAACTCAACTATTAATAGATTCAAGAAAAATTCCACCGTCATTAGTGAAAGCACTTTCTTTCAGCACCTTACAGTTTATCACTTTATCTTTAACTTAGAGATTTATAAAAAGTATTTTTATTTTTTGAGTGAAATTAATTGCATCAAAGTATTGGCATCATGTAAGGTTTCATTGGAAAATTATCAGGTGCTAATTTCCACAGAAAAGTGAAATCTGACAATGGGATAAAAATAAAATGTTTTAGTCGAATTCAAACTATATCATTGCATAAGCTATCATTCTACCTTGCAGTGCATCCTCTATTGCAGTAATGCAAGCATCACAATCTGTGTTGTAACCAACCAGCTTTCCATCAGTTGGCCGCCTAATAATGGTATTTACAGCTCCTATTGACTGATAATCAGAAAACCATGTACAGAATCAGTATATACACCAGAACTCACCCCTTTCATATTAATTACATAATTAATAAGTAAAAGATCGATGAAACTGAATGCCATTGATAGCACCAAAATGGATGCAAGAATTTCTTTACGACTTGTAGCATGTGGTTCAATAGATAGTAGATATGGACATCCAGCGATTAAGAATTAAAAAATAATAACACAATAGCTGAATTACATCTCGATAATACATGCAGCATTATGTGACACGATTATCCCTTACATACAACTGTGAAATACTAAAGTAACTATTTTTTACCTTAGCAAGGGGGTCAACTTCGTCACAACATGCTACAGCAGCTTCCTTATGTGGCAGTCCAATACTACGGGTTCCATCAAAGAGAACACATACACGCATTAGAAAGACGTAGTCAATACACAATGTTATATTTCAGAAATAAACTAATTACATGATCAAAGTCATCAACTACGTGAATCACAATGACAAGCCCCATTAAAATTCAAGCATATAGACAGTCTTTTACATCATGAACTCGCGAAAGTAATAAATTATTGATCTTTGATAAATAAATAAAAAAGTAATGAATTTATCTAACAAAATATATTCTAATCAGAGAAGCTATCAAAAAGCTAATATATGATTTGGATGCAGTACCTGAAACCAGCAAAGTTTGCACATGAGTACACTCTGAGAAACTCCTTAATGTTATCAACGAGAAGCGGGACATAAATTCCATTATATCCACAGTATCTGAAAGCAGGGTTATGCAGGAAAGGACCTTCGCTATGACCAATTGGATTTGACACAACACCAAATACTTTCGTATCAACATCCACATTATCAAGCTCATATACATTCTTGAGGCTGAGAAGAGGTGGCAAGCCGGGTACGGATCTTCCACCTAACGAACCACAAACCATAAAGGCACCATATTTGGGCCCCAACAATTGGCTTATAAGGCCTCTATCTCCAACAGCTCTTACAATCACAGGGACTTACAAATTTCATGCATTAAGTAAATCAAAATTACTCACCCATAAATCTTTTTAACTTCCTTGTTTATAGGAGAAGAGATTTTGACTATAAATTACTATTGTTTGGAAAAAAAGACGCCTACAGTAAAATGGACATCAATGAACCTTAATCAAGATTTACCCATACAAATCAACGATATTTTTAAAGGGTATATGGATGTACGTTTCAAAAGTGATTACTGAAATAATCAGATATGCAGTTGGAAAGATGCAACTCTCAAGCTGGTTACCCGTAATTGCTTATTTCACTCACAAATAATCAGATAAGGAGTTTAAAAAATCAATTTTCAACACCATCAAAACTGCTTATATATTGTATGAGAACTCAATAAGCAGATAAACAGCTGTCCAGGATTGCTCATTTAAACTACCAATTACATTGTTTAAAAAAAAAATCATTTTGAAGTATTTGTATGGAAACAATAATCTGCTTATCTTAGAGTGAAATAAGTAATATTCAATAACCATTTTGTTACCAACTTGATTAAACTACTCACAAGGCAAAAAATCAGATTTAACTCATTAATCCCAAACACCCCCTAAGATATCTTGCTTGTTTTACGTGACTCGAAATCATCACAATTTCATGATCACAAACATGTCCACCAAACACGCGGCTCATACCCATATCCAAAAAGTTCTATATTTTGAAAGAATGACGCTTCATACCTGAGAATGAGTAAGAACATGAAAAACAGGAGCGACGTCAGTAATATAAGCGACATCAGTGACAACTTTAATTACATCAGCTCCAGTTGACTGAAGTCCCACTAGCAAGTTCCCTAACTTCTCTTTACAATGAACTCCACTTTTTAAATAAGTTGACACTATTATCTTGCTGTTTTCTCTTCTTTGCATGAGCTCATTTATAGCATCAGGAGACAACTGCAAAATAACACAAATAAACAAAACATTTTTTTAAATTAAAAAAAAAACAAATATTTTTGGGTTTACGACATTATGAGATTTCGGCTTATTTCGAGACTTATTGCCTTATATAAGCCGAAATCTTGGAAGATTGACCACAGGTCTCGAAATAAGCCGAAATATTGGAAGCTTAAATAAACACCCTCTTTATGACTTTTAAGAAAAGACAATGATTAAAAAGAATTACTACCTCAAAGTCAACTTCGACGAATTCAACGTTCAGTTGGATAGCGAGTTTTAGAATTTGCAAACATTTGTGCTTCGAGTCTCCTTTGCTGTTGTGTGAAATTTTGTTCGAATTTAGCCTGTGATTCAGAAATTAGTACCAACAGTGTGTTTAAAGACAGTACTCCAGAAATTCGTATCAAAGTTGTAATATCTAGTATTAATATGAACACTGTTGGTACGAATTTCTAGAGTGTGTTTAAAGACAGCACTCCACATCTTCATAAACCATACATACCAATGTCTGCTACAGTTTAGCAAACGTACAGAATTTCAGATATAGCAGTCTAGCACAAATGGAGATACTAAGTGAAAGCATCTTCACTTGATAGATTAGCACAAGTATAATGCATAAGTTTCAGATGTGAGAAATCAGGTGTTCATATAATGTAACATTTTTCAAATTTAATAATACAGAATAAAAAGAAATAAACTAAACTAAATGGCAGGGTCCTAATTTGCATCCACATTATCAATTTGAAGTTATCTTATACCACATCGCCATGATCATATCTTCACTTGCCTATGGTACTATTAGTTAATAGGGTCGATGCGAGAAGCATACCAATAAGATAAGTTCCAAGAGATACAACCCTAGGCTCACCTCAACTTGTATGAAGGACTAAAACGACGCTTGAATGCGAAAGATAATGCATTTGACGGCAGAGAAACGCTTGGGATAAAGGTTGTTTGTTCATCCTGCAACAACAAACAAATAAAGCTAGCAGTGGTAAAGTAGCAGTGATCGAGTAGTTAACTAGCAGTGGTAAAAGTTAACACTAGCAGTGCTTTCGAGAAACATAGCAGTGGTTACCAAAATATACTAGTAGTGGAAACGTCAACCTAGCAGTGGTAAGAACACGCTAGCAGTGGTTACCAAAGTATCAAGTAAGTTAGCTCTAGCTGCCTCATGAAATCATAGTGTTTTGTTTACAGAAAATGTTACAATCACATGTATGATTTTAAGGGTTACAAAATGAGCCAAACGAGATAGATAGTCACATTTTAATTACAACTATATTAAAAAAATACCATGACTAAAACAAGACCTACCATAAAAATCAAAAGCTGGAAGTTTTAGGAGGACACAAAAACTTACCAGAAATAATTTCTAGCGATTTATCGGTCAAGTGACTGTTTTGCTAACATATATAACTTATTCCAACTCATAATATCTTCTCTTAAGCTTATCAGAAAGTGGAGACCTGGTAAATCCAAACATCATTTAATCACATGTATAAGAAGAGTCAACAGTCAACTTTTCAAGATTCACCTAGGTAGCTTTGTCTAATTTAAGAAGACAATAAATTTAAGGATTTTTTTTTTTTTTTTTTTTTTTTTTTTTAGTGTCAAACTTTGCCTTAAAATATTAAAAAGGCTTGCAATTTGGTTGTTTGTTTAGGAAAAAAAATGTGTCTATAGTGCTGAAACAAAAGCATATAAAGTGAAAGCACATAGCTGAGATGCAGAAACATACAGCATATCTAGGAATGTCAGAATTCTTTGAATCTGAAAAATCATCTTCGACCTGTCACAGAATAAAGAAACAGAATTAAAGATATATCAAGTAGCGCACATATCACCTCATTGCTTAATGTAATGTAAAAAAAGAGCGCCTATTCATACGGAATGAAAAGACAAAGGAATTCCAGAGATGATGTGACACTAATTGACATAAGCATCTATTGGTTCACCAAAATAGACGGCCTGCACTTAAACCTTTACGTCGTATTATAAATCGGCATTGGATTAGCTTGAACAAAGTCGGAAACAAATCACTATTGGCCACTAATATAAATATACCAACTATTCAGTACGTTGGAAAAAAGAAATTTCTGATTCAAAACAGCTTATTTCAATCGCAAATACCCAAAAAGCTAGTCTCATCACAACTTTTTCCCTACCAAGAATCGCATATATATCACAAACACAGTACAACAATATACATCAAGAACACATACCTGTTATAAAAATACAACCACACACATGAAGAAGATGCAGATTAGGACACCCAGACTCTAAGCTCATAACGGCAACATCACCAACTCCCTCGCACCAACCAACATTTATCAACTGAAATTGATTACAGTTGTATCCAATAGCCTACAAACAAAACAAAAGGTCAGATATAACCTATTTCAATTTACACTCACAAATGGAAATCTATTTTTGAAAATCTGACCGAGTTATTTATTTGCTCAATTATTAGATAAACCTCAAATCATCATTTCGAATTAACCCTAACGCTAAATCAACTAAATAAAACACAAAACGGACCTTCCGAGCAGAAATTCCCTCTCACCGGATCTGGCTATACACGCCTCTCCATGCCGTCAGAGTCGCAAACACACATACCCGCAGCACCGGAACTGGCCGGATACACACATTACCCCTGCATCAAGAAGTTGAAATGGTTATATAATCAATAGCTTTTACAACTTTTAAAGCTATCTAATACGTCAGCTACACCCTTGTCGGATTCCTAGTTATAATGAAAATACATTTGTTGGATTTATATAAGCACAAATTAGATCAATAAAATAACAATAAATCTTATCACAACTGTTTTGTTTTAAAAAAAAAGCAAAAACTTAAACTGAATATTTATTTGGGCACAAACTCATAAATCCTAAACACACACATATGGGATGTTTGTTTAAGTTTATACGTGACTTATGAGCTTATTTATGTTTTGGCTTGTATTTCATAAGGCTCAAATTTGCGGCTTATTTTGAGACATGTGGGCTTATATAAGTTTATCACAATATGATAAACTTATATAAGCCCATAAGTCTCATAAGTGGTCTTATGTAATATAAGCCAAAGTCAAATACGCTTATAAGCCCACATATAACCTTAAACAAACACCCCTATAATATCAACTGTGATTTAATGTTTACATTAATTCGGAAATCAAACGAAATAAGAGCTTGTATCTTTTAGCTACAATTAGTTACATAAAACCACTGAAACACTAAAACCAAGACATACGCATTATACAAAACAACAAAACAAAACCATAAATGTGTAATCGAAAACTAAATTCAAAATTTACCAGCACCAATAGTAGTAGTAGGATCAGCTTTCATAAAGTTGGTGCAATCCAAAGAATCAAAAACGCTAACCCGTCAACTATGATCAATGGATATAATCATGTACTCAACACCAGGCCTTCGATCCTAGATTACCCGCGAAAACATATCTAATAATAAATAATCTACTTTTAGTAACATAAAATAACGCGTAATGATTACCCGCGAAAAGATCAGAAATCAGCATCATTAATCGACTGTAGTATGCCGATGTCAATGGGTCATGACTCTTGAGATTAACAAATTTGGGATTTGTATCCCTAAATCGGAAAAAAATTAAAAAAATAATAATAATGAGAAACTCAAGTATTAATCTTTATAAATATGAAAAATTGAATGTCACAAAAAAAATCACAAAGATTAAGAGCTCAAAACACTTACAATCGTCTTGATTTCCAATGACAACAAAAGATCTTCAACTTTTTAATTGTTTTTTGTCAGAGGCGTTTGTTTTGTATCTGGGTTTGATGAGAGGGGCGATAAGATGATCTCATGAACCTGGAATATTGATTTGGTTTTGTATGTTGTTTTTATCAGGTCAGAGAGAGTTTTTTTTAGGATAGGTAGAACACTAGCAAAAATTTATTTATATTTGACAAGTACACCACTGGTAAAAATGACAAAAAAATCCTTTTTAAAAAATACGGTTGCCGGCGGTTTTTGGTTGCCCAAAAAACAATACCTTGCACGAGTCACTTTATTTTGCATACTCAAAAATCCTTAGGGATAAATCCTCACTTTCCATCTAGTTTGATCTAACGATAGTGATTAACCTAAAATTTAATATGTCCAAACCTAATTACATGTTTTTTTTCTTGTCTTTTTCTTTTCTTTTTATCTTTTTTATTTATTTTCTCATTATTTGTATTTTTTTTATCACTTTTTTTAATTTCACACTTTTTTTTCTGTCAGTTTTCATACGTTTCAGTCTGTTTTTTCCGCTTTTTATACGTTTTCGTCTGTTTTCTTACGTTTTCGTCCGTTTTCTTACGTTTTCGTCAGTCTTGTTACGCTGTTTGTTTTCTTACATTTTCGCCCGTTTTCGACGTTTTTGTCCGTTTTCCGTCGTTTACATACGTTTTGGTCCCGTTTTCTTACGTTTCGAATGTTTTCATCCGCTTTCATACGTTTTGTCTGTTTTCTTACATTTTCGTTCGCTTTCATACGTTTTGTCTGTTTTCTTACGTTTTCGTTCGTTTTCTTACGTTTTCGTTCGTTTTCTTACCTTTTCTTCTGTTTTCTTACGTTTTTGTCCGTTTTCGTCCGTTTTCTTACATTTTGTCCGTTTTCATACGTTTTCGTCCGTTTTCTTACGTTTTTGCCTACTTTTTTGCAATTTCGTTCCGTTTTCTTACGTTTTCGTCCGTTTTCTTACGTTTTTGTCCGTTTTCATACATTTTCGCATGTTTTCGTCTGTTTTAATACGTTTTCGTCTGTTTTCTTACGTTTTTGTCCGTTTTCTTACGTTTTCATCGGCTTTCATAGGTTTATATTCGCTTTCGTCCGTTTTTTTACGTTTTCGTCCATTTTTAGACGCTTTCGTCTGTTTTCAGACGTTTCGTCCGTTTTCATACTCTTTCGTCCATTTTCATCCGTTTTTATACGTTTTCGTCCGTTTTCGGATGTTTTTTTTCGTTTTCATACGTTTTTATACGCTTTTCATTCGTTTTTATACATTTTTGTCCGTTTTCATACGTTTTCGTCCGTTTTTGCAGTTTTATACGTTTTCGTCTATTTTCATATGTTTTCATGCTTATTATTAAACTTTATTATATTACATGTCTAATATCAATTGTGACATTTTATTATAAAAAAGTTAATGTCAAATATCACTTGTGATATTTCATAAACAAACAAGTATGTTTTTTAACATTTAATATCACCTGAGATATTTCATTGCTGTGTATATTTTTATATATTATCACCCATGTGTTTTCTAATATTTTTATAATTTTCAGTTACAAGATAGTTTTTGTGCCTTTCATCGCAATTGACAAGCGCATATTTTTTTAATGCAACAAATATTATCTATCACTTGTGATATTATACTCTTAGTAGAAATAAAATGATTAAAGTCTCTTTAGGTGAATTTTATTTTGTTCAAAAAAATGCTAATTTAATGCAACACTTGTTTGATTTTGAGAATATGTTAAATCTCTGTTTTCATAGTTTGCTTCCTTTTTATTCATTTTGATATTTTTAAGTGACACTTATTTATCTCTTGTGATATAACACTGTAAGAAAGATGAAGAGTATTACACTCTTCATCATATATATGTTATCAGTTGTGATACTCAACTAAGAATATTAAATATTAAATTTATACCAAATGTGATAAGAATTTAGTATTTTACCAAATATATATGAAAGAAATGATAATAAACATCACTTATTATATTACTGTGATGATTCTGTTAATTTTTCTTATTTGTGTTTTAGAAAATATTTAGGAAGATTCTTGTGTTTTATGATAATATAAAATATTAGAAAAGATGTTTAACTGAAGCCAAAATATGTTATGAAACTTTTGTTAGACTTGTAGTGGTTTTTTCTATTTAATGGATACATTGTGCATGTTTCGATAGGTTTTATAGCACAATTTAAAAATATATATGGTTGAATCAGAGAAACTAAAGAAGTTATGGTTGAAGAAACCACAAATCTTTATAAATAAACTGAGTAAGCTCAAACATCTGTGATATCACATATGATATAACAGGTGATATCACCTCACTTGTGATATCACAGGTGATATCACAAGTGATATAAACTATGATATCACACATGCTATCACCGGTAATATCACACATGATATCACAGGTGATATCAACGGTAATATCACACATGATATCACGTGTGATATCACAAGTGAGGTGATATCACCTGTGATATCACAAGTGTTTGAGCTTCCTCAGTTCGTTTATAAAGATGTGTGCTATCTTCAACCATAGCTTATTTAGTTTGCTGATTCAACCATAAATATTTTCAAATCCCGCTATAAAACCTATCGAAACATGCACAATGTATCCATTAAATAGAAAAATCCACCACAAGTCTAACAAAAGTATCATAGCATCTCTTGTTTTCAATTGAACAACTTTTCTAATATTTCATAATATCATAAAACACAAAAATCTTCTTAAATATTTTCAAAAACACAACCATCACATTCTTAGTTGAGTATCACAATTGATAACACATACATGATGAAGAATGTAATACTTTTCATCTTCCTTACAGTGTTATATCACAAGAGATAAATAAGCGTCACTTACAAATATCAAAATGAAAACGTCTGAAAATGGACAAAACGTATAAAATCGAATGCAAAACGTATAAAAACGGACAAAAACGTCTGACAACGGACAAAAATGTATAAAAACAGACAAAAACGTATAAAAATGGATGAAACGTATGAAAATGGACGAAAACGTGTAAAAACGGATGAAAACGTCTGAAAATAGACGAAAACGTCTAAAAATGGATGAAAAAGTAAAAAAACGGATGACAACGTCTGAAAAAGGACGAAATCGTCTAAAAATGGACGAAAATACATGAAAACCTAAAATAATAGACAAAAACGTATGAAAATGGATGAAAATGGCTGAAAACGTAAGAAAACGGACGAAAACGTAAGAAAAGAAAACAGATCTAAAACGTATGAAAGCGTAAAAACACGTCGCCCAAAACGTATGAAAAATGGACGAAAACGAAAGAAACCGGACGAAAACGTAAGAAAATGGACAAAAGCGTATGAAAACAAACGAAAACAGATGAAAACGGACATAAACGGGCGAAAACTTAAGAAAACAGACGAAAACGTATGAAAACAAACGAAAACGCGAAAATAAATAAATAAAAAAGACGAAAAACGTATGAAAAAAAAAAAAAACTAAAATGAAAATAACTCAAAAATGGATGGCGAACGTAAAAACGGACGAAAACGGACAAAAACGTCTAAAAACAGACGAAAACGTATATAAACGTATGAAAACGTTAGAAAACGTCCGAAAACGGATGTAAACGTATGAAAACGGATGAAAATTGACGAAAACGTCTGAAATCAGACGAAAACGTAAAAAAAATACGAAAACATATGAACAAGGACGAAAACGAATGAAAACGTATGAATACAGATGAAAACGTATGAAAGGGAAAAAAAACTTAAATAAAAAAAACGTGAATTTAAAATTAAAAAAAATATAATAATAAAAAAGCGTGAACTAAAAAAAACATGAATTTAAAATAAAAACGTAAATTCCACAAAAAGAAAAGAAAAAGAAAAAAAATGTTAATAAATAAGAAAGATAAAAAGACAAAGAAAAAGGAGAAAAAAAAACATGGACTTAAGTTTCCATATTAAATCTTAGGTTTATCCCCATCAGTAGATCAAACTAGATGGATGGTGGGGATTTGTCCCTTGGTAAACACAAAAATAAGAGTAAGCATTTGAAAATTCCTCTACCTTACACATACGGGACACTTGTCACAATTTTGATGAGTTGCCCAATAACAACGGTTGCCCTCGGTCCATTTTCAAATTAAAAATAAAAGTGGTCCGGAAAGTGATAAGCCTCAGGGCGCGCGGTCTATTTGCATCATTTTCCCTTGTTTTGTTTATGTTTACATTGCTTCTGTATAATTGTTTCTAGTGTATGCATGCATAGTTTGTTGGTAGCTACCCTTGTTTCGGTAGTTTTGAATGGCGGTAGTGGCTAGCTACTTAGGAGATATGACCAACTGACCCTAAGTATTGACCAACTGACGACCCTTCTTCGTGTGCGATTTGACCAACTGATCACCTACCGTTTGGATGAACTTAAGAAGTTAGGGATGAGTGTTAAAGATGCTAGCGCCCGGGCACTCATTGTTATGAATCTTGCATGTAGCAGTACTTAATGACTTGGCTTAGGGGACTAAAAACAACTGGACTTTCAAGGGGTCACCCGCGATCTCCGATGGAAACCTTTGCTGATAGGTTAGGACGAACTGACCAAATGCTGTCCTAGCGAATTTTATCCCCACTTGAAGCAATTGGAAGTAATTGAACGTGAACTTAACATGATAGGATGACTAACTAGGTTAGCACACTTCTCCTCTATTGATCACAACCCTCGCCTTTATTTTCTTTCTTTATCTTCTTGTCTTTAATTATTAATCAATTGAACCTTAAAATCTGTGACACCTAGACTTAGTTAAAATTCACACACATAGCTCTTGGGATGACCTCGGTTTTACCCAATACTACACTACACACGACCGGGTATACTTCTGTTAGTGCATTAGGGTAGACCATAGGTATAACGAGACAATATAAATATTAAAACCTGGTCAGTAAAACCTGCATCAGATGGCACTTTTGTTTTCACAGTACAGAAGAATCTTGTTGAACGCAAAGCCATAGTCAGATAGTTAGGATCTCATCCATAAGATTTGAGCATAACATGCTGACATGGCAACGTACTCAGCCTTTGTCGAAGATATGGAAGTGCTCATTTGCTTCTTTGAAGACCAAATCACTAATTTGTCACCCAAAAATTGAGCACCTCCTAATGTGCTTCGATGTGTATCTTGACACCCTGCATGGTCAACATATGCATAGGCTGTTAGTTCCATGGCGGTGTCCTTCAGATACCAGAGTCCCATGCTAATGGTTCCTTGGAGATACCGAAAGACACGTTTAACCGCTTCAAGGTGCTTCTTGGTAGGCTTAGCCTGATAGCGAGCACACATGCATACAACAAACCGAATATCTGGTCTACTGGCAGGTGAGATACATCAAGGATCCAATCATACTACGGTACTTAGTTTGATCAATCGGGATCCTCGAAAGTTCCTCATCCAGTTTTGTTCTCTCCATCATGAGAGTGTCAACAGGGTCACTAGAATCAAATCCAAATTTCTTTAATGTTTCATTAGCATATTTAGATTGATTTATGAAAATGCCTCTGGGACTTTGAGAAATTTGTAAACCTAAGAAAAATGGCATTTGTCCCATAATTGAAAATTTTAATTTAGAACTCATCTCTTTGGAAAAACGATCACATTCATTTGGGTCGGTCGAGGCAAAGATAATATCATCAACATATATTTAAACATGAAGCAAATGTTTGCCCGATTTCTGAGAAACAATGTAGCATCAACAAAGACCTTTGTAGAATTCATTTGCCAAAAGAAACTTTGACAAAATATCGTACCATGCCCTTGATGCATGCTTCAAGCCGTAGAGAGCCTTTTTCAGATGGTAAACATGGGTAGGATGCTCGGGATTCATAAATCCTTCCGGTTGACTGACATAGACTACTTCTTTGAGATCGCCATTAAGGAAAGCAATCTTTACATCCATTTGGTTGACTATCATATTCTTGCTGGTAGCATTAGCAAGAAAGATTCTGATAGCTTCTATACGTGAAACCAGAGCGAATGATTTCTCAAAGTCAATACCCTCCTCTTGTCGATATCCCTTAGAAACAAGTCTGGCCTTATTCTTCAGAACGTCACCGTGCTCATCAAGTTTGACCTTGAAGATCCATTTAAGAGCGATAATCATTGCATAATCTGGAGGTGGTACCAGTTCCCATACTTTAAGTCGATCGAACTCGTGAATTTCTTCTTGCAGAGCATTAAACCAGGAGTCCTCATACATTGCAGTCTTGACATCCTTTGATTCGACTTTAGATAGTACCGAATTGAAGAAGCACCACAAGGCATCTCAAGGCAAGTTGCTTTCGTGTGGATACTGGACGAGAAGGATTCCTAATGATGTTATCCAGTGGATGATCATTTGTCCATTTTATGAGATGTTCATGTGGTTGAGGGTAAGGAACTGATGTAGCAGTGTTAGGATCCCCTGATGAAGATACCTCAGGAGTGGGTTCAGGGGCAAATATGTTCTTGAATGGAGCATCTTTAGGAGTAGCAAAGGGGTTAACTTCAAAAGAGTTATCTACTGCAGTGCCTTGATGTACTGAAGAAGATTGAAGATTGAATGCTGATGGTGAATGGTCTGCAGATGGAGCTTCTTGACGTATGAAAATAGAGACCGATGGACCATTTAGGTTGTTTGAAGTAGGAGCGACAGCAGCTGGTGGTGTAGGAGTACCATCAGTTGGTGACTTAAAATATTCACCAAAGATCGGATCAAACAGGATCTTTAAATCTTTTTATGTGGGAGGTACATAAGGAGCTGCAGGCGTGGGATTCTGTACAAGACCCGAACTAATTGGTCCAGGTGTCAAAAGTTGAGGTGTCGGTCCAGAACTGGTGTGTCAAGGAGCCAGTTACTTAGTCAGCTCATCAAACATTACGTGAATTGTTTCCATAATATCTCGGTTTCATTTGTTGTGTATTCGGTAACCCTTACGATCTAGTGCATATCCAACAAAAAATCCACTATCAGCTTTAGCTTTCAACTTTCCCAGATCTTGACTGCCATTGATTGGATAGCATAAAGCCCCAAACACATGTAGAAATGATAGATCCGGTTTCTTGTTATGCACTAATTCATATGGGGTTTTGCCGTGAAGAGTATGTATTCGGGATCGGTATTGAGTGTAACAAGAAGTGGCAATAGCTTCCGCCCAGAGAAACATTAGAGCCTTAGAGAAGATCAGCATGGTACGAGTAGCTTCCAAAAGAGTACGATTTCACCTTTCAACAACACCGTTCTGCTGAGGAGTGCAAGGGAGACTTTTCTGGTGACTGATGCCAATATTTTCATAAAACTGTATGAGCTGTTTGTTAACAAACTCGGTTACACTATCAGTTTGGATGATTATGATGGTTTTGTTAAGTATGACCTGTAGTTGTTTGATAAGATTAATGATAATCTTTGGAGTTTCATTCTTGGTTCTAAAAAACTTCACCCAAGTGAACCGAGAATAGTCGTCAACAAAAACTAGAACATACTTCTTCCCATTGATACTTTGCACTCTCATTGGTCCACATAGATCCATATGAAGGGTGTGAAGAACTTCCATGATGGTGTTGGCAGGTTTGGGTTTATGGGCATACTTTTTGCTTTTGCCCAGTTGGCAAGCAGAACAAAGATGATCTTTTTCAAATTTTAACCGGGGTAAACCTCTCACAAGTTCCTTTCTAGAAAGATCATTTATGGTATCAAAGTTCAGGTGATTAAGTCGACAATGCCCTAACAATGATTTGTTCTTTGAAGCCTTTGATAACAAGCAAATGGGAGATGACCTCATCATGTCTTCAATAGAGATGGTGTATAAATTGGTACCACGAGATCCCTTAAGAAGATCAACACCATCCCATTCTTTAACGAAACATGTGTGTTTTTTGAAAGCCACTTCGAGATCTGAATCACAAAATTGACCAACAAAGAACAGATTGTAGCCAAGTCCTTCCTCGTATATACCCGGGAGATAACACTGGCAACAAAAACATAATCTTCATAACCCATAATTACCCTAAACTTATCGTTCCTAAATCTAACAGTCCCGATAAGCTTATTCACGAAGTTCTTAAGCCGTGAGCGATCCTCAGTCATATGTTTTGAGCAGCCTGAATCCAAAAACTAGAGGACGATTTGTACGACTTGCATTTGAAAACAAATGAGAATGGATAACTGGAAACAGTGGATCCTCACGTGAAAATAGGGTCCGATTGGTTAGCAAAAAAAATCTGTAGACCTACAGAATCCCTAGATGCCATGCCATTATTAGTGGGGGCAGCACTAGTAGAAGCAATAGACATAGTCAAAGTGCAATGTGTTCCTAAAGAAACAAGTCTACCAGTGGGCTTCCATATCTTAATAGACAATGTTCTAGGCAAGGCAGTTCTAGTTAAAAGACAATGTTCACCCATTTTGATTTTACGACCTGTGGGTTTCCATTGATAACCCACATTAGTTAACTTTTTTCCTATAGATTTCCAAGATTGCTTAATCTGTTTTGCTCTCCAAACTTTATAGACTAGGGAATTATCAAAAGACCTCAAATATGACACAACACATTCATCATGATTACCAGAAATTAAACATTCATTACATGTTTTGCAGACAGAAGTAGCATTTGAATTAATACAGTACTCTTAGTTCACCATAATATGAACACAAGTATTTTTTTATGTAGATTAGAACGTGAGAATGAGAGAGATGGATGGATTCTTTCACACACAAAGAATAGTAAATGATTATGTATATTATGAAAGGAACCAACACTCTCAAATGAGAGTTTACATAGTATTTATAGGCAAGGGAGCTAGGGCAACTATTCTAGTCCCTTTCTTGATTAGTTTGGGCCTATGCGTAGGCTTATGGGCTTATTACATAAGCCTAGCACTAATTACATACATATAAGCCATAAATAGAAACCTATTACATATAAATGACCGACACTTGAAATATTAGTTACAAGTGATCCCAACAATCTACCCCTAAGTGTTGGTCGTAAGGTTGCTTGACGTCTTTCTAGAATTCTTCTTTCTTTTGAGTAGAGATGCTTTGAATTCTTGAACTTTATTAGCTTGTCGTCGTTGTTTTCTTTGTTCATCGTTCTTTATAGATGTTTTGATCATATGTTGTTGTCCGCCATTCGTCAACTTCTTTGGTTCGGCGTCTCCACGTCTTTCTCTACCATGCTCACACATCTTTTAACTTTGAATTCCAAAAGTGATATAGTTCTCGAGTCTTTAAACTTTGAAGATTCTTTGACTTTGAGGAAGAGTCATTTTGAATTTTGTGTTGCCTTTGAATATGAGAGAACTTCATGTGTGATGTTGTTGGTATGAGCATGTGGAGAATGTGTGGAGTCCCAAACCTTGGATCTAGAACACTTAGCTTGTAATGAGTAGTTGCCTTGGATAGCTCCAAAACAACAAAGAGAAACTTTGTATGAATACACACAAGTATGCAGAATCTACTTGAGTATACTTAGGAGATTAAAGTAAACAAACGAACACAGAATGTAACAACCAACGCTTCAATATTATTAATCAATAATACGGATACTCTCAAAGTATCAGGGTTACACCTTGAAGCTTTACTTAAAACGGCTAGGGTTAAGGTAAATGCTAATGTGGATGTGAGATATGTTCTGACCTACCTAGGATCTCCATTTATACATCAAGGAGTCCTTTACAGAGATAACTATGCATTAAACATATCATATCTTCTATAAGAATAGAAGATATGCTATTACAAAACATACACGGCATACTATACTTAGAACAGTACTAACTATAGTCTATCTGTACTAACTATAACACTATCAGTACTAACTAGTTAATACTCTTGGATTGTAACTATCAGTACAAACTTCCAAGACTAAGAGTACCAACTATAATCATGAATTTCCCAACAATCCTCCCCTAAACTTGTGATTAGGTTTCTGAATCACAAGTTTCTTCATGCTGAGAGGATTCTTCCAAATATCACTGTTGTCTACTAGGTCTTCCAGCTTGGTCGAATATCTTTAGCAGCAACTCCTTGGCCATTTCCACTGCATTACCCATTCTCAATCCTGCATCTAACATCTGTAAGAGTGTTCCAAGAGCAAGTGGATACACTCTCTCAACAAGCATGTAAATATTTGTCCCATTGTAGGTAGTCACAAGATGCAAACCACAAGAATCCAGTAGTGTCCATTTAAGCTCTTCATTACCAGTCTGAAATCTCCATTGTTCTCCATTTGCATCTGGTTCAAAGATATTCTGAAGTTCATACAGCAGCTCCACATCCTTGTCATTATCAGGATCCTTGTTCTTGAACCTGTTTTTGACCAGCTCCCAAAGCTTGAGAAAATCTTCCTTGTCAATGGCTGCAGACAGATCTACCAAATAGAGATATGCACTTGTTCTTCCTCCAGTTCTGTAAATCCTCCAATACCTTTTACCCTCCTCAGTATAGATATCCCAATTGATGATTGGATACCTAGTGTTGATGGGCTCTGAGTACATTGCATCTTCAGGAGCATCAATCAACATTATCCTATTGAGCTCTTCTTCAGTCAATCCACCTTCATCTTAATCTGTGGAATTTAGCCTTTTGGCAACAGTTGAGGAAGTACCTTCTTCTGCTGGCCTCTTGTAGCTTCCTATAGGCTGTAACCTTTCAATAGTATCATCTGGTTGCATAGGAATGAACCCAAGAATTCTTCTCTGGATTCTATCAAAAGTTCTTTGAAGAGTCTCCCAAGATAGCTGATTCAACTGCTTTAATGTCCTCCTATCTTCACCAAGATGCTTAATATACTTGACCATATACATCTTTTGCTGACTCTTGTTATGAGGTCTATGCTGCTCTTCAAGATCCCTTTGCTGTCTGAATTGGCTTTGCCTCCTTGCCAGTATTTCACTGAACAATAAAGCTGCTTCATTGATACTTGTTCCTTCATCTTGCTGCAGCTTCTGTTGTACTTCTTTTGCAGCATCTATTTTTGCTCTCATGTCATCCCATGTCTGCCAATCCTCTTCAAGCTTAGAAACCTTCAATTTTTCCTTAGCTGCAGCTACTTTCTATCTATCCTCCTCAGCTCACTTCTCAGCAAGTTCCTTTGCGGCATCTTCATTAATTCTTTCCAACTCTGCTCTACACAATTTCTTTTTCTTTGGTTCATCTTCTAAAATTCCCTTGCCTTTGTCTTTAGGGTCAATTGTTGGAACAGAACTAGTTGGTTATGAAATAGCTCCTTCTTTGATTACAACACCTTTTTCTTTTGGCTTTGTTGCTGACTTTGACTTGTTCCTCAAGTATATAGTAGGTGGTTTGGAATAGATAGGTGTGATAGGAACTGATCTCTTTAAACTTTGTAGTCCCAAAACAGCATGCTTCTTCTTTTCTTCATTATCACTCTCCTTTGTATCATCATGTGGTGTGATACTGGTGCTTGTAGCTTATGTAGTAGTCATTGCTTGTAATTCTGCAGCTACTTGAAATAAAGGAGTTAAAACTGATACTTGAGCCTCAGGAGTACTAACCATAGTACTAACAGTACTAACTACAATACTAACAGTACTATCTAGGATAGTACTTATAGTTCTTGCAGGAGTACTAAGTACTTCTTCATCGTTTTTTTTAGGTTCCCAAATATGCAACACAAGTATCAATAGAAGAGATAAGATGAAGAAGAGATCAGTTGAACAATAAACAAACACACACACACACACGTTAATATGAAAGGTTAGGCGTAAGGTATGAGTGAAAGAGTAAATTGAACAACCAACCATCAAGTGAGGGTTTTACAGGAGTATTTATAGGCAAGGAGCTAGGGCAACACTCCCACTCCTTCCCTTTTCCTTAATGGACATGGGCCTAAGCTTATGGGCCTTCTACATAAGCTAGACCTTAAACAAACATAAAGGCCATAATAAGCTACCTATTACATATGAGTAACTAATACTTGAATAAAGGTTTAGGAGTGATTCCAATAATCTCCCCCTCAAGTGTTGGTGATGAAAACGGTGAAGGCGTTGATGTAATAGTAGCTTTGACGTCTTCTGACATTCTTATTTCTTGTGAGAAGAATTGCCTTGATTCAAACCATCTCCCAGTGTAGCGAGATAGTTTTCTTTGAACAGTTATGCTTTGGCGTCATCTTTAACTTTGTTCTTTGATCATTGTTCTTTGTGATGAAAGTGATAGTATGTTGTTATCTGCATCTAGTTTGCCACAGGTCTGCTTCGCTGCTCGTTGTCTCCACGTCTTTCTCCAACATGCTCACACACTCTTTAACGATTACTTACTGATGAAGTTCTTTAAGTCTTTAACTTTGTAGATTCTTTGGTTTGACGAAGAATCATGCTGACTTTTGTGTTGCTTTAAGATAGAACTTCTTTGATGATGTTATTGGTGTGAACAAGTGGAGAATCTGCACGATCATTCCACCTGAGCTTCCATAAGAAGTAAACATTAAAAGCGGTTAGTAATAGCGGATTCCGCACTTACAAGTTTGAACTTCAAGAGTGTTGACAGATAGTGAAAAACACAACTCTAATTCTTACAAAGGCCGTTCCTGAATCGCAGTCCCACAAGTGAGATAACATGATGTACCGAAGTACACCTACGATTCAGATGAGTAGCCGAGGTACACAAGCATCACCTCACGCATAGACCGTTGAGACCACTAAGCGCAATCCACGGGAGAGGCCTTGACCGACCTGTTGTGTGATGTTTGATGTTGACCCTGGCCGTATTTTCCATTCAATCACTAAGGATCACAAATGTGAACCTCTCATAAATGTTCTCGACATATTGCTAAGATCTGTGAAGGACTCGATAATGTACCACTGAAATTCTTATTGTTGAACGTCAAGTGATGAAATGTCAAGTGTACCTAAGAGATCTTTTGATGAATCTCGTGGCTCTAGACTCAATAGTGCATTTTGTTTTTCCTGAGCGGAGACTAGGGAGAGGGTCTCCTTCTTCAATACCAGCAATCTCTAAGAGAAAGCCGATAGTTTACGTAGGGTTCCCCGTGAGAATGAAACAAGCTTCTGTTGAGAGAAACTTGAGTGGTTAAGAAGGTTTAGTGCATGCGCCACTAGGTCCATGATGACTTTTAATCTTCAATAACGGTGTCATCCAGGACAACCAGTAGCATATGAATTGAACCCGGTGTCTGTTCTAAGTTGAATAATCTGGAGGGCTATTTCTTTTCACCATTTTCTTTGCATTTTTTTTAATTCTTCAACTCCTTCTTTCTCCGATTCTCATTCTCTCCTTTTTACAATCATACCTAAGGACTTCTAAATTCTAACTATTGGTAGTGTCCTTGGGTAGATCCTTCCGACTCTGGCGGATCATAGGACGGTTATTCCTAACCTTAATCAACTTATAACTCCATTGCCATAAAACCATTTTCAAGAAAATCTCTCAAGGGGTTTGTAGATGAAAACATGTTTGAACCACTATAAGAGTTTTATCTTTTAGCAGAAATACTCCCCCTCCACATGTGCTTTAGAGTTTTGACGGAAATCTGCATAGTGAGGAAAGAGCACGCACTTTTGAATTGATCGACTCAAGATAGACATTCCCCCGCGAGACACTGTGACAATCCGTACTTTCAGGTCATTTCTCGACACCGTTCATGTCTCATTATTTCAACATTTTTAGTAAACTTGGTTTACTTGTTTCAATTCGCAGTAACCTTGGAGGTTTAGCGCGAATTCATGATCATGACATCATGCGACATTTCATATGGACTATGATTAGTCTACATTTCATTGACATCATGTGCATATCATTCATTCATTCACGACATTTCATTTCATATTTTACGCGTAATTTTTATTTAATAATCTTTATCGCGTGAGTTTTTATTTTGTATATTTAACCCGTTACTTTCAAAAATGATCCCGAGGTATTTTTAAACTTTCATTTAGTTCATAAAAACTATATTTTTAGTTTTCCTAGTGTTTCAAATTTATTTGGTATTTTAATCGTTAAAGTTTTATTTATTACGTCGTTTTCCTAAAAATTTTACGATAATTATTTTATCACTCAATTTTCACAAGGAAAGTATTTTTATAATTTTTATCATTTCAATACACTCTATTTTGACCTAATAAAAAGTACTTGTACCAAAAATTCTACCATTTACTTTTACACTCATTTAACTTATATTTACTTTACAATTTATCAAGTCTTACAAATAACACAAGATTTAAAAAAAAAAATAATTTGAGAGACAACCTCCCCAAAACCGCCAAGGGGAGGGTGTGTCTTAATTGTGGTAAGGTTCATGTCTTTCTAATAATTCACTTCACCAATTAAAAGTATTACTTGACAATATTTTTCTCATTCAATCTCATAGTCTCAAAGTGTTAAGAAAACAACTTTCCTCTCTCTTTTTGGCTTCATCAAACCGGCCAAGCATCCAAGAGCCAAGGGATCAAATTTTTCTTGCAAGTTCAAGTGTTATTTCAACCTAGTATATATCCTTTTATGGTTTTGAAATAAAAACCAAGGATATTTAAGTTAATCCTTGTTACCTACACCTCTTCATTTCTCTTGTAAGCATGTTTTCATCATTTTTATGTTTCTTCTTTCATTTCATATGTTTCTTATCATTTTTGGAGCCTTTATGCAAGTATTGTGATTTATACCATTTATGTCATGATTTTTAAGTTATATATATACCTAAGGTCATCCTATAATTACTCCCATGGTATTCTTTGGTCTTGATGGTGATTAGGAACCCATGACACCCTAAGAAGGTGTATGGTAGGATTAGATTAGTTGTGGAGTTGATTTGAAGGGATTAGAATAGGTTTTGTCCGTGAAAAACTATTTTCGATAACTATATTTTACGTTCTGTCCTTAATTTGAATTTCTGGAAAAACCCACTGATGGTACGAAACATTGGCCTTGATTTTTAGAAAATATATTTAAAAACGAATCCGTGGCCGCTTGAACGGATAAAAACGGACTTATAACGAAGCCGTGGTGAATTTTTAAAGTTTGGCGACGAAATATATAGTTTCTGAAAATTTCAGCTTTCTGTTTTTAGTTATTTCGAGTCAAAACGAGCCTTAAGCTTCACAAATTATTTCGACTTCTCAAAAATATATTAGTTTACTTCGATACGAAGCTAAGGACATATAAAACGTAGAAAACGGAGTTGAAATGACAAATATATGGCCATTTTCATAAAGTTGCCGTAAATATTATTTTCTGAAAAACTATATTATTTTTACGTTACAAGTATTACACTAGCTGTAAGGGCTATGTTGGCGGCAGTTTTTAACCATGATGCGAAACTTTTTAGAACAAAGTGTCTTCTAGTAAAATCAAGTTCACCGGCCATATTTTCCAAAACAAAAAGCGGTTTGTCAAGCGGAGTTGTAGTTATTTATTTACGGATGTTCAAACTTGGCCGAAACCCATTTTCTGCACACAATTCAACAAAATCACCAACTTTAACCCTTATTATCTTTGTGTCCGAGACCTTTTGAACGAAAACTCCTGAACTGAAACTTTTAGATATGGATACAAACTTTCCAAAACCGTCGATTTCGTTCGCTAACGATCAACGTGTCTTCGTTTTACGATTGTTTTCCGAGCCATTTTGTTAATTTCACGATTTTTTCCGACGACATTGTTTTGCGACGAAAAGTAGTAATTTCACCAAAAATCATTTTAAAACCATTGTAGGATGACATTTTTACGTAAAAACATGTAAAGTCATTTTTGATTGGTCGAGACGTCAAAAAATGTATTTTTCGACTCGAGTATCTTTTCAAAAACTCGTAAATGGTATAAATTACATACGTAGTGCATGCATAACATTACATTGCAATTCATGACATATCATATCATTGATTATAGGTCCCGGTTGACGCATCACTTTAAACCTCAGTGTACTCACTTTTGCCGTTATTCCAGTTTATCCAAGTGAGTTTTCATAGCCCCGTTGCATGCTTTTAATTATTTTCAAACCCACGGGGGAGAATACATTGCACTACATTTTCTTTGTACGATACCAAGTATGTTAAATTCATTACATTGCTTAAGTTACCTCATTTGCCAATATTGAAAGTCCCCATTTCCTGAACATGAACCGTTAATCTTTGGAACGAGGATGAGTGGATAGATCTATCGAGGGTGACGCCTCCATCCGGGTTGGTGAATCCCAACCAGGAAAACGGATGCATTTTATTTGATTTCATTACGAGTTGTCCGCAAACACTCGTGGGGCATATAATTGATCAGTCTAGTTTCGGGGTCATGGGCTTAGAGCAATTGTAACATTATTTTTACGTGACTTGATGGTCATGCATGCTAGATACTTGTGTAGTCGTATAAAACATTTACATAAACCTATGATTTCTCACCAACATTATTTGTTGACCGTTTTTAGCAATGTATTTTCAGGTAACTGAGGCATTCGCATCATGACATGGTTTAGGGACCTACATTTTGAGTCGCGGAGTCGACTTACATTATGTATATTATGGCTTTATTTCAAAACATCGTTTGGATTTGTAACATATTTGTACTTTGGCAAACTTTGTTAACCTTTTGGGACCATGTTGTACTCTGATTATCTTTTTATGAAATATCCAACGATGTGTTTATAAAACGACACTTTAGGTCGTTCAATATAACTGTGATGTGGTGCTATGACAGTCAATGCCCCGAGAATTCCATTCCGCTGCAAAACAGGTAAATTGGGGGTGTGACAGATTGGTACCAGAGCTACAGTTATAGAGAACTAGGTTGCATCATTGACCCTAGACTATAGCTACATTATCATAGCATCTCATCATTTCATCATGGTACATATTCATTGTTATCATGCGGATTCACTTACATTTTTGTCGAGATTATTTACATTTATTTCACATCGGTTGTCACAGACATGTCTTCAGATTCTCACACTATCACCATATCATCGGACTCTAGCTCGGATGATGTTCCGGCTAACCCCATCATGGATGATGATTCATCACATTCCACTGAGATTGTATCTTCTATTGGATCTACCCCAGCTTTTCCACTGATCATGACCGACACTGAGACCGAACCCTTCGAGGAGGGCGAGGTTGCACCCACACCTCACATTAGCCCAACTCATAACCCGTTGTTTGCACCATCACCACCACCAGCACCTCTGCCAGCACCATCGTCACCATCATCATCATATTTTCTTAGGGATCCTGTACCCGCATCGGACTTGCCGCCCAAAAAGCGTGCTCGTTTCGATATCCCTACACCACCATCGACTGAGCCCGAGCCACCCGTTAGATTTGAGTTAGGCGAGAGTTCTAGGCGCTGCTGCGACGCGCCTTTCTACAAGGCACTAGGAGCCCGCATTGATGCTCAGCAGTTACAGATTGATAGTTTGACACGACAGTTGCAGGAGTTGTCAGTTGATAGGATTGAGCCCATAGCCGAGGAGGTTGAGGGTTTGATATTAGGCAGGGTTTGCATTGACTTAGATTTTCAGAGTCTCCAGCATAGACAGATTGAGGATAGAGAGCACATCACAGAGTTGAGGCAGGAGATGCCCGAGTTGTTTGACAGGGCTGATATGGCACGAGATGAGTTACAGAGTCAGTCACAGGAATTGTCTTTAGCCCGTGAGCGTATTGTTACATTGCAGGGTCAGATGGATGAGATGAGGAGTTTGATTGATAGTTTGGTTATTCAGGTTCGCGATCTTCAGGACAGGGCCGGCGGAGCACCGTGAGGCGCCTTATGTAGACTTTTGTCATTGTATAGTTTTGACCATTAGTATCCTAGTCACAAGGTGTGTGACGTAGTTTAAGGAACTTGTTGTATTTTGGTTGTTGTACAAACAAATGTATCAAGTATTGACTCTACTATGTAGGAATGGTTATTATTATCTATGATATCGGTCCATGTAGGCCGAAATTTTCATGTATATTATCCACGTGTGTTGTGATTATATTGTGATATTTCATTATTGTTCCGTTGTGATTCCATTTATCTTTATGCATGTTGTGGTTGTGGATATATTTGTATGATGGTTGTTTCTATTTACGAGTTCTCATGATTGTTTCATCTTGTGATTTTGAAGAGTTATGGCACCGAAGAAAGCAACAGTTGAAATGACCCAGGCAGCAATTCAGAAGTTGGTAAACGATAGCATTGCTAATGCTTTAAGAGTTGAACGAAGGGAAATTCTTTGGCCGCAAGGCTTACACGTAATGCCGGAGGATCGGGGTTAAGAAATGTTCGTACAAAGATTTCAAGAGTGTGAACCCACTAAGTTTCGAGGTACGAGGAGCAACAGCAATGGTTAGATGGTTTGAAAAGTTGGAGTCAGTGTTTTTGCTTTGTAACTGTCCGGATGACAGTAAGGTTAAGTTTGCCACGAGCACTTTACTTGATGGAGCGTTGTCATGGTGGAATTCATACGCTCAACCGATTGGTATAGAGAATGCTTTTAAGCTTTCGTGGGAGGAATTCAAAGGTTTGGTGACTAAGAAGTTTTGTCCTCGAACGGAAATCAAAAAGTTGGAGACGGAGTTCTATGAATTGGTCACGATTGGGTATGATATCGACACATACATTCGGAGATTCCAGGAATTAGCCGCGTTATGCCCATCAATGGTATCGGATAATGAAAAGTTGCTAGAGGCTTTTATTGGAGGACTTCCCGAGGTCATTCAAGGAGACGTGACTTCATTTGATCCACAAACAATCGAGGAAGCTATTCGTGTGACTCAGAAATTGATGGCACAAGTGGTGAAGCGAGGCAAGTACACCACCACCAACCGAAACAACAACCCCAACAACCGTTTCAACAACAACCGAGGTAACTACAACAACAATAGCAACAACAACAAACGCAAGTGGGACAACAACAGGGGTAGGAATGCTACTCAACAACCGCCCAAGAGGCAAGAAGTTGCTAAGGCTTATGTTGCGGGACCAAAAGAAGGAAAGGGATATACGGGAGTTTTGCCAAAATGTAACAGATGTTTGAGTCACCACAATCCGGGTCAATGTCCTGATCCGTGTGAGAATTGCAAGAAAGTTGGTCACCGTACTAGGGATTGCAAGTGGCCACAAGTTACATGTTTTGGTTGCGGGGAAACCGGACACTACAAGAGGGATTGTAAGAAAGGAGAGAATCAAGCAAATCCGAATCAAGGAGGTTTGGCACGAGGAAGGGTTTACGTCATTGGAGGCGGAGAAGATAGGGAGGACCCGAATGTCATCACGGGTACGTTCCTTCTCAATAATCGTTATGCTTCAGTTTTATTTGATTCGGGTGCCGATAAAAGTTTTGTGTCCACTGCATTTGCACCTTTGCTCAACATTAAACCAACTACATTAGACATGTCATACAACGTCGAATTAGCTAATGGTAGCGTAGTTAGCACCAACACCATTGTCCGCGGTTGCACGTTCAATTTTCTTAATCATCCCTTCAACATAGACCTCATGCCCGTAGATTTGGGTAGTTTTGACGTCGTCATAGGCATGGATTGGTTATCTAAGCATCGCGCAAAGATCATTTGTGATGAGAAAGTTGTTCATCTTCACTACAATGGCGAAACTTTGATTATTCGTGGGAGCGAAGTGGAACTCAATTTGTATCATATCGAGTATCAAACGGAGAAGTACATTAAGAAAGGTTGTCTTGCTTTCTTAGCTCATGTAACCGAGAAAAGGTCGGAGGAGAAGCGACTTGAAGATGTTCCTATTGTTCGTGAATTTTCTCGGGTATTTCAGGATTTACCGGGACTTCCACCGCACGACAAGTAGAGTTTCATATTGACTTAGTGCCCGGGGAGCTGCACCGATGCAGAGCACCGTACCGTTTAGCGCCATCCGAAATGCAAGAGTTGTCTAATCAATTGCAAGAGCTTCTAGACAAAGGGTTCATTAGGCCGAGTTCCTGCGCCTTGGGAGAGCACCGGTCTTGTTTGTGAAGAAGAAGGATGGATCCTTCCGTATGTGCATAGATTATAGAGAATTGAACAAGTTAACGGTGAAGAATCGTTACCCACTCCCAAGAATTGATGATTTGTTCGATCACCGCAAGGTTCTAGTATTTATTCCAAGATTGATCTTCGTTCGAGGTTATCATCGCCGAGTTCGAAGAGGATATTGAAAACAGCGTTTAGAACACGTTACGGTCATTACGAGTTTCAAGTGATGCCTTTTGGATTGACTAATGCACCGGCGGTATTCATGGATCTCATGAATAGAGTTTGTAAACCGTACTTGGACAAGTTTGTTATAGTGTTCATCGACGACATCTTGATCTACTCCAAGAGCAAAGAAGAGCATGAAGAGCATTTAAGGACAATTTTAAGTCTACTCAAGAATGAGAAGTTGTATGCTAAGTTTTCGAAGTGTGATTTTTGGAATCGTAAAGTGCAATTTCTTGGTCATATCATTGATAGTCAAGGACTACAAGTTGATCCGGCAAAGATTGAAGCCGTGAAAGATTGGGCTACTCCGACGAATCCTACAGAAATTCGACAATTTCTAGGACTAGCCGGGTATTACCGAAGGTTCATCGAAGGTTTTTCGAAGATAGCAAGATCTTTGACCAAGTTGACGAGAAAAACAAGAATGCAGTGGGGAAAGAAACAAGAAACCGCTTTTAGTCGTTGAAGCTAAAACTTTCGGGATGTTGCCGATTTTGGCACTACCCGAAGGCATTGAGAACTTTGTTGTATATTGCGACGCTTCGCATAAAGGACTAGGGGCTGTTTTAATGCAAAACGAGAAGGTGATTGCGTATGCTTCTCGACAACTTAAGGTCCACGAAAAGAACTACACAACTCATGATCTCGAGTTAGGAGCCGTGGTATTAGCGCTCAAGATTTGGAGACATTATCTCTACGGTACAAAGTGCACAGTGTTTACCGACCACAAAAGTTTGCAGTATATTCTTGATCAAAAGGAGCTTAACATGAGGCAACGTCGTTGGTTGGAGTTACTCAGCGACTATGATTGTGAAATCAAGTATCACCCGGGAAAAGCCAATGTTGTGGCTGATGCTCTTAGTCGGAAAGAGAGGCCTAAACCTTTAAGAGTTCGTTCATTGGGAATGACGATTATTTCTCCTTTACCATCGAAAATCCACGAAGCACAAGTCGAGGCACTTAAGGAGGAAAATCGACCAAGTGAAAAGCTTTATGGCATGCCCGAAAGCGCAAATGGTTTTGTGAAAAGAGCAGATGGAGTACTATGTTTCAAGAATAGAATGTGGATTCCATTGTATGGCGGAATACGAGAATTGATTATGCATGAGTCGCATAAGTCAAAGTATTCTATTCATCCGGGATCGGATAAGATGTATCAAGATCTTAAGAAGCTTTATTGGTGGCTGAACATGAAAGCGGAGATTGCCACGTACGTTAGCAAATGTCTTACTGCGCTAAGGTAAAAGTCGAATATCGAAGCCTTCGGTTTACTCCAACAACCGGAAATTCCTCAATGGAAATGGGAACGTATTACTATGGACTTTGTTACGAAACTTCCTAAGACATCTGGAGGTTACGACGCTATTTGGGTAATTGTTGATCGCCTTACCAAGTCAGCTCATTTCATACCGATTAGAGAGACTTATTCAATGGAGCAACTCACTAGACTTTATGTCAAGGAGATAGTCTCGAGGCACGGAGCACCAATTTCTATCATTTCCGCCAGAGATAGTCGATTCACTTCAAACTTTTGGAATTCATTGCAAGATTCATTCGAACCGTGATTAGAGATGAGCACAACATATCACCCACAAACCACTGGCCAAAGTGAAAGGACCATTCAAACATTAGAAGACATGCTTTGAGAGCATGTGTTATTGATTTTGGAAATGGTTGGGCTAACCATTTGCCATTGATTGAATTCTCGTACAACAATAGTTATCATACCAAGATCAAGATGGCACCATTCGAGGCCTTGTGTATGGTCGCAGTGCCGTTCACCTGTTTGTTGGGCCGAGGTAGGAGACGCACAACTTACTCGGTCCGAAATGGTACGGAAACCACGGAAAATATTGTTCAAATTCGTGATAGACTCGAAGCGCAAAGTCGACGAAAAAGTTATGCGGATGTTAGACGCAAGGATTTGGAATTTCAAGTAGGTGACAAAGTTATGTTGAAAGTATCGCATTGGAAGGGCGTGGTACGATTTGGAAAGCGTGGGAAGTTAAACCGAGATACATTGGACCATTCAAGATTTTGAGCAGAGTTGGTCCGGTAGCTTATCAACTTGATCTTCCACCGAACTTCAGTCATGTGCACAACACGTTTCACGTTTCAAACTTGAAGAAGTGTCTTTCGGACGAATCGCTAGTTATTCCATTGGACCGAAGTTGACTTGACGACAAACTCCACTTCGTGGAAGAACACAGTAGAAATCATGGACCGCGAGGTCAAGCAGTTGAAACAGAGTCGAATTCCTATCGTTATAGTTCGCTGGAATTCTCGGCGAGGTCCCTGAGTTTACTTGGGAACGGAAGACGGATGCGACGCAAGTATCCTCATCTATTCGACACCGTTACACCTAACAACGATTGAATTCAGGACTGAATTCCTTTTGATGGGCGAATGTGACAATCCGTACTTTCGGTCATTTCGACACCGTTCATGTCTCATTATTTCAACATTTTTAGTAAACTTGGTTTACTTGTTTCGAATTCGCGTAACCTTGGAGGTTTAGCGGCGAATTCATGATCATGACATCACGTACATTTCATATGGACTATGATTAGTCTACATTTCATTGACATCATGTGCATATCATTCATTCATTCACGACATTTCATTTCATATTTTACGCGTAATTTTTATTTAATAATCTTTATCGCGTGAGTTTTTATTTTGTATATTTAACCCGTTACTTTCAAAAATGATCCCGAGGTATTTTTAAACTTTCATTTAGTTCATAAAAACTATATTTTTAGTTTTCCTAGTGTTTCAAATTTATTTGGTATTTTAATCGTTAAAGTTTTATTTATTACGTCGTTTTCTTAAAAATTTTACGATAATTATTTTATCACTCAATTTTCACAAGGAAAGTATTTTTATAATTTTTATCATTTCAATACACTCTATTTTGACCTAATAAAAAGTACTTGTACCAAAAATTCTACCATTTACTTTTACACTCATTTAACTTATATTTACTTTACAATTTATCAAGTCTTACAAATAACACAAGATTTAAAAAAAAAAAGTAATTTGAGAGACAACCCTCCCCCAAAAACCGGCCAAGGGAGGGTGTGTCTTAATTGTGGTAAGGTTCATGTCTTTCTAATAATTCACTTCACCAATTAAAAGTATTACTTGACAATATTTTTCTCATTCAATCTCATAGTCTCAAAGTGTTAAGAAAACAACTTTCCTCTCTCTTTTTGGCTTCATCAAACCGGCCAAGCATCCAAGAGCCAAGGGATCAAATTTTTCTTGCAAGTTCAAGTGTTATTTCAACCTAGAATATATCCTTTTTATGGTTTTGAAATAAAAACCAAGGATATTTAAGTTAATCCTTGTTACCTACACCTCTTCATTTCTCTTGTAAGCATGTTTTCATCATTTTTATGTTTCCTCTTTCATTTCATATGTTTCTTATCATTTTTGGAGCTTTTATGCAAGTATTGTGATTTATACCATTTATGTCATGATTTTTAAGTTATATATATACCTAAGGTCATCCTATAATTACTCCCATGGTATTCTTTGGTCTTGATGGTGATTAGGAACCCATGACACCCTAAGAAGGTGTATGGTAGGATTAGATTAGTTGTGGAGTTGATTTGAAGGGATTAGAATAGGTTTTGTCCGTGAAAAACTATTTTCGATAACTATATTTTACGTTCTGTCCTTAATTCGAATTTCTGGAAAAACCCACTGATGGTACGAAACATTGGCCTTGATTTTTAGAAAATATATTTAAAAACGAATCCGTGGCCGCTTGAACGGATAAAAACGGACTTATAACGAAGCCGTGGTGAATTTTTAAAGTTTGGCGACGAAATATATAGTTTCTGAAAATTTCAGCTTTCTGTTTTTAGTTATTTCGAGTCAAAAACGAGCCTTAAGCTTCACAAATTATTTCGACTTCTCAAAAATATATTAGTTTACTTCGATACGAAGCTAAGGACATATAAAACGTAGAAAACGGAGTTGAAACGACAAATATATGGCCATTTTCATAAAGTTGCCGTAAATATTATTTTCTGAAAAACTATATTATTTTTACGTTACAAGTATTACACTAGCTGTAAGGGCTATGTTGGCGGCAGTTTTTAACCATGATGCGAAACTTTTTAGAACAAAGTGTCTTCTAGTAAAATCAAGTTCACCGGCCATATTTTCCAAAACAAAAAGCGGTTTGTCAAGCGGAGTTGTAGTTATTTATTTACGGATGTTCAAACTTGGCCGAAACCCATTTTCTGCACACAATTCAACAAAATCACCAACTTTAACCCTTATTATCTTTGTGTCCGAGACCTTTTGGACGAAAACTCCTGAACTCAAACTTTTAGATATGGATACAAACTTTCCAAAACCGTCGATTTCGTTCTCTAACGATCAACGTGTACTGTTTTACGATTGGTTTTCCGGAGCCATTTTTGTTAATTTCACGATTTTTCCGACGACATTGTTTTGCGACGAAAAGTAGTAATTTCACCAAAAATCATTTTAAAACCATTGTAGGATGACATTTTTACGTAAAAACATGTAAAGTCATTTTTGATTGGTCGAGACGTCAAAAATGTATTTTTCGACGACGAGTATCTTTTTCAAAAACTCGTAAATGGTATAAATTACATACGTAGTGCATGCATAACATTACATTGCAATTCATGACATATCATATCATTGATTATAGGTCCCGGTTGACGCATCACTTTAAACCTCAGTGTACTCACTTTTGCCGTTATTCTAGTTTATCCAAGTGAGTTTTCATAGCCCCGTTGCATGCTTTTAATTATTTTCAAACCCACGGGGGAGAATACATTGCACTACATTTTCTTTGTACGATACCAAGTATGTTAAATTCATTACATTGCTTAAGTTACCTCATTTGCCAATATTGAAAGTCCCCATTTCCTGAACATGAACCGTTAATCTTTGGAACGAGGATGAGTGGATAGATCTATCGAGGGTGACGCCTCCATCCGGGTTGGTGAATCCCAACCAGGAAACGGATGCATTTCATTTGATTTCATTACAGAGTTGTCCGCAAACACTCGTGGGGGCATACATAATTGATCGGTCTAGTTTCGGGTCATGGGCTTAGAGCAATTGTAACATTATTTTACGTGACTTGATGGTCATGCATGCTAGATACTTGTGTAGTCGTATAAAACATTTACATAAACCTATGATTTCTCACCAACATTATTTGTTGACCGTTTTTAGCAATGTATTTTCAGGTAACTGAGGCATTCGCATCATGACATGGTTTAGGGACCTACATTTTGAGTCGCGGAGTCGACTTACATTATGTATATTATGGCTTTATTTCAAAACATCGTTTGGATTTGTAACATATTTGTACTTTGGCAAACTTTGTTAACCTTTTGGGACCATGTTGTACTCTGATTATCTTTTTATGAAATATCCAACGATGTGTTTATAAAACGACACTTTAGGTCGTTCAATATAACTGTGATGTGGTGCTATGACAGTCAATGCCCCCAGGAATTCCATTCCGCTGCAAAACAGGTAAATTGGGGGTGTGACAGACACGGTTACGTGACATAGTTAAAGAGTTGCATTATCAGCTTTTAGGTGACAACTAACTCTAATAACTATCTTGAAGGTGTAGACAACCCCGAAAGGTTGTCAAACCCGTCAAGGTTCATGTCTACCAAGAGTTTCTCGGATGGTACATTCTACTCGGACAAGTCCTTTGCGAGACACGTTTACATCACTAGCGAACTAGCTTGAAATTATTACCCGTCCTGGACAAGTCTTTTCGAGTTACTGACAGTTAAGATCTCGTCAATTCTTGGGTTAATGTCTTTTCACACAAGAGTTGATATAGCAAAACACAACATATTTCTTATCACGTATTTTCTCCCCCTCAAAAATGGCATATAAAATGTTATTTTTGAAAAGTTGAGAATAAATATGACCATTTCGAGTGTTGCGGGAAGAATGACCACTGTGGACAATTTGTGAACAAAGTTTTAAGTCAAGTACTCCCCCTCAACAAGTGATATAAACGGTTGAGCTTTTGAAAATCATAAGGGAAAGTACTTGTTCTTTTGAGCAAAACCTTGAAAAGTGAAAGGTTTGATAGGTTTTACTCAAAAGTAAGAAGCTTTCGCTCCTTTTATAAGGATTGTAGCACTGAAGCGTACCACAGGGCCCTTTATTTACAAGTACGGGTTGTACACTGTAATGTGTGCACAAGCCATCGACATAATCAATCATACATCCAAATTTATAATGAAAGAAGCAGTTCAAGGGGTACCAGGTAGTCCAGAGATGTCGCCAGGAGTGTGAATCAGGCGTTGAAAGCCGATGATGTTTCTCCTGGGTCGACCACCAACATAGCTTTCCAATCTTCTGAACCGATCCCTTCTATACAACCGTTCATCAATCATCGTGATGATCCTCTTCACATCCCTTCGATCCCGAGAATTCCATCGCTTAGGAGACCCGATCTTTTGGTGTATATCCTTCAACCGGTAAGCCAATCCATCCCTAACCATCTTCAAAGTGTGATCTCCAAACTTGTGAAGGTCTCTGCACGCCATCAAGCAATTTCTTTGAAGTTCACTGCGGTAAACGACGTTTCGAATGGTTTCGATGAGTGTAAGTTGTGAGAGCTGGTTGATGTCGGGAAGATCAAGCTGCGGTTGAGTGAAGTTGACATGGTCGATAAGATTCAACGCCAGTGGAGATCTTCTACACATTCCTTGATGACTATGCGTCTGATGAAGATGAGCAATGACTTGATGAATTCACGTTGTACTTCGATGGAGAATTGTCTCATACGACCCCGTACTTTGGCAAGGTACATGTCTTCGATGTCGTTGATAGACAAATTCTCAAAGTCAGCTTTAGATAATGCATAATCCTTTTTCCGGTCTTTTGACCACAATATTCTTAAGATAAGTGTAGTCCCATTTGGATGAAAGATCAACGTGTTTGATGGCAACGATGTTTTAGGACTGACACTGCATGTTGAGACTTCGGACCTGGCAGCTTCGTAGTAGATTCTTCGCTCGGCCAATGATGAATCCCCGTACATTGCATCTCGGTCGTATGCTTCCACTTTGTTGGAGAACAAGTGATTAGCTCTTTCTTCGATAGCTATGCAGTTTGAGTATTCGTTTGGCTGGGAATGGAAGTGTCAGAGATGTAGCGTATTTCCTTGAGCCATCGCCACCGTGTAGAAGAAATTCCAAGTCTTTGTTGAAGAAATATCTAAATGGGATCCTAGGCCGACCGGTTGGCGATCGTTGGTAGTGGTTTAGACCAGTCGATGTAATATGGAGGGTTGTCCCGCTTCGTAAAGTCGATGTTTGCTTATGGGTTGAGCCAATCCATGTTATTAGACATAGCTCAAGCAATGTTATCAAGGTGATATTCGACCTCGATGGCACTTTCTGAGCTATTTTTTAACAGTTGAAATGCTTCATTCTTGATTCGCTTCTTAACCGGTTTGTCATCTTCTTTACTTTGAACTTTTCTTGCATAATTTTAGCATGCTCCAAAGTAGTACCGTCTACCAGATCTTGACCTTCTTCAAGGTAGGGAGTGGAATTGAAAAGTGTAGAAAACCATTCAAATTCCTCTGTGTTATCTTCATCTAGCCATGATAGGACGTCGGCCGGCCTTCTTCTTCTTTTCTTGGGCCTAGATCAGGATTCTAGGGTTTCGTACTTTTGTCGGGCGAGGCGGGTTGTTGTTGGGGCTCATGGTATTCTTCATCGTCACCACCCGTATACTCAAAGTGATCATCGGTTTTCTGAGTCCGGGGTAGTGTCTCGAATCCGAGGTTTATCAGCAGAAGGGCGGGGAGGAGATCTTTGTTGAGCTGGAGTCGTTTGTGGTGGAGGCGGCATTGAGTACTGAATCGAAGATGATTCACGAGACCTCTTTGTGCGTTTAGGCTCCTTATCCTTATCTTGATCTTTGTCTTCATCATCTCTTGAACGCTTAGGCCTTATAGCCTCTTCTCTGAATGACGAGTTGAGTTGGTATTCCAAAGAATGCTTCAAACGCTTTTAGTTTCATGGGAGGTAAACGTTGCAGAGCGTGATGACATTTTGCTACAAGCGGTTTACTAATTCATCATCCGAGAAGATTGTAGTTTCAACTGGATTGATGCTCAAATTCATCGGAGTTGATTTCATGGCTTGCTTGGCTAAATGTAAGAGATTCGGATAAAGTTGTTTGGTATACATCTCCTTTGTCAGTTTTGGAATGACCTCCATTAAGAACTTGTGAGTGTATCCTTTTATCAACTCGTCCATGCTCCCTTGAAGATCATCCTTCATAAGCTTCCGTACATACTCCCTTTCAACTTTCATCTTGTCATTCTCATCATGAAGATACGTTATCCGATCGTCGAGGAAATTCAACTTTCTGTAGAGAATATCTTTCTTTCTGTCTCGTTTGACAGCTTTAACGATTCGATTCTTAGATTGAGAGATCCAATATGGAGTTGGCTTCTTCATCTGATCCGATGATGATTTGGTTGATTTCTTTGATGGTGGTTGTGAAGAGTGAGAAGATGAATCTGATGATGATGAGATGTGAGGAGACTCCAAGTCCTTTGGTGGTTCAGAAGTTTCTTCCTTTGATCGTGGAGGACTATCTAGAAGAAACGTATCATACTCAACATCTTCTTCATTGCCAGACTTAGCTTGTTCATCAGCTTTGGCTTTGGCTAACTTCTCAGATTTTGGTTCTTCAAAATCATACTCAAGAGTATCTTTGACACGTGTTTGTTGTTGTACCAAAGTGGTGGCACCAAATCCCTTATCGGGTTGATTAACCGCATCGGGACCTCAAGTGAAGGTTGAGCTGCACCACTTAATGACCTCCGGGCCACCCATTTGTTCCTTTGCAAATTCTTTTGCCACGTGTTGGAGTCTAAGGAATTTGAACTTCTTTCTGTATGAAGTATCCAGTTGCTCTTCTTCTTCATCGAGCTTTCTTCATAAGGCACAAGTACAGAGTCTTCCCTTTTCCTTTGTCACCGGTGGTGGACTTGGAGGTTTAGCAAGGAGGTGTTTCGGTTTCAGATTCGAGTAGAAAGTCTCTTCATCGATTCGGTAGCCTCGAGTCCTCCTCATTAGCTTTCTCTGCGGTTCAGGCTTAGATACGGGAATAGGAACAGCTTCTTGGCGGGAATCCCCCCTCGTGGAGGATTCCTCCGAAACATCCTCGACTCTCATGCTTGCAGCACTTCCAGATCCTCTTCTCGTTCTCCTAGAAGGTGTTCCGTAAGGCTTTTCATCGAGATGACCAACTTTGCTATCTCGCATCGCTACTTGATACCTTTTGTATGTTTCAAGCTTTTGATTTCATTTGTCAAGGTGATCAGCGAACGACACCCTGTTTCTTTGTTGACGATTCCTTGATTCGATACGATAGGGTAGGCTCACCAACATATCATGATTATCCGAGTCATTAAGCCTGGAATATCGGGATGAAGTCCAAGTGCTTTCTCGGATCAACAATTTCGTGTATCCGACATAGGAATCTTTGAGCCAAGTTTCTTGTGAAATGACATCATGTCTTCCCATAGCAAGCTTCAATTTTGATGTCCTTTTTGTTGATTAATGACCAAAAGATTTGTAGTTCCATGAGCTTGGGATGCTCATAAACACTATCACCACTCAGACCGATTTGGTAATGATGATGTAGAGGGTTCTCCACGGTTGAGGAATGTACTTAAGCTCTACATGAGAGTGCTTAGTGATTATTCCTGAAGCTTCTTCATAGCCAATATCAATCGAATTTCGTAACTGCTCTTCAAGAGGTGTGGCATAGAAGTCGGTTGGCTCGATTTCAGAATTAGAAGAACAACCGTAGATCTGCTTGTGTGATGGTGATTTGTTTGTGATTGAGCGTCCACAGTCACCGCGACTTTGACCTTTGATCCTTTGCATTGAGTTCCGTAATTGTTGTATGTAGATTTCCAGTACTGTAGCAGAGTGTGAGAGCATGTTCTGGTAGGGATGATTCTTTAAAATATCCACAGCAATCAAGCAAGAAGATTCTGAGCATGTGAGGGTTTCAAAGTCAACTCTGAGATTGTTCTTTACAATCTTTCTTGGATAGCCATTAGGGAAGATATCACCAATTGTGAGAACTTCTTGTGCATCCACATTAATTTGAGCAACCATGCCTTGATCTGAAATAACATTAGCCAAAAGAACCAAAATATCGAAAGACATAGTGTTAGTCAACAGAAGGTTTTATTAACTAATTATTGAATGTACAGTGTTATTGATTGTTACGAGTCCTAAGTCACTTGTTTGTCCAATAGTCCAATGACGTCGTGAAACGTTTCGTGAGTTAGTTAACTTTAAGTTTTAAAGTTTATGTTATCACTTATAGTTCACCACATATCAAACGTTTAAGTTTATTAGTGACATTATTGGATTCGTGACGTTATGATTCATTTATTTACAAGTTTGCACGCGTAACAATTCAAAACGAAGGTTTGATCAAGGCTTATGCGTAGGAATAGTATCTTATGCGTAAACAAGATAAGTATACACGTAGACGTAAGCTTATGCGTAGGATCCTTACTTACGCGTAGGAAAAGGGGACCTTATGCGTAGAGCTTACGCGTAAGGCTTACTCGTAAGAGTAGACCTTATGCGTAGAGTCACTGTTTACGTATATCCTTCACAGGATACGCGTAGTCCCTTATGTAGAACCTTACGCGTATGCGATTACGTAAGATTTCTCTTACGCATAACTTTCTACGCGTAAGGTGATCCTTATGCGTAGAGAAACAAAGACCTTGATTCTGAGTTTTATGCGTAGCAATCCTGAAATAAAATCATCATATCATCAATCTTAACATGTATAGTCATTATAAATACAGATCATGGCATGAAACTCATTTCACAGGTTACGCGTAGAAAGTCATACGCGTAAGTTAAAACCCTAGAGTTTAAGAATTACGCATATGATTTCTAGCCATAGGAATTGCACCAAACGCTTTCGGTAGGTCTTAGGGTTGTGAGAGTCTAATAACCAAGTTTTAACATCCAAAAGTCATTGAATCAAAAATACCCAAACCTAAGAACATTAAACCCTAAATTCCAATTCTAACATAATTAGTGTTTCTGGGTTGTTATAGGGCTAGGATATCATCAATTCAACATGATATTATCATTACACAACAATCTTTTTGACAAAAAACAATCACATTTGAAAATACCCAAAACCACGCATAAACCCTAATTTTGAAAACCAATCAATTCGTGTTTCTGGGTGGATTATGAGGATAAAACTAGTATCATTGATGTTAAAGACATGTTTTGACACTGACCTTTTAACCATAAACACACAATCTTGATCATGTGTTCATACACATACGCGTAGAACACAAAAACAAGATTATACAACGTTTTGACTGTTGGATTCATTTGAAAATCAAAACCAATGTTTAAAAATGTGTTATCAACGCAAAAACACTTACAGATTGATGATCAAAACTTCGGATTTGTTGAACGAATTATATGCGTAGATTATGTTGGTTAGGAGTAATAAATGTGATGAAAAAGTTAGGTGGAAGGTGTTTTTATTAAAATGACTTTAACCTTTTGGCAGTTTTGGTCCCTCCACCTTTTCCATTTTCATTTAAAGCCTTATAACTTCCATTTTGGTTACCAAACAAAATATTTTAGGAAATAACTTTGACGACACTCCCCCTCGACTTAATAAATGATGAAAGGTTATAAATTTTAGTCCGAGGAGTGTTAGTTTAACCAGAAAAGTTTACCACCATTGATAAAAGATACAACCATAATAGAGTAATATGCAAGTACACAGATGTTTTTGAAACAGTTAAGTATTTATTTTCTCCCCCTCAACACTTGATTGGAAAAATACTGAATTTTGAAAGATTATAGTGTTGATGGAAGAAATGTACTTGCCATGTTTGAGAGAAAAATAGATTAGAAGAATATTTTTGTTGTTTTATCAGGTTTTATATTTTTGTATTTTGTTTTTGAAAATAATATTTACAAAAGAGATTTTGGTGTTTGACAGGTTTTTAAGACTGTGTTAGGAGTTCATCCAATTCCTCTTGAGTCAAACACCTCATACCAATCCAGTGGACCAACTCATTAAACCTAGCGGGAGCTAAGGCTTTGGTGAGAAGATCTGCCAATTGGTATTCTGTACCCACAAAATATAATTCAACAGTACCATGTTCCACGTGATCCTTGATGAAATGATATCGAAGATCAATGTGCTTTGATTTCGAAGTGTGGAACCGAAGTTGTAACGATATCGCAATGGCACTCGATTGTCGCATTAAATCGATACGTCAAATACGTCACCATAGTCTTTGAGTTGTGTTCTCATCCAAATGACTTAAGCACAACACGCCGACATGGCTACATATTCTTCTCGGTTGAGGACGCGATGTACAATCCGCTTCTTCGATTGCCATGACACCAGTTTGTCACCAAGAAATTATAAAGCTCCGGAAGTGCTTTTCCATGAATCTAAGCATCCTGCGTGGTCGGCGTCGCCCCAAAAAAGCTATTAGTTCAAAACCGAATCCTTCTGGATACCGATTCCCAAATTAATGGTTCCCTTGATGTATCGGAGGATTCTTTTAGCCTCAGAGAGGTGGGTTTCAGTTGGTCGCGTCTGATAACGAGAGCAAAGATATACGGCAAAGACAATATCGGCACTCTAGCTGTTAGATACATGAAAGACCCAATAATACTACGATATTTTGTAGGGTTCACCACTTCCCATGTAAATCAGCGTCTAGCTTCTTGGTATGAGCCATTGGTGTGGCATAAGTGTCACAGGTATTCATTCCAAACTTGTTTAACAATTCAAGGGCATATTTGGACTGACTCAAGAAAATACCACGGGGTGATTGATGAACTTGTAATCCTAGAAAGAACGTAAGTTCACCCATCATGGACATTTCAAAATTTTTCTTCATTAGTTTTGCAAAAGCGATTGAGTACTTGTTATGTGTAGACCCAAAAATGATGTCATCCACGTAAATATGAACAATTAAGATATGTGCCCCGTGATGTTGTATGAAAAGAGTAGGGTCAACCGAACCTTTGGTGAAATTATTGGCAATGAGGAAAGATGATAGCTTATCATACCATGCCCGAGGAGCTTGTTTGAGACCATAGAGAGCTTTCTTCAGTTTGTCGACATGGTTCGGGAACGCGGGATCAACGAATCCTTCTGGTTGGCTGACATAAACCGTTTCTTTTAGTTGTCCATTTAGAAACGCAGCTTTGACATCCATCTGAAAGACCGTCATGTTCATATGAGCCGCGAACGCGAGAAATATCCGAACCGCCTCAAGACGAGCAACCGGAGCAAAAGATTCTTCAAAGTCAATACCCTCTTCCTGACGATAACCCTTTGCCACCAGACGTGACTTATTTCGATAACGTTTCCTTCAAAGATCCAATTTGTTTTTCCAAATCCATTTGAGACCAATGACGTAGACCCTTGTTGGTCTTTCAACCACTTCCCATACTTCAAGACGTTTGAATTGGTTGAGTTCTTCTTGCATGGATTCGATCCAGTTGTCTTTTGTCATTGTGTCTTTGATGTTTTAGGTTGATTGGCGCGGTGAGTGCATAAATTCAATGTTCACCATCTGAGTGAAGACGTTGTCTTGTAACGACTGTTTGATTCGGGTTGCCAATAATATTTTTCATAGGATGGTCTTTTGTCCATCTATGCGTGGAGGGTTGATGTTGGTATACATTTTGCAGATTGTGAGGATTCAAATGGCTTGTTGAAGATTCCGCAACATCTTGTGCAGCAGTCTCATTAGCAAACGGGTTAAAGAATGCATTTGGATCAAAATCTGCAGGTGGGGGTACTTCATTCGAACATCATCGACCGGTTCATCATTGTTGGAAGCGGGTTGTTCAACTGTTGTGTTGGAGTCAACTGGTGGTGCTTCTTCAACAGTAGTTGTTGTAGCGGTGTATCGTATAAGATTATTATCGTGTTGAGCGGTGGAAATGCGGATACACGAGCACGCTCATCAATATCGCCACCCAAGTGAGAGCAAATAACCTTTCCATTTGTTGACGAGTGGTGAGGGCTTGTTTCAACTGATGATGGGGTTTGGGGAAGTTTAAGCGGTTGTGACCGGTTCTAAGCTGTTATACTCGTAGCCATAGTGAATATAAACATATATTGACGAAGTTTCTTAATCGGCTTCCCCAAACCGACCCGTCTTTAGCAGATTTGAAACACTGATGTAGTAGACATTTCTTCTAACTTTTGAAGTTTTCAGGATGCAGCAGAATTTGTAGAAGAGCAGAAAACCACACAAGGAAAATCTGACTAATTGCGGAAGATCCGTTCGAGGGTAACATGCCAGAAATCAACAATATCTTCTCACGTATGTAGACGCATCACACCAAACAAACCACGAAAGATGAAATGAAACGACTTCCTCTGAATGTTGTGGTCTTTCGGAATACTAATTACTGTGAATATGCAATAACGCGATACCAAGACCGTGTGTGAGGCATCATAACATCATATGTGGGTAAATTCACACAAGATCACCCGTGAAATCGAGACGATAACTCCAAAGTGAGACGTTTGAGCCACAGATCGTCTTATTTCTTCCCCTTAATTGAAGAAATTCAAGAAGGCATTGGGTTTTCACAAAGGAGCATGTAGAAGAACAAGGAAGCAATGACCACCTACACACTCTCTCCCCCTCGATGTTTTCAATGAATCAGAATCATACACCACGTATGTTGAGGATGAATTGAAGACAAATGAAACCATGTATAAGGAGACAAATAAACCATGTATGTCCAATCGATCGAACAAGTGTGAAGTACCAAAATATTTCAAGAGAGTCAGCGGCGATAAAACATCTCTGTTCATTATGTTGATCATCGATGTGTCATTGTTGTTGGAAGCGTTTGATCTTCCGTTATAGAAGATTCGGTTGTTGTTGTAGATCGTGTGTATCGAAATTAGAGTATTATCGGTTGTGCGGCGGAAACATTCGATACATCCAAGCACAACTTTTGGCGAATCTTTAACGAGAGGAGCAAGCAATGTTTCTAATTCATGACGATTAAGTACAATGGTGGAGCAAATTGATGGATCATGATATTTTTAACGATGAGAAACGGGTCCTACTGTGTTTTTGGCAGTAGGAGCCATATCTGTTGTACCTGCATAGAAAAATAGAAGGGGGGCAAGGAAGACATGGATCCCCAAGTGTAAGCTGGGTTCCGATGTTAGAAGCATAAAGATGTAGTGTCAATTATCTTCTTGACACCTGAACATGCTATTTTGATGATTTCCTTTCCTGCCTCAGGGATGGATGTTGTTGGTATCTCACTTTTTTTGGTGCAACTACTTAGTATCTTGCTTGTAGGAATCCACCTAAGACTAACAGTTTTGAACATCCTACCCGTTGGTATCCATCTAAGGTTAGATCTAGGGGATGTTGAAACTTCTTTTGTGAAGAGTCTGCGTCCTATATGGATCCACCTATTAGGTTTCTCGGCGTTTACATTTAGATCAACGGGTTTATTTCTAACTGTTTGTTGAGTTAACTTAGGTTTTGGTTTGCTACTACAGGTAGTGTTCAGTAATACACTCGAAGGTGATACACTAGGTCGTGAACCTAAGATTCCATCCTTTTGAAGAAGTATCTTTTTCCTAGCCTTTTCTAGATCATAGTTCTTGTATGCGTCATTTGAATCATATGAATTTTTAATTTTAATGCTCGGTTTAGACACAGTGTTCAAACTAATCCTAGATTTGCCAGGAGCAGCCACATGTTGAGGTTTAACAAACGGGTATAACAAACATGTTTAACTTAAATAGAAGCATTATTCTTAGGCCGAGTGAATGTGGAGTGACTGGTTTTATCAAATGATTATTCTCAACAACTTGGGAGGGAAACCGTGGTTTTGAATATTTTGAACGCGTTGATTTAAATGCGGTTGGTTGTCTAACTACTGATTGTTTTCTCAAAGGTTGTAGAGACGATTTCCCCAAGATTGTTGGTTTTGCAAAATTAGTATCCACACTCTTGTCAGTTAATCTTCTCGGTTTGTTTTGTAAAGCAACATGTGCAAGCCCCTTTGCTTGAATTTGAGCCTTTAAATGCTCATTTTCTTTTACTAATGTATCCACACGATTACCTTGTTCATTTGAATACGACAATTGAGTTTTGAAAAAAAAGATTTGTTTTGTAGTTTAAGTTCAAGAGAGATGCAATGTGCCTCTAGTTTTGAAAAATCTTTATGAAACCGAGCAATGGTCTTTTTGAGAAGAATGTTTTCAGATTCAAGAGTTTGATTTGACGTTTCAGGTTGAATTGTTAACAAGTAAGGGCTCGACATGAGAAAGTTGTCTCGGACATTGTGCAACACACTGGTCAACCTCTCCTTCATTACTAAATTCAGGTTGCTCAGTATGTTGTGTCGCATTTGCGTCGTAATATGATCAACGATGGGATTGTACCTCGACCATCTATTCGTGTCAGTGTCATAGGTGGGTAAGATATCTTCCTCAACCATTTGTTCTTCGTAACGGTTGGGCTCGGTGTCGTAGTTAAGTATGATATCTTCTCCGGATCTGCTGCTGTCATCCTTCTTTTCCAATGCTACAACCTCATTGTCCGTGATAGCGATTCAGCGCAAGAATCACAACATTCTCAACGTCCATTTGAGTATTCCTGTCATGTACATCAATTCTTTCACCTTGCACGCATCGGGATATCGGAATTTGATGATGTCCGACGCTTCAATGCCGTGAGCCGAGCCATGTATGCTTCTTCCAATGCCACAAATGGATCTTTATGATCAGAATCCATTTCACTCCCTTGCAGAAGAATCAAAGAGAAGAAAAGGTGCGAAGTCGATATAGCACATAGAGGGTCGATATAGTGAATTTCAATTTCCCTCCAAAAAATAATTTTGAAAAATTTTGACTCTCAAAATTTGAAATTCACTGTAAAATTCACTTCTAAGGTTGTAAGAAAATTTTGAGTTATGACAATTTTGACGCCAAATTTTACCCGAAAAATTTGAATTTGGGCCAAAAAATTTGAAATTTTGACCAAAATTTTCAGTTGAGTTGAACCAAAATTTGAATCTCGTAAAAATTGAACGTTTAGTCTCCCCGAAAATTTAAATTTGAATTTTTTTTATTTTTTATTTTTTTTATAACTTGTGTTGATGGATCTTTGTAGTAGAATAAAACGTTGTTGATGAAGTATCCTTAGGCGTAGAAATCACAATAAACCAAGTAGCACTTATGCGTAATAAACACCAAAGTTACGCCAGAATGTGACAAAAGAGTTACGCAGTGGTTTTAGCTTACGGCGTAAGAATGGAACAAACTCTAAAGTTATGCGTGAAAACAAGAAGTTAGCGTAGAAAACTTACGCGTAGGATTACCTTATGCGTAAGACTAAGCTTAGGCATAAGATAAATCTTATGCGTAGGATTTTCTACGCGTAAGCTTTATGCTTATGCGTAATTTTAGGTTTTTGCTAAATGATCTTTACACTATCACAGTGCAAAAGATATCCAAAGTCGACGTATTTTCAGGCTTATCCAAGCAAGATTACACGGAGTAAACCATGGCGAAGATCAAACCAAAAGCACGTTACGCGTAGTTTTAGGGTTTTACTACGCGTAGAACTACTCGTAAAAATGATTGTTGCCCAAAGATGTTTCTAAACCATATTTTTGTGAAGAAATAGCTTCAATATCACCAAGAGAACACAAAAGTGTGAAACTTGATGATCCAAAGTGACTAAAACAGTTATGCGTAGAACAACTACCTCGTTAAAAACCAAGCTAAAAAACGTTTATCCACGCGTAAAGTTTGAAACTTTTTTCCAAAAACAGTTATTTTAACACCTTAAAACATTGAAAGTACAAGAATCTTGGATTAAAAAGTGTAAAAAACGTGTTTTTAAGCGAACCAAAGTATCACGTATGCTTTACGCGTAGGACCAAAACCTACTTCAAAAACAATACGATTCACCCAACTATTAGGCGATTGATAGCATTGTTAGGTTCCCAAATATGCAACACAAGTATCAATAGAAGAGATAAGATGAAGAAGAGATCGGTTGAACAATAAACAAACACACACACACACGTTAATATGAAAGGTTAGGCATAAGGTATGAGTGAAAGAGTAAATTGAACAACCAACCCTCAAGTGAGGGTTTTACAAGAGTATTTATAGGCAAGGAGCTAGGGCAACACTCCCACTCCTTCCCTTTTCCTTAATGGATATGGGCCTAAGCTTATGGGCCTTCTACATAAGCTAGACCTTAAACAAACATAAAGGCCATAATAAGCTACCTATTACATATGAGTAACTAACACTTGAATAAAGGTTTAGGAGTGATTCCAACATTTTTCTTAGCCTCTGCTTCAACTAGAACTTCCTTTTCCTGATCTTCTTCATGATAGAAAGGACTTTCATGTTCCCCTCCTTCTTGTCAATCACCAAATTCCTGTCTTCCTTGAATATCTGACCTCCCCTATTTGGGGGAATCCTCGCTTGAAGTTCTAGACACCATAAACTTGGTTTTACGTTTCTTGGCTGCAGTGCTGGCAGTGGGAATGGTCTCTGCAGTAGTTTGAATAGAAGGCCGTGATAGAATTTTGACTTGATGCTCCAACTTTTTCATCATGAGAAGCATCTTGGTATAGACTTTGGAGGAATTCTTCTTGGTTTCCTCCAAATCACTTTCCAGCTGTTTAACCTTCTGAGAGAGAAGTCTGTACAAATCCGTCAATTCCTTAAGTGTCAATCTGCCCTCACCACTTCCAGCTGTGTTACCTATTTGTGAGAGAGGTGGGTCATGGGGCAATTGAGTTGCTTTCAGACTGCTAGCCCGGCGTAAGCAACCCACTTATTAGCCGGTGTCACTGGTCCACCCTATGAGGCAAGCTCACTAGGTGTTGGCATGGGTTGGGTCTTAATTAAGTTACCACTGGCCTCACCAGCTTCTAAGCTTGGTTGAGTAGTGGTAGCCCTAGCCATTCTACCTCCTTCATCACCTGAGGTAGGCTCATCTGGTCCAGTATGAGTAGGAGAATGCGTCTGAGCCTGCCCACTCCCCTGTCTTGTGTGCCTACTTGTTGATGAATGTTGGTTTGTATCTGATTGAGATCCATCTGTGGGTGTGTGTTGGGATCCATTTGTGCTTGATGGTCCTTCACCCTCTGCAAGTAACATAGAAGAAAACAAAGGCACTACAGTCCCACTGCACCCCTTCACATCCCTTGACATATTAGAGAAAACTTTTGATGTTAGGATTTTCGGTGGGTAAATGTTTTTGTGAGACTGAAAGTTTTGTTTTTGAAGATCCAAAAACAATTGAATAAACCTGGGATACATCAAAAACTTGTTTTCATTACCAGCATTTTTAATCATACCCTCAAAATTATAGTTAGAAAAATTGAATACCATGCTTGTTGCAAGGCAGATTAAGGTTGTGGCTATGTTAGTAGGGAAAGCATTCCAGCCAGTCCTTTTGTAACTCAAAGAATGCAAGAAGTTATGAATTGGGAAACCTCCATTGTGGGGAAAACTAGTTTTTCTTAAAATTGAAAGTATTATCATGCATGTACCCCATCAATGAAAGTTGGTCAAGAATTTTAGATTCTAACAAAGTGTTAATACCTTGAGCATCTCTAAGATGAAGATGTTCCCTTAGAGATGCTGCAGTAATAACAATGGGAATGCCATCCACTGTACCAGTTAGTTGTTCGACCCCTTCGTTAGTTGTTGTAACAATAGCAGTTTGCCAAAACTTTCTAACAGGAGTACATAAGATAGTAGGGTTAAAAATTAAAGCAAACCTTATGTGGCTTCTGCTTAGAAAATCTACTGTCTTTGAAAACTCTGTATTGCCTTCTGGTAATTCCAAGCACGCCACCATGTTGTGCTTATCAACAAAATCAATAGGAGCCATGAGCAATAAGAGTTAGGGTTATGAATGTGGGTTTTGTTCGCAAAAGTCTTTAGAGAATTGTGGTTAACAGCAATTGAGAAGTTATGTATATATAGAATGAATCCTTGAATTTTTATTGAACCGCCGTGAATATATTGGTGGTAAAAATTAAAGATTATCCAAAAAGGAAACCTTTACATAAAGAAACTGGTGGTAACAACCCAATTTGCAAAGGAAATTAATGCGTAACAGACTTTTAGCAAAAGTACTAATGCCTAGTCATCAGTACTAAATAAGCCTATCAGTACTAACTTATAACCATCAGTATTAAGTTTACCCAGCAGTATTATCTTGTATTTTGAAATCATAACACTGCAACCCTAATTTTAAAAGGATTAACTGTAAAGACAAACACTTAATCAAGGCTTGGCCTCATATGGCCTCTGGTTTGGTGAAAACCAATGGTTTCAGTGCTAAGCACTGAATGTGATGGATAGACCCATTCAAAGGGCCTTCCTGACAGAGTTTCCAGCTCATAGCAGGTGTTACCTCCAACACAAGTGTTAGATTCACTGTTGCTCGCTGTTCTCTATGCCAGATGCCCTTGGGCTAGTCACACTATCTGAGAAAAAATAGAATGGAAAAGACTGAGTTAGTGTAGAATAAATCTGACTAACTGAAAGCATCAATTCATGTTCATTATACCACCAAATGCCACTATATGCTTTGGCATCACAAAGTTCAATTATGCAGCAATTTCCATCATGTGGTTGCATCAGAATGTACAAGTGGAGTGAAACCACATTAGATGCATCATTCAATTAAAAAAACACATCCATACTGCTTGTGCTAGGCCTGCAAAGTTAGTTTAAAACCAAGAAAACACAATCCAAGCTATTTTCTTGTCAAACAATATTAACTTTACACTAGCAGTATTAACTAGATAACTAACAATACTAACAAGTTTACAAAACTTTACAAATTAGTGAGAGATTAAGACATATTATGGATGACGCATTCCAATACTTGTGACCAAGTACTGAAATCTTCCCAATTCAAAAGCCTTTGTCAAAAGATCTGCAACATTAAGCTCAGTATCAATCCTATCAACCTGAATGAGCTTCTTTTCATTACAGTCTCTTATAAAATGATGTCTTATCTCTATATGTTTAGTTTTAGAGTGTGTAACTGGATTTTTAATAATGCATAAATTGTTGTTGTTATCAATGTAAATGACAGTGCCCATAAAATTGTACCCATAATCAAGCATCGGATTCTGAATCCAGAGAACTTAATTACAACAACTTGCAGCAGCTACATATTCAGCCTCAATTGTAGAATTTGCCACAATTCTTTGTTTCTTGCACTGCCATGAAATCAACCTATCACCAAGAAACTGACATCCTCCTGTGGTTGACTTCCTATCAAGACTTGCCCCAGCATAATCACTGTCAGAGTAAGCTACCGGATCAAAAGGAGAGTCTTTAGGATACCAAAGACCTAGGTGGGCATGGCCTTTCAGGTATCTAAAGATCCTTTTAACTGCATGCATGTGAGAGACCTTTGGAGAGACTTGAAATCTTGCACAGGCACATACTACAAACATAATATCTGGTCTAGAGGCAGTCAAGTACATCAATGAGCCAATCATTGACCTATAGAGGTGATGATCAACCTCTTCACCATCAACATATGGAAGTGATGGCTTATTAAGCATAGGAGTGCTTGCAATCTTTGTATTTTCAAAGCCTAACTTCTTTAGAATCTCCTTGACATATTTATCTTGGCTAATAAATATGCCATATGTCTTTTGCTTGACCTGTAGCCCAAGAAAGAAGGTGAGTTCTCCCATAGAACTCATCTGAAACCTATCATGCATGAGCTTCTCAAACTCTCAGCACAAATCCTGCTTGGTTGAGCCAAAAATAATGTCATCAACATATATCTGAACCCAAAGGATATCATTCTTCACATTTTTTATGAACAAGGTCTGATCAATTTTTCCTCTTCTAAAGCCATTTCCCAATAGATATTTGGCCAATGTTTCATACCAAGCTCTTGGTGCCTGATGCAGACCATAAAGTGCCTTTTCAACTCTGTAAACTTTGTCATGAAAGTTGGGGTCTTCAAAGCCTGGAGGTTGACAGACATATACCTCCTCCTCAATATTCCCATAGAGTAAGGCACTCTTCACATCCATCTGGTATACTGTGAAGTCTTTGTATGATGCATAAGCCAAAAATAGCCTTATAGCTTCAATCCATGCCACTAGAGCAAAGACTTCTTCATAATCAATACCTTCCTGTTGTGTATACCCTTGAGCCACCAGTCTAGCTTTATTCCTTATAACCACACCTCTTTCATCCTTCTTGTTTCTGAAAACCCATTTAGTACCAATAGCTCTCTTGCCTTCAAGAAGATCTACCAGAACCCATACATTTTGATGTTTGAACTTAAGAAGCTCTTCTTGCATTGCTTCTACCCATGCTTCATCTTCAAGGCCTTTGTAAACCTTCTTTGGTTACTCGTGAAATAAAACAAGCAAACAGACATTTTTGTGTTTCACCATGAACCCTCTCTTCATATATGGCACTAAAGAAGCCAGTCTCACTATGCTGAACCTGATATCTTGATATTCTTTCAGTATGAACACCCCCATCCAACGGATGATCCTGATTGATTCTTCTGTGTGGTGTAACAGTAACAAAATAGGATGAAGCTATATTTGTAAGATCAATCTCATCTGCTTCATCATTAGGATCACTGGAATCAGAAACATGCGTATTGGTGATGGAATGGTGTGAGATCCATCAATACTATCATCAGGCCCATCAGTACTAACATGTGGCCCATCAGTATTAACCACATTAGTATTGTTATCAGTTTCAGCACCAGTTTCAACTGCTGCATCACCTTCTTTGCTCATCATTCCTTCAGCATCTGTATAAATGGTCTTTGGAGGCTGATCACTAGCTTTGTTTGCCTCCCCAGAAGAAGTGCTTTCAAGTGAGTTGTTAATCTAAAGGGGTAATATGATACAATCATCATCATCGTCATCAAAATCTGCATTAGGACCATGCTTTTCTTCTGCAACATTGTTAGAATCCATAGAAATAGGCACATAATTCATGGATTCAGTTAGCATATCAATATCAAAAAGCCACTTTGGTCCTTGCCCCTCTACACTAGGTTTATCCTCAAGAAATTTTATATGCAGATTCTCCTCAATCTTTTTGGTTCTTGAGTTATAAACCCTAAAGGCCTTACTATTCAAAGAGTAGCCTACTAGATATCCCTCATCAGATTTTCCATCAAATTTTACTAAGTGGTCAATGGTATTGAGAATAGTGACATAACACCCAAAAGGTCGAAATAAGTCTAATGTAGGAGTCCTACCTAAGAATAACTCATAGGGAGTCTTGCCATGAGGTTTTACCACCAATACCATATTCTGAGCATAACAAGCAGTATTAACTGCCTCTGCCCAAAATGTTGTGGGTAATTTGGAATCTGCTAACATGGTCCTAGCAGCCTCTATCAATGTCCTATTTCTCCTTTCAGCAACCCCATTTTGCTAAGGAGTCCTAGCTACCTAGTATTCTCTTTTAATACCCTTAACATGACAGAAATCATTCATCACTTGGTTTTTAAACTCAGTCCCATTATCACACCTAATGATTTTAACTTTCTTATCAGCAAGGTTTTCTCTGCGGTTATGTATGACTTAACGATTTTCTTGGTCTCATCCTTAGTATTCATGAAGAAAACCCAAGTAAACTGCTAAAATCATCGATTACAACCAAAAATATTTCTTATTATTGAAGCTGCTAATAGAGGTAGGGCCAAATAAATCCATATGTAGCATATGCAGTGGTTGGGTGATAGAGTTAAAAATCTTAGGCTTACAAGAGGCTCTATGCTGCTTCCCTTTGAGGCATGAAATACAGGTCTGTTTATTTTCAAATCTTTTTAAAGGTAAACCTCTTATAAGTTTATTTTTAGCTAAAAGATTTATTACCTTGAAGTTCACATGACCTAGCCTTCTATGCCATAACATAGACTCATCCAAAGAAGCTGTAGCAACTAAACAAGTAAGATTTTATTTGGGCACTATGTTTTTCATACTCACACTTTACAGATTGCTTTTGTTGATCCCAGTTAAGCAAACGATCCTTAATAGAAACTGACTTAAACAATAACCTGTTAAACAGTACGAGGAATATAATGCTTAACCTTAAAAAGAAGAACAACAGAAATCACTAAACACCTCAATTATATTAATAACGAATACTCTGAATAGTATTAGGGTTTTACAACCTTGAAGTGTATCAACTTTAGATATATCTAACACACGTATATATCTAACTCTAACCTAGGACCTCCTTTTATAGGCTAAGGAGTCCTTTACAATATACAATACGTAACCTACAAGATAAATATCTTTTCCATATTTATCTAATACAAAATATTAAACCGACTTATCAACTAGCAGTGGTTACAATACATTAGCAGTGGTTACACAATACTACTAGCCGTGGTTTAATTCAGCAGTGGATTACTTTCTTCTAGTCGTGGTTTCTTTTGCTCTAGCAGTGGTTCCATACTTAGAGTAATTCCATTCAGTGGAACCTAAAACCCAACAATCCTCCCCTAAACTTGATATTTACCAACAAAAACATCAAGTTTCTTTTAAAGCCCATGCATTATTCACTTGGAGGATGTATCCAAACACTTATCAGGATCCTGCTCTTCAATTTCTGACTCAGATGTGTAATCCACAGCTTTTGACCTATCAGACATCCTCTTCAGTCTTCCTTGAGGTTTTGCCTTTAGTGCCAAAGGACACTGTAGATCTGCTATCTTCTCAATTCTTTGAAATAGTTGATCAATCATAGGATTAGTTGGCTTAGTTCCCTGTGGAGCAAGTTTAGCTTCAAGCATTTTTCTGGCAACATTCTTTGATAATGGATAATCCTTATCAATGAACATAAAGAACTTCTCTTTTGTAGTTTGTACAACATGAACTCTGCAAGATTGACACAAAGATCCAATCAACCACCTCACGATGTCCAAAATTCATCATCTGGGTTAGGCTGGCACAAATTCTTAATAGAAGTCCACACAAAATTAACTAATACTCCAGTTGGCCCATACTTCCCATTTCTAAAATACAATATCTTCCATAATTGCTCCAGATCAATCACTTTCAAACCAGACAACAACTGACCAAAATTATAGTAAGTGCTCTTCCATTCATCAGCCCTTGTAATTTCAATCATCTCTTCCTCATTAGCTGTGATGATCTATAGATCTTCAATGAAAAGAATAGCTCTTATATGAGTAGGATTAATAGGTTCAGATTTGTCACGCTCCAAAAGATATTGTTTCACTCTCTCTTCTTTCTCCATATCATCATCTACCTTCTGCTTCTTAGAACTAGATTCCTCATGAACACCAGCTTTTCTCTTTTGTTTATTCCTTAACCTTTCAGCTTCTTTCTCAGAGTTTATAGGAAGAAAGTCCTCTTCAACACTTCTTTTACATCTCTTATAAATTTCTTCAACTCTCTCAAATGTACACTTTCTCAAATTCTCACCAATGTGCATGTCCATGTGTCTAATGACTTTCATCATTTGATTTCTCATCTCAGCCTCGAGGAGGTTTCTTCCTTTTAGCTTGAGTTTTCTCACCTTTGTCTTTCTTGCCCTCCTCTAAAACCTTGGACCTTGTAGCAACATCTAATAGCATCCATTCAAGAGTAGTGTATTAGGTCCTTATTTAAAGGCTTCAAGGAAAGGTTGTTCATTTTCAATCTTCAATCACTTCATAGTAGCTAAATTGGCTTCCTCTTCCTCTTGTTTTCTTTTCTCTTCAGCTGCATCTTCTTCAGCTTGTAATCTCTTAGAAAACTCATTATGATATAAAATCTGCTCTTGCCTATTCTTGAACTTCAAAACAGGCTCAGCAATGCCTTTCCCATTTCCAATGTCTGGTAAAACCACCTTAGTCTTCACAGGTTCACCAATTTTCAAAATCTTACTCAAGGTTTTAGGCCTAGTTGGTTTTAGGATGATAGGTACAGATGTAATAGTAGGTGCAGGGTTGGATAAGGTTTTGCTTAAGTGAAGAAGGGTACCAGCAGCCTCCTTCTCCACTTCTTTATATTTGGGTGGTGGTGTAACAGTGGTTGTAATAATGGTAGCAGTGGTTTTAATGGCTATAGGTATATCTGAAATAACAGTAGTTGGAATTACCTCAGAAGTGGTTGCAATAGTGGTTTGGTTTGAACTGGCAGTGGTTTCAACAACATCAGCAGTGGTTGTTGCCTGCACTACTTCCTCTATCTTTTCTTCAACAACAACCTTTGAAGATTCAATCACTGCTTCTTTGCCATCTCTATCAGTCACCACATACTCATCTCCATGATCTCCACTCTCCAAATCCAAATTATCATCAAAATTCAAAGCCTCCCGTGAATTTATTCACTCACTCCTCCCCTGTTTGGTTACATCCTCCAAACTCACTTCTTTTAAGGAGCTTGCCTTCTTGCCCTGTTTCCTAACTCTCCTTAATGCATAAATCCCTGGTCTTCGTATTCTTTCCAAGACAGACACCCTGTGCTTCAATCTTCTGATTTGTCCACCACAAACACTTGCAAGTTCTTGAAGACCGCTTATAGTAACCTCCATTTTGGTACACTTAGCCGTCAATTCATTAAATTGTTCAAGAATATCCTCACCACTTCGACTGTGTAACCGGTCAGAGGTGGATCCTTGGAAAAGTCATTTTGTACATGTTCTCAATTGATTCATGTCCCAAACTACCCTCATCACTTGTGTAACTTTCAGAGAGGTGAATCATGGGGTGTAGAAAACATGGCATCGACCGAGCCCGATCATCCATGCACCCTAATATAGCGGTTGGCTAGGGATTCCTCCACGTGTTAAGTTCAAGAGAACTCTCCACATTAGGAGTTGCCAGTGGTTGGGTCTTACTTATGTTTTCATTGTCCCTGGGACCTAGGCTGAACCGGATAGTGAAAGCCCTTCCACTCATGTCACCTCCACTTCTTGTGATAGCCTCATTAACTACACCACTAACACCAGCCTGAGGTTGCTTGGTGCCCTTCCTCCTCCTAGTAAATGAAATCCTATGGGGTTCAGCAGTGGGTTCAGTTGGAGTAGCAGTGGTTGCAATTGTGATAGCAGGGGTTTCAGTTGTGTTAGCAGGGATTTCAGCATCAGTGGTTTGGGTAGGTTGTGGTTCAATTATCTCTTCATTCTTAGGAATGTATGGCAAATTCAGCATATGAGGAAATAATGGTGTAACTATTCTTGAGAAACTTAGATTTTTGTGTCTCATGTGTGCAAACACCTTAGGAAGCATATGAGGAACCTCATACTTCCTATTATGAGCAATGACTCTCCACAATCAGTTGAAAAAACCTAGGATACAAGTAATACTTTCCAGTGTCCCTAATATTCTTCAGAAATCCATCAAAAATCATCCTAGACCAATTGAATTCACTCCCTTCAGAAAGACAGATAATAGCAGTTGCAATTTTGGAGGGAAACTCATCAAATCCTGTAGTCTTATTGCTCACACACATCAGCAAAGTGTGAATCAAAAATTTCCACTAAGGTAAAAACATACATTTAAGAAATTTAATTTTATCACCCCTTCTTTCATAACCCAGCCTTTCTAAACCATCAAAAATGTCATCATTGGAAAGATTAACTATTCCAGCAGCATCCTCTAGCTTCAATACACCTCTAATTACATCCTCATACTCCAATCTTTTGACTAAGACTGTTGCAACAAAATCTAAGCCAAAAATAGTGATATCAAGCATTAGTATGAAGGATTACAAAAGATTCACAATTTTCTTTTTTCTTTTTTTTAAACAGCCACAGCAACAGCTTCACAAAGCTCCAAAATATACAAAAGCTCCTTCATACCTGCACATAACTAACACGAACCAGACACTTGAAACATTGTTAAGGTTAGCAGTGGTTAGAATAACAAGAAGTGGTTTCAAAATTCATACTGGCAGTGGTTAGAACAATACTAAACACCCAGTCAAATGGTCAACTCCAAGTCATTAATCCGTCCACCAAAGTCAAAGACTTCATTTACTCCTCAACAACTCACACCTTCCACACATTTACTTACTGATTTCTCACTTAACTCTATTAAAGAGTAAATCACCCACATACCACACACATATCTCACATACCCAAAAACCTTTTTACTGAAAATACTTCAAAACCACCACCATGAGTAAGTCAAACCCTATTGATCTCTCATTAGACACTAACAGCTCTTCCTCAGACAGTGTTTGGGAGGAGTTAGTTGCATCAGGTAGGGTTGACCAGGAAGATGAATCAAGAAAAAGATCTCACACAGTCATGAGCACAAACCCTTCACTTTTTGGGCCTTCTTCCATTCAACCAAGGCCACAAAATGCCATCAAGAAAGGATCCAGTTCTGAGTTAAGCTCTTTGTCAAGCTATGTGTCTCCATATGAAGACACAGATGATGAAGATTCTTCCAGAGCAGTGTTTGTGCCTCCCCTTGCATCAATACCACCACCAGAACCTCTAACAGCAACACCTTTGCAGGCAATCCTTCCACCACCAGTTGGTCCATCTTCTTCATCACATCCCATAAGAGAGAGAGAGAGTGATTAGACTTTCATGTCCCAAAGTGTGGCATGTGACTGGAGGACCAAGAGTTCAGAAGGAGATGCCAGAGTGGGCCATTGCAAGGAATCCTTAGGTGGTGTTGGTGTATGTTGTGAAGCTTGTTATCTTTTGATGGTTGTTTGAAGATGTGATCGTTTGATGTACTTTGCTGGTAGTCAGTATCCCATGGTTGTAATCTTCTGCATCTTTGAATGCAGATCTTATCAATAATAATATCACCATGTTTTCCTTTTAAGTCCATTTCATCATCTTGGTTGTGATTTATTTCTTTGATTCAAATTAGTTCTTACGGAAACACAAAGAAACAAGCGATTGGATAGAACAAAACAAGCAATACTAAGTTCAACTAATAGCGAACAAGACATAACATTTAAAACTTTTATAAAACAAATTTGAGACTTAGAGATTTATCATTCCAATATCGACTATAAGGTATCAAACCTCCCACATCAAAAGCTTTGGTGAGAAGATCAGCAACATTGAAATCACTATGGATTTTTACCATTTGAATTAGCCTTTTCTCATTACAATCTCTAATAAAATGATGCCTTATCTCAATATGTTTAGTTCTAGAATGCAAAAAAGGATTTTTAATTATGCATATTGCACTGTTATTATCAATGTAAATCTTAGTATGCATAAAATTGTACCCAAAGTCCAACAATTGATCCTGAATCCAATGCACTTGACCACAACAACTAGCAGCAGCCACTGATGAGTGTGTAAATACTCATCATTTTTAATCAAACTGAATCGCAAAACGCTTAAAATGCTCACAATGCATCAAAATACTGAAAATATTCCAAAATTGCATTTTATATGTTTCAGATGCAAAATGTTTAAAATCAGATGAAATATGAGCAAAGTTTGCGAATTGGCGCTTACCCCCAAGTTTCAAAAGTTGTCAAAATACCCCGAGCATAATTTCAAAAGATAAATCACCAAAGGTCCTTTTAAAATCATAAGCTGTCAAATTTAGTCCTTTGGTGAAAAATGTCAAAAGTTTGAGAAAATTACAAAATTGGTCCTTCAAGTTTCAAATTTGGCAAAATGGCCCCGGAAATTGGAGAATGGCAAGTTTGGTCCTTGTACTTTGTGAGATTGTCAGTTTTAGTCCTTGAGCAACTTTCGAATTGGCACAGTGGTCCTTGAAGTTTCAGATTTTACAAAAGAGGTCCTTGTGTTATTAACCTTTCAACTCCCATTTAGACCCTTGTCAAACCAAATGGACCCCCGCTTTATCCCTTGGACCCCTGTCCACCATTTTGAACCCCTTTGATATTAACCCCACCGGTCAAAAATCAGCCAAACCAAACACCCCCACCATCTTTTCCCCTGCTTTCCCCCCTCACCGCACCACCATCTCAACCACCCACCAACTATCAACACCTTGCCTCCTCCACCAAACTCCAAATGCAATAAATGCCTCTCCCCCATTTCACTCAACTCTCAACTGTTAAAATCAAGATTTGGCGCCAAATAATCCATTTAAACGGCTAGGATTATTCTTAGCCATCCAATGGCTAAGATTTGTTGGGAAACATTCAGAGGAGAGATACAAGGAGTTTGGATATAAAAGAAAGGCAAAAGGAAGGAAAAAGCGAGTCTACTAGTTTTTATTTTTAACTTTAATGTCGTTTTTTATGTAAAAGCTTTAACTTAGTGTAAAACTTGTAATCTTTTGTTAAATTGTATCCATTTACAGTGTTTAAGTGTATTAAGACTACTTTCAAGCATAATTTTCAGTTTCTATTTATAATGCAAGTTTCAAGCTCAATTGCCTTAATTTGCAACTTCTAATCCTTAAGTAAAAGTGTTTGGTGGTTTATTTCAAAGCTCAAACAAGCTTGTATAAGCTTATTACAGCTTTTCACAAGCTCACATTTAAGTTTTAAGCATATTTGGATATTGGTAAAAGAAACTCAAAAAGGGTCAAAAAATGGCAAAGGAAATGGAAATGGGTGAAACAGCTATGGAAATGGGTTGATTTAGGTCTAGTGGGTTGATTGAGATAGGTTAGTGGTACTGTTCATCAAGTTTCAAGCCATAGTGGCTAGGACCCTTTGTAAGTGATTTTTAAAGTTTCTTTGCATTATCTTTATTTGGAGTTAAACCGGTGCAACTGTTTAAAAAGATATATTTAGGTTATATAGATGTAGTTTGATCATTGAAACAAGATTGCTCAATTGTTACCTCATTTAAATTTCAAAACAGTTGATTAAGAGGTGTTTGGTTTTATTGATAAAACTGCTCCTCATAGGGTTGTTCGTGCTTGCTTCTTGTTGGATCATGTTTGTATAGCATATTTAAGCTCATACCTGTCTTACTTGTGTGCTTGCAATCAAAGAAAGTCAAAATCCATATCATTAGCATCCAACAGGTTCACTGTTGGATATTTGAAGATCAAATCACTTGTGTTGTGTTTAAATTACATAAACAAAGGTTGTATTAACTTCATTCCATCATAATACAACAATATCAGTCCTTAAATCAAGTTCAAAACTCAAAAAAGTCAAAGTTTCATTTTCATTTCAAAAAGTCAAAAAACTGAAAATTGGTTTTCAGCCATACTAAGAGGAATTTTCTAGGATTCAATTTTGGGTCTTATTTAGTGAAATTTGTTGTTTTAAAAACCTCTCTTGGTCTGTTTGCTTATTACCATTTTTATTGATTTTTACAAATTTTTACAAGCTCCAAACAGCTTGTACTTTAGGCCTAGTTGCCTCAAGCCACTGTCTCGCTATTAATCGAGAGTTTTCTCAGATATTGAAGCTTGTGCACAGGGCTTATTAGAGCTTCTCATGGCATGATTTTTGGTACACTTGGTCTCACCCAGGTCTAGTATAGGTTCCAAGTTATTGTTCCTAATTTCTAGCTTATTGGATTGCTTAATTTTGGACTGCAAGTTGGTACCAAAACTGTTTTTAGCTTAATATCAAAAACATCAAATCAGATATTGTACTATTCAAGTGGTTGTAGTGTGTTGATTTAAGTTTCATACTTCCTGGTCCCATGGTAGCTTATTTGCTCATTTGCTTATCAAGTGCTTATTTTAATAAGCACTTGATTCATCAGTTGCATTTTTCTCCACATAACATACTGTTTTTCCAATTTTCATAGCTTCTCTATATCATTTTAGAGTTTTTCTGAATTTTTCATATTTTTCTAAGTCATTTTGCTATTTTTCTTGATTTTTATTAGTTTTTAAGCACTTTTAATTAGCTTTTAATACAAAAAATTAAAAAAAGGTTCAAAAAAATAAATTTTCAATTTTCTTAGGTTTAGATAAATATAAAAAGTAAAAAAAGTAATTTTCCAGATTTTTCATAGTTTATTTGGTAATTTTGAGTAATTTAATTAGTTTTTAATAGTTTAAAATTCCTAGAAAATAGAAAAATAATCTAAAATTACAAAAATAGTTTTGAAAATTCTCTTTTGATAATTTAGATTTTTCTAAGTCTTAATTTTATTTTTCTAGCTTTATTTCATATTTTCTTGTATTTAAGGTAGTAATTTAATAATTAAAAATAGATTTTAATTAGATAATCAGTTATAAAATTAATTTTCTTTTTCCATAAATTTTCTTTTATCATTAGGATTGTAAAAACATAATTTTCATATTTTTAGGGTTAATATTGATTTAGTTTCACTTTTTAATTTGTGACGTCACAGCGTAGATTTCCTTTATAAAAATATAAAACAAAAACATCATTTTAATTATAGTGATAGCGCTATTTAATAGATTTTATATTTTTAATTTCCTTTAATTTGCATTTAAGCCGTTGTTATTTATTGGCTTTTTCAGTATAATAATATTATCAATCCCCTTTCCGCTCAAACTTCTCGATCACTACTCGCTGATTGATCCATTGCATAGCTCATTGACATAACGACCCGGGAGACCCTATACTCTCCCGGATTTCATTGTATTGGTTTTGAGCGCTTTAAACTGCTACATCATTATCTCACAAGTGGCAACTTTATGATTAGACTTGATCTTGGAACCAATCAAATTTTACGCCACGCCGGGAGCCGTCTTTCGATCTATTTTCTGTAGCGATTAGTTGTTTGAATCCTCACTCATTTGTTTATATCATCCATATCCATCTATATATATATCCATATTTTCTTCTAAAAATCCAAAACCCAAAAACAACCAAAACGTATAAAACACAAAAATATTTTTCTTTTGTTTCTATATATGTATCAAATATAAAAATACAAAAGAATCGCCGCTTTTAATAAATAACAACTTAAAAGACACAAGAAACCAAGGCAAAGGCACTACCTAACTAAAAAGTTACCATATAAGTTCGAACTAAAGATATAAAACTTGCCTTTGTGTCCTTGTGATTGGTGTACCTTTTTAAAGGCCATTCATCTGGATTATTGGTTAAGTTCACTTGTTTTGCCTCATTTTGTGTTAATTGATTTTGTTGTGATATCGACGCTGTAACCGTAAAACCCATAAAGATTCTTCTCACACCACCATTTTACAAACGCCTTCATAATTTCATTCTCATCCAAAGAATTTCATAATTCCATTTCTCTCCTTAACTCGAGTTTCTTTAGAGTTAACTCTAGTTTATGCTCACTTCTTCTAGACTGGGAGCCCATTTCGAGCTTGTCAAGATTCCAAGAAGGCGTTCCAGACTTTTCCAAAGCAGCCGGATCCGAGATCCGGACTGCTCGCATACTCCCGTTGTCATGGCGGATGAGATTCTTGCGCGCGAGCTTCTCCAGCACCCATCGACGGGTATGGAGATGTTCGCAGCTACCATCGTGGTCGAAAACTTTGAACTCAAGACCGTTATCAATCTTGTAACCTCTAATCAATTCTTCGGTTTTGAGGGACGATCCTCATGCTCATATTCGATGGTTTAACAAGATTGCATCTACCATCAAATATAAGAATGTCCCCACCGATGTTTGTTAAGCTTCTTCGTTCTCGCTTTTCTCTGAGGGGTTCCGGATTTGGCTTGAAAACAACCCCTCAATCAATAGAGACATGGGAAGATCCGTGAAGAAATTTGTGAATGAATTCTATCCACCTTCCAAGACCACGAGTCTTAAAAATGAAATCATCAAGTTCACTCGGTTTGATCTAATCCTTCAAGAATCGTGGGATCGTTAGGAATTGCTTCAAGAAATGTCCTCACCACGGTTTCTACGAGTTGATGCAACTCGACACTTTCTATAATGGAGTGAGTCAACGACCAAGATTCTCTCTCAATTCCTCATGGGAAATTTCCTAAGCAAAACTCTCAAAGAAGCTTTAGCGATTATCAAAACAAGTCTAAAGTCCGCACCGCACGGCGTTTGTTTCTCAAGTCGTTGGACCTTCTTCTTCATCACCCGGAGTGTCTAGCACCGATGCTAAGATTGATAAACTCACGGAAGCCATCCAAGCTTTGGTTCTCTCCAACCAAAAGAAAGTCTCTTTTCCACAAACTTCACCTCCTCAGCGGGTTAAGAAAGGAAGTTCAGGTTACCCGTGGTGGCCCCCATGCTTACTATATTATAATCAGATACACCGATGGTAACCCCTTTGAAGCCAATGCTGGCGGATGTCTAATCAAGGAGGCAATCAATATCGCCCCCTCTCAGACCCAACCACCGCCCTAACCATTACTCCGACCTCCGCTTTCAATCAAACCAAAACCGAATCGGAATCGAATAGACCAAACCAAGGTTTTCAAAACCAAGGTCATTTCAATCAAAACAACGTTTTTCGATCGAATCAAAGTTTCCAACATCAAGGAAATTACAATAGAAACCCGGTCGGGAAATTTCAACCCGTGGTATTTTCATGCAAACAATCAAGGGAATTTTCGTAACCAAGGCCCTAATCCTAACAATAGAAGCCGAATTTTCCCTGTAACTCAAGCCATTGTTCCAACCGACCATCATCCGATGAGCCGTTGAAACAATTCATGAAATCCCAAGAGGAAATGAATCGTTGTTGGTCACCAGATTACATCAAGAAGTCTTTAAATGATCGACCCTCGGCTCTGTACCTAGCAACACGATCGCTAATCCGGAAGTATGCAAAGCATCACAACCCGGTGTTGCCATATCGACCTCGCTGTCTACTACCTCTTTCTTCTTCTATCCCGGTGGTAGTGGAAAGTTAACCTCCAAAACACAATGGACCTACGACTCAATGCCTCCTCCACTGCGGGTAATAAGTCAAGTTACCAAGGAAACAACGACAAGGTGCATTATTCAAGTCCACGAAGTACCGCGACACGCCCAACCTTCTAGGTCCAACCTCAAGTGGTCCAAAACCCAAGTCGAATCAAGGAGTTGTTTTTGAACCTCCTCAGTAGCTCTGCTGAGAATCGAATCCAAATCTTCTATTCCTTATCCCTCACGGTTACATGAGCAAAAGCTCCGCGAGAAAGCTAGTCATCAAATGGAAAAATTCTTTCAAATTTTCCAAAAACTTCATTTTGACATAAGCTTCAGGATGCCATCATGTTGATGCCCAAGTTTGCATCTACTGAAAACACATGTTGAGCAACAAAGAAAGTCGCTTTGAAATGGCTAAGACTCCTTTGAATGAAAATTGCTCGCCAGCCTTGTTAAAGAAGCTTCCAGAAGCTAGGAGATCCCATTTTTCTTCCTTGTGTTTTTCCGGGATGATTGAATGTTTGCCCTCGCCGATCTTGGTGCAAGCATCAATCGATGCCTTACCGCGTGGAAGAAACTTTCTTCCTGAACTTATTCCACCGTGATGACTCTTGAGCTTGCAGACGTTTCTATCTCGGCCCTCTTGGCATCGCCGAGGATGTATTTGTGAAAGTAGGAAAGTTCCATTTTCCAGCTGACTTTGTAGTTGTTGATTTCGATGTCGACCTCGAGTTCCCTCATTGTTGGGCGGGATTTCGAGGACGCGCGTGCCTATTGATGTGTTTGAGCAAGAGATCACTGCGTGGGTAATGAAGCCGCTACCTTTAACCTCGACAGACTTCGAGGTACTCCTCAAATTATGATATCAATCGCTTAATCAGTCATTTGATTGACATTGCTTCAGAGGAGTACTCTCAAGAGTTTCTTGGTTATCTTCATAATGCTGGAGTGGAAATTCCAATTCCACCACATCTTCTCAACCTATCATTGCCTAATTTTCCCCTCTCTCTCACCGCTGAGGGAGGTGACTTCCTTCCGAAGAGATCGATGAATTGCTAACATGAATCAATTCACTGAGTTGATGGTGTTTATGATTCGGAAGGGGATATTCTCTATCTTGAGCAATTGCTTAATGAAGATCCATTTTCACTTCCTAAAGAGATCACGATTGAGGAAACCAAATCGCAAGCAATCATCCATCAAGAATTTCCAGGTTGAACTTAAGGACCTACCTCCTCATCTAGAGTATGCATTCTTGGATGGTGATGATAAATTACGTACTATAATTACAAAGACTTGACCGGGAGGAGAAAACTGCTCTCATAAAGGTCTTGAAGTCACACCAGCAAGCAATTGCTTGGAAACTCCTCCATATTAAGGGTATCAACCCCGAAGTTTTGCACTCACAAAATCTTAATGGAGGATGACTTCAAACCAAAGAACAAAGTCGAGAAGGGTGAATCCTAAGATTCACGAGGTTATCAAACAAGAGGTTCTCAAACTTCTTGATGCCGGCTTAATTTACCCGATCTCGATAGTCCTTGTTAGCCCAATCCATCATGCTCCTAAAAGGGTGGCATTATGTTGTCACGAATGAAGAAAACGAAGTTGATTCCACTCGAGGTTACGTTGGCGTGTGTGTATTGACTATCGGAAGTTAAACGAAGCCACCCGTAAAGACCATTTTCCTCTACCCTTCATGGACCAGATGCTTGAGAGATTAGCAGAGAACGAGTACTATTGTTTCCTTGATGGTTTCTCGGGTTACTTTCAGATCCCCATTGATCCGCTGGATCAAGTAAAAACCACATTCACCCGCCTATACGGACGCTGGTTTTATGACGTATGCCTTTTGGCTTATGTAATGCTCCTGGCACGTTCCAACGATGTATGATGGCCATTTTCCACCACATGATCGGGAAACTATGGAGGTGTTTATGGATGACTTCGGTCATTGGGGACTCATTTACTTGTCTTCCCACCTTAGACAAAATGCTTAAAAGGTGTGAAGACACCAATCTCTGTCTAAATTGGGAGAAGAGCCATTTTTATGGTCTCGCCATAAGATTTCTAAGAATGGGATTGAGGTTGATAGAGCAAAAGTTGATGTTATTGCTAAATTACCTCATCCTACTACCGTTAAAGGTATTAGGAGTTTTCTAGGTCATGCCGGGTTTTATCGCAGATTCATTCAAGATTTCTAAAATCGCCTCGCCTATGACCCATCTTCAAAAGATGCTCCTTTTATCTTTTCTCCGAGTGCATCGAAGCTTTTGAAACACTTAAGAAAAGCTACGGAAGCACCCATTCTAGTTGCCCCCGACCGATTTACCCTTCGAGCATATGCGATGCAAGTGATTTTAATCTGCAGCCTGGGGCAACAAAACTAAGCATTTTTCACCGATCCACTACGCTGAGCAAAACTATGATCAAGTCAATCTACTACACCACCAAAAAGAATTATTAGTCGTGGTGTATGCGTTTGAAAAGTTTCGACCATACCTTATCTTGACCAAATGCGCTGGTGTATAACGGATCACTCGCTCTCAAATATCTCTTTGCAAAACAAGATGCAAAGCCAGATTGTTGGGTTCTCCTCCTACAAGAATTTGATATCATTATTCGTGATAAAAGGAGCCGAGAACCCCGGTCACGATCATCCATTCCGAGAGAACCTCACCAGGATGTTGAGAAAAAGGAAATTAATGAAACATTTCAAACACTCAATATGGTTTTTCGTGGAGACTCATCTACCCCATGGTTTCGACCTTGCAAATTACCATGGTAACTTTGTGGTGAAAGGGATGTCGTCCAAAATGAAAATAAATTCTTCAAAGATGTGAAACATTATTTCGGGACTACCCCTACTTGTTTAAAATCAGGCGATCAAGTCATCCGGCGATGTGTAGATGGTCGAAGCCATTGACATTCTCAAGGCTTGCCATTTCGACATCTATCGGGGGCATCATAGCCCCAACTACACCGCCAAGAAGGTGTTTGATTCGGGATTCTATTGGCCCACGATCTACAAGGATGCCCATGAATTCGTTAAAACCGGACGCTTGTCGTCACGGAATTCACAAAGGAATGAAATGCCGCGAAAACGCCATTCAAGTGTGAGATTTTTGACATCCGGGGCATTGACTTTGGGGCCATTTCTTCCTCGGTGGTAACAAATACATACTCGCGGCCGCTGACTACTTGTCAAAATGGGTTGAAGCTAAGGCTTTACCCACCAACATGCCCGAAGTTGTTGTGAAATTTGAAGTCTCTTTGCTAGGTTTGGAACTCCACGAGCCATATCAGGATCGGTACGATTTAATGACCAATTTGCAAGAGTCATGCAAAAGTATGGTGTAACTCACCGCATTCTATGCGCACCACCCACAAACAAGTGGGCAAGTGGAAGTTTCCAACCGGGGATAAAAGATTCCTCGAGACGGTTGGCTAAAACCGCGCTCTTGGTCGATAAGTTAGATGACGCAGCTTTGGGCCTTCAGACAGCCTACAAAACACCCATCGGGTGCACTCTTACAAGTCGGTGGAAGGCATGTCATCTTCCGGTTGAGCTCGAGCACAAGGCATACTGGGCCTTGAAACATGCTAACTTTGATATTCGTACGCGGGTGATCATCGAAAGTTCAAATGAATGAATTAAATGAACTCCGCGACAAGCCTACGAACTCTTTGATCTATAAACAAAGACAAAGAAGATTCATGACTAAAATCAAAACCGCTTTTCAACGCTCGTGATCGAGTCCTTCTTTTCAACTCAAGATTGAAGATTTTCTCGGAAAATTAAAATCCCGCCGGTTCCGTCCATTTACTATCGCTGTTTATCCTTATCGCATTCATTGAGTTATTCAACCCGATGGTCCTAATTTTAAAGTGAATGGTCATCGGTGAAGCATTACTTTGAGAGACATTCTCGTGATTGTCCCGGATTTACAAACATTCCCCATGAACCAATGAATGCGGGGATCGAGTCAAGCTAGCGACTTTAATCAAAAACAAGAGATGCCATATGGGTTTTCACCCATATTTCTTTCTTTTTCTTTCTACCATGGGGAGACGCCCCACACTTGTATATATATGTCTTAAAAAAAAAAAATCTTCTCTAAATAATGGCCGTAGTATTTCCTTTCCTTTTTGTTTCTGCATAACCGCTTGGTGACTTTGAATATTGAGGGCAATATTCATTTGTGGGGGAATTCTCACTAATTTCATATTATCGCCCAATTCCCCGCTTTGGCCAAAAATTTTTTGGAGTAAGTGTTCTACACTTACTCATTTGGTTATCAACCGCCATGTCCTGTAAGACAAAAGGATTGGCTAATCCAGGAGCAAACGGCTCTTGGTAAAGATTTCTCAAAACCGTTTATATGGCTTGCAATTTGCCCAAAATTGTATGGTTCTCAACTCACCATATCTTTAAAAAGTGAAGAGTTCTAGCCGCAAGGTTATGGCTTGTGGTAAAGGCAAAGTGAAAAACCATAATTGGTTCGCTCACCAAAGATAATTGATAATTTATCTAAGAGTTGGCTAGTCCGTAAGGGTACGGCTTCCGTAAAGACACATCAAACCGGTTATATGGTTTATGATTTGCCAATAAATCGATGGTTATCTGTACCATGATTCTTACTTGAACTAAAACATTTGGCTACTCGTAAGTAATGGCTTTTGGTAAAGAGATGCAAATCCATTAAGTTTTTCAAAAGATTGGGACTAGCAATAGTTTAGTGTGGGGATTGATGAGTGTGTAAATACTCATCATTTTAATCAATCAACCCAGAAACGCTTAAAATGCTCACAAATGCATCAAAATATCGAAAATATTCCAAAATTGCATTTTATATGTTTCGTGATGCAAAATGTTTAAAATCGATGAAAATGAGCAAAGTTTAATGGCGCTTTCACCCCCAAGTTTCAAAAGTTGTCAAAACAACCGAGCACATAATTTCAAAAGATAAATCATCAAAGGTCCTTTTTAAATCATAAGTTGTCAAATTTAGTCCTTTGGTGAAAATGTCAAAAGTTTGAGAAAATTACAAGATTAGTCCTTCAAGTTTGAAATTTGGCAAAAATGGCCCCCGAAATTGGAGAATGGCAAGTTTGGTCCTTGTACTTTGTGAGATTGTCGGCTTTAGTCCTTGGAGCAACTTTTCGAATTGGTGCAGTGGTCCTTGAAGTTTCAGATTTTACAAAAGAGGTCCTTGTGTTATTAACCTTTTAACTCCCATTTAGACCCTTGTCAAACCAAATGGACCCTGCCTTTATCCCTTGGACCCCATACCATTTTGAACCCCCTTTGATATTAACCCCACGGTCAAAATCCACCAAACCAAACACCCCGCCCATCTTCTTTCCCCTGTTTCCCCTCCCTCAGCCCACCATCTCAACCACCCACTAACTATCAACACCTCCTGTTCCCCTTCCTCCACCAAACTCCAAATGCAATAAATGCCTCTCCCATTTCACTCAACTCTCAACTCTAAAATCAAGATTTGGCCAATAATCCATTTAAACGGCTAGGATTATTCTTAGCCATCCAATGGCTAAGATTTGTTAGGAAACATTCAGAGGAGAGATACAAGGAGTTTGGATATAAAAGAAAGGCAAAAGGAAGGAAAAAGCGAGTCTACTAGTTTTTTATTTTAACTTTAATGTCGCTTATGTAAAAGCTTTAACTTATAAAACTTGTAATCTTTTGTTAAATTGTATCCATTTACGTTGTTTAAGTGTATTAAGACTACTTTCAAGCATAATTTTCATTTATTTATAATGCAAGTTTCAAGCTCAATTGCTTAATTTGCAACTTCTAATCCTTTGTAAAAGTGTTTGGTGGTTTATTTCAAAGCTCAAACAAGCTTGTATAAGCTTATTACAGCTTTTCACAAGCTCACATTTAAGTTTTAAGCATAGTTGGATATTGGTCAAAGAAACTCAAAAAGGGTCAATATGGCAATGGAAAGGTGAAATGGGTGAAGTCAGCCTAGGAAATGGGTTGATTTAGGTCTAGTGGGTTGATTGAGATAGGTTAGTGGTACTGTTCATTGCTTTCAAGCCATAGTGGCTAGGACCCTTTGTAAGTGATTTTAAAGTTTCTTTTGCATTATCTTTATTTGAGTTAAACTGTGCAAATCTTAAAAAGATATATTTAGGTTATATAGATGTAGTTTGATCATTGAAACAAGATTGCTCAATTGTTACCTCATTTAAATTTCAAAACAAATGATTAAGAGGTGTTTGGTTTTGCTGATAAAACTGCCTCATAGGGTTGTTCGCTGCTTGCTTCTTGTTGGATCATGTTTGTATAGCATATTTAAGCCTATACTGCCTTACTTGTGTGCTTGCAATCAAAGAAAGTCAAAATCCATATCATTAGCATCCAACAGTTCACTGTTGATATTTGAAGATCAAATCACTTGTGTTGTGTTTAAATTACATAAACAAAGGTTGTATTAACTTCATTCCATCATAATACAACAATATCGCCCTAAATCAAGTTCAAAACTCAAAAGTCAAAGTTTCATTTCATTTCCAAAGTCAAAAACCTAAAATTGGTTTTCGCCCATACTAAGAGGAATTTTCTAGGATTCAATTTTGGGTCTTATTTAGTGAAATTTGTTGTTTTAAAAACCTCTCTTGGTCTGTTTGCTTATTACCATTTTATTGATTTTACAAATTTTTACAAGCTCCAAACAAGCTTGTACTCTTTAGGCCTAGTTGCCTCGCTTCATCTGCCTCGCCATTAATCAGAGCTCGATATTGAAGCTTGTGCACAGGCTTATTAGAGCTTCTCATGGCATGATTTTGGTACACTTGGTCTCACCTGTGTCTAGTATAGGTTCCAAGTTATTGTTCCTAATTTCTAGCTTATTGGATGCTTATTTTGTGGTCGCAGTTGGTACCCAAACCTGCTTTTAGCTTAATATCAAAACATCAAACTGTGATATTGTACTATTCAGTGGTTGTAGTGTGTTGATTTAAGTTTCATTTGGTTACTTTTGGTACTCCATAGCTTCGCGTGGATCAAGGTGGTAGCTTATTTGCTCATTTGCTTATCAAGTGCTTATTTTAATAAGCACTTGATTCATCAGTTGCATTTTTCTCCACATAACATACTGTTTTTCCAATTTTCATAGCTTCTCTATATCATTTTAGAGTTTTTCTGAATTTTTCATATTTTTCTAAGTCATTTTGCTATTTTTCTTGATTTTCATTAGTTTTTAAGCACTTTTAATTAGCTTAATACAAAAATTAAAAAAGGTTCAAAAATAAATTTTCAATTTTCTTAGGTTTAGATAAATATAAAAAGTATAAAAAGTAATTTTCCAGATTTTTCATAGTTTATTTGGTAATTTTTAGTAATTTAATTAGTTTTTTAATAGTTTAATTCCTAGAAAATAGAAAATAATCTAAAATTACAAAATAGTTTGAAAATTCTCTTTGATAATTTAGATTTTTCTAAGTCTTAATTTTATTTTTCTAGCTTTATTTCATATTTTCTTGTATTTAAGGTAGTAATTTAATAATTAAAAATAGATTTTAATTAGATAATCAGCTTTAAAATTAATTTTTCCATAAATTTTCTTTTATCATTAGGATTGTAAAAACATAATTTTCATATTTTTAGGGTTAATATTGATTTAGTTTCACTTTTTAATTTGTGACACAAGTAGATTTTAATTTCATTTTATAAAAATATAAAACAAAAACATCATTTTAATTATAGTGATAGCGTTTATTTAATAGATTTTATATTTTTAATTTCCTTTAATTTGCATTTAAGCCGTTGTTATTTATTGGCTTTTCTCGTAGTTATAATATTATCGTAATCCTTTTCCTTCAAACTTCTCGATCACTTACTCGCTGATTGATCCATCAGATACTGGGACATAACGACCCCGGGAGACCCTATACTCTCCTCGGATTTCATTGTATTGGTTTTGAGCAGCTTTTAAGTCCGTTTACCGTCATTCATTGGCGCGCCTCATTGATTAGACTTGATCGTTGGAACCAATCACCACATACTCTCAAAGGGTAGATTGCCACAATTGTTTGCTTTTACACTGCCATGAGATTAGTCCGCTTCCAAAACCGACATCCTCTAGTAGTAGACTTCTATCCAAACTAGCTCTAGCATAATCACCGCCTATATAAGCCACCAAATCAAATGTCAATCTTTAAAATACCAAAGGCCCAATTAGGATGACCTTAAGATATCTAAAGATTCTCTTCACGATTCATGTGTGTTGTGTTTGGTGTGACTTGAAATCTTGCACACATACCGAGAACATAATATCTCGCCTATGTGCAATAGATACATCAAAGATCCAATCATGGATCTATACAACTTCAAATCAACTTTAGACTTCCATCATCCGTAGCAAGTGGTTTCAGTCTCCATAGGTGTACTAGCACTTTACATCCCGAATCCAAACTTCCTAAAACATCTGCATACTTGTCTTTACTAATGAATATACCATTAGTCCTCTGTTGAACTTGTAGCCCCAAAAAGAAAGTGAGTTCACCCATAGAACTCATCCGAAACTTATCATGCATAAGTTTCTCAAAGTCTTTGCACAACTCCTTATTGGTTGAGCCAAAGATGATGTCATCAACATAAACCTGAACCAACAATATATCATCCTTGAGCTTCCTTATGAACAAGGTCTTATCAATCGCTCCTCTTGAAACCATTATCCATCAAATAAGTAGAAAGGCATTCATACCATGCCCTTGGAGCTTGATGCAAACCGTACATAGCCTTCTTCACCCTATAGACCTTATTAGGATGATCAGAATCTTCAAAACCGTGAGGTTCAAACATATACCTCCTCATCACAGTACATGCAGATATCAGTAAAGGCACTCTTAACATCCATTTGATACACCACAAAATTTTTGAATGAAGCATATGCCAAGAACAGTCTTATAGCTTCAATTTTGGCAACGTGCAAATACTTCATCATAATCCAAAACTTTCGCCGTGTATCCTCGAGCAACCAAAATTGATTTATTCCTCACCACAATACCCCTTTCATCCCTTTTGTTTTTTAATACCCATTTAGTTCCAATAGCCCTCTTACCATTGGGAAGATCAACCAATGTCCACACTTCTTGAAGCTTAAATTGATAGCAAAGAGCTCCTCTTGCATGGATTCAATCCAACATTCTTCTCCTAATGCTTCTTCAACTCTTTTGGGCTCCTTTTGTAACAAAAAACAAGCAAACAAACAATTTTTATGATCTTGATGATGTTCCTTTTGTGAAGTGATCTTGCAAAGAAACCTTGTTCGTAGAAAGGTTTTAGTGTTCAAAGCCTTGCTCTTTGTTTGAACTGGAGTATTCAGATCTCCAAGAATTTGCTCTTTGGGATGATTCTTATGCACCCGGTGGTAGGAATTGGACTTTCAGAATGACACTTTCCAAATTAGTAATATCAGCATTGTTGAAAAAGTCATCCATATTTTCATCATCGCTGGGAGTATCAATTTCTTCCAAAGGAGGCATATCAGATCGATACTCATCATCACCAAATAATGGTTTGGTGGATTCCAAAGTAAGTACCGCTATCGAGTTTGCGTCGGGGTTTCACTTGAACTAGCAGTGATAGAACTTGGCTTAGTAGTGCTTTCATTATGCTTAGCGCTGCTTTCGTAATTTTTCTTCTTCTTTTCAATTTCTTCTACCGACATCGAAGTTATCTTGCAACAACTCTTCCTTATCTTGATGATGATCACCCTTGCTTCCTGAATCCAAATCATCATCATCAAGGACTCTTCTTTTAATGATGGGTGAGACAGATCGCCTTTCCACTTTTCAAGCAAATAGAATTCCTTTGGAGAATCACTTCTTAGAATTTGCTTCTCTTCGTAATCCTTTGGTACATCAATATTAGTGGATGTACTTGCAATGATAGGCTCATAATTCATAGATTTGGTTAGCATATCAATATTAAATGCCACTCGTCCTTTTGTCTCAACACTAGGAGTCTCTTCACTAAACTTAACATGTAAGTTTTCTTCTACAATTCTGGTCCTCCTATTGTATACTCTAAAGGCCTTACTATTGAAAGAATAGCCAAGAAAGTATCCATCATCCGCTTTTTCTTGAAATTTGCCTAGGTAGTCTATGGTATTCAAGATAGTAACAGACCCACCAAGATTTTAGGAATGCTATCATAGGCTTCCCTATCATGTAACACCTCATAGGGGTCTTGTTATGAGGCTTCACTACTCAAGCTTCTATTCTCAAGACATAACATGCAGGCCTTCACCAAAAGGTAGTTGGTAACTTAGATTCTGACAACATTGTTCTAGCGGCCTCAATTAGTGTTCTATTTTTCCTTTCAGCCACACCATTTTGTTGTGGTGTCCTAGCAACACTAAACTATCTTTCTATACCCTTAGCCACACGTAACGTATTCATCACATCATTCTTAAACTCGGCCCATTATCACATCCGATTACTTTGACCTTATGGTTTACTTGATTTTCTATCTTAGTAATGAAACTCTTGAGGATCTCATTAGTTTCACTCTTAGCGCCTAAAAAGTATGCACAAGAAAATCTACTATAATCATCAAGAATGACTAGGAAATATTATGGTTCAACTTTTAACAAAGGGTAGGCCAAATAAATCCATATGAAGCATAAACAATGGTTGTGTAATGGTGTTTACGCCTTGGTCTTACAAGAGGCTCTATGTTGTTTTCTTTTTCTAACAAGCCACACAAAGTTCTTACACTCAAAACCTTATAAGGTAACCCTCTCACTAAGTTTCCTTTACCGCTTTTATTGATTGTTTTGAAATTAAGGTGACCTAGGCTTCTATGCCACAATTTTGACTCATCAACCGATGCCTTAGCAAACAAACAAGTTAAGGACCTATTAGGAATTACATCTTTCATGTTAAAGCAAAGATATGTTTTCTTTCCTAGGTACTCTTAACTACACAAATTTCTCATCAGGCATTTTAAAATCAGGAGACAACACCACACACTCAGTTTCCCCAAAAATTATCCAGTTTTTCTTATCACACAATTGAGAAACACTGAATAGATTGTACTTCATTCCTATACGGATAAACCTTCTCAAAATCCAAATTTTCTGTTCGATAGTTCCTCTGCCAACAATTTTTCCTCCTTTTGGATCATTGCCAAATGCCACATGTCCTCCATCGTAAGCTTCAAAATCCTCCAGGTTGCTCCAATCCCAAGTCATGTGCCCAGAGCAACCACTATCAAAAATTCCTTTGTCTTGTAGCTCCTCCTGTAGATTGCCCTGCACATGAATTTAAAAAAGTTAGTTCCTTTTGTGGACCCAAGCCAATACTGACTTGGGTCTGCCATGTGCATCAACATAATCAAATTTCTTTAGGTCCATTGATGCACTACTAGCATTATGTAAAACCTTGGTCTTAGGCTTCCATTGCCAACTAGCTGAGGCCTTTACAAAGATAAAATGGTTTCTAACCACGTGTCAAGAATCACCTTTGGTACAGCTTAAAACTTCTTTAGATTAGAGGTGATATTCTCACTTAGTGAAATTTGCTTAGTAGTGTTTACATTATGCTTAGCAAGGTTGGAACCCGTTTGGGTGCAAAGAAGTGATTATTGATTTTGTAGTTCCATTTTTCATTAGCACGCCTGGGAACCATATTTTTATTAGGATGAGGGATTGTTTTCTTTGAAAAGTTTTGATGATTTACCCTCCTCAAATGGTTCCAAACTTGTGGTTGGTTTTATAACAGCTTTGTAGATGCTCAAAATTACCACATTTAAAACAAGCCTTCTTAACACATTGAAACTCATCTCCTAATCTGTTTGAAATTAAGCCATTGAAGTTTTCCGATACCCCTAGGTATGTATCTTTTCATTTGTTCTCCTAGGTATCTCATTATAGTCTACCACTTTCCTAGAAATTGGTGCTCCAAATCTAGGCATAAGATTTGCTTGTTTAGAATCAAGACTTAACGTTTACCTTCTCGACCGTGTTGATTCGCACCTATTTTCCTCGTAATTTGATTCCCAATCTTCAATAATTGGACCATCGATGACTTATCGAACCTATCTTAGGTGATTCAGACTTACTAATCTCACCTACAGGTTTGTTGAAACTAAACTCAATGCTAAATGAAAATTCAATGCCTGGTGGTGCATGTTTCATTAGAGAAGGTGGTGCCACATTATTATATCCAATCCCAGAACCCTTCTTCATTAATTGACACCCTATTGATTTATGAACCAGATCAGAAGAAAATTGTGTTTTTGCTACCCTTACTACATGTTTTTCCTTTTCTTCTAGGGTTTCTTGTTTTACACTCTCTGCTTCTTCCAGTTTTTGTTTAAGCACTTTAATTTCTCTATCTTTTAGATCAATTTCACCACCTAGTATGTTTATTTTATCTACATACTCAAACTCACATTTGATGCAAAACTTAAGCTTCTCTTCCACATTCTCAATACCTACTTTATATCCTAAATTATCTAATGAAAGTCTTTCTACCTCTTTTCTCAGACTCTCATTAATTGCTTTAAGAGATTCTAAGTTATCTTGACACGATTTAAAAGAACAAGTAGAAGTATTTGACTCATTAGATACCTCAGAGTCTGAACCAGAAGATGATGCATATGCCATGAGAGCAAAATTATGCTCTTTTGAAGCTTCACTAGCAAGAAAAGCTGCATTAGGACCTTCTTCAATCTAATCACCTGGCCATAATCACCCAATCCATCCCGAAAGCAATCAAAGCCAAGAAGGCTTTTGATCTTCAAGAGGCCTTCTTTGTAGTTTTCACCAATCCTTTTAGGAGCTCTACATTCCTAGCAAATGCCCCTTCTTGCGGTTATAGCACTCCATCTTACTTTGTCAAACCCTCACTGCCTTTGACCATCACTTGACTTGTCACCGCCTGTTCTCCTTAGAAATCTCCTAGCTTGCAATGTCAACATTGCCATTTGCCATTGAAGATTAATTTCATCAAGATCATCAAGATCAATTTGATCCATCTTGATTTACCACAAGACACTACTAGTTGCTAAGCACATATGGAACCATCACTAACATTATCACTAACAAGGTATTATTAGCAATAGCAAAGGAAATTCCATAAGCAGATGGATGCTTCTTGAGAACTCGTGGTTTGTAGAGACAAAAGCAATGTTTTGTGCGATGGAGATGAACCAAAGCATGTTCTTTTCGCACTCATAAACCTTCAAGTTGTTGTAGAGATTGTCCAGAGTCATCTTCTCAAAATCATCTTTGTTTCTCCATACAAGATGCACCCCATTCAGAGACAAACTTCGATGAACTTAAGATTTATGTCTTCTTGAGTAACTTTGTAGTCCACCAATTTCGTGATGACTGATTAGCTTCAGAGTCACAGAAGTTGCCATCAAGACTTTCTTACTAAATGCAAGGAAGTTTTCAAGCCGATGCTTGAGCATGTTTTTCCCGATTTTTCCGGTAGCTTCATTACCAAGAAATCTTGTTTCAATGGCATCCGTTAACTCCTTAGCGCCTCATATTGTTCAAAGTCCATGCATATTCATTAGGTATTTCCATACGAGAATACTATGAGCTTTGATCTCAATTTCCTCTCAGGCCTTGTCGACTCACTAACAATTTAAATGTGCTTGCCATCAGACCCATATTGGGTAACTTATTACCCTTCAACAACTTCCCGTGATGTTGTAATCAATCATGAGAATATATTGCCTAATTCGTAGATTCTCCATAACTTGATACTCATCCGCCCAAGATGGGTACCTTTTGAAGAACTATATGAGTTTCATAGACATTTTACTTTTCTTGATTAAAGTTAACTTGACTTCTTCTTGATCACAGGTTTCTAGATCACACGCTTGATACCACTTGTTGATCCCAGTTGAGCAAATGATCCTTTATAGAAGACCGACTAAATAATGTTCTATTAAACACAAACGCTGAATGTAATGTTTAATCTTAAGAAGAACAACAGAAATCACTAAACACCTCAATTATATTAATAACGAATACTCTGAATAGTATTAGGGTTTTACAACCTTAAAGTGATTCGAATTTAGATATATCTAACACACGTATATCTAACTCTAACCTAGAACCTCCTTTTATAGGCTAAGGAGTCCTTTACAATATACAATACGTAACCTACAAGATAAATATCTTTTCCATATTTATCTAATACAAAATATTAAACCGACTTATCAACTAGCAGTGGTTACAATACATTAGCAGTGGTTACACACTACTACTAGCCGTGGTTTAACTCAGTAGTGGATTACTTTCTTCTAGCCGTGGTTTCTTTTGCTCCAGCAGTGGTTCCATACTTAGTGTAATTCCATTCAGTGGAACCTAAAACCCAACAATTAACTCGCATGTTATGCAAACCTCGATCCTATTACTCAGATCGAAACATAATTTATACACATGATATCCGAGATGATCTTAAACCTCTCACAGTCATTCTACGTGAAAATGTTTTGAGTCTTAGGGCAAATCGAGAAATTATTCCTGCTTGTTGTGCTCACATAATGTATTTTCTGCTAACCCAACAACCATACAATCTCGCCTATTTCTTTGCAAGATGAATTGTAAACCTTCAAGACAACAAAAACAAGCTAATCCCATATGGAATGTTCCTAACACTCCTTTATCTTCATATC
>OU343223.1:170141118-170226217 GCA_910596185.1 Chrysanthemum makinoi
AAGTACGTGACAAGAAAATCTACTATAATCACCGGTAATGACTAGGCACATCGCTTATGGTTCAAACTTTTTAACAAAGGTAGGGCCAAATAAATCCATATGAAGCATAAACAATGGTTGTGTAATGGTGTTTACAGTCTTGGTCTTACAAGAGGCTCTATGTTGTTTTCTTTTTTGACAAGCCACACAAAGTTCTTTACACTAAACCTTTAGAAGGTAACCCTCTCACTAAGTTTCCTTTTACCCTATTGATTGTTTTGAAATTAAGGTGACCTAGGCTTCTATGCCACAATTTTGACTCATCAACTGATGCCTTAGCAAACAAACAAGTTAAGGACCTATTAGAAATTACATCTTTCATGTTAAAGCAAGATATGTTTTCTTTCCTAGGTAATTTTAAGCGCACAAATTTCTCATGCATTTTAAAATCGAGACAACACCACACACTCGGGCTTCCCCAAAGTATCCAGCTTTTCTTATCACACATTGAGAAACATGAATAGATTGTACTTCAGTCCTCGCACTTATAAACCTTCTCAAAATCCAGCCTTTCCCTCACGATAGTTCCTCTGCTAACAATTTTTCCTCCTTTTGATCATTGCCAAATGCCACATGTCCTCCATCGTAAGTTCAAAATCCTCCGTGTTGCTCCAATCCCAAGTCATGCCCGAGAAAGAACTATCATCAAATTCCTTTGTCCCTGTAGCTCCTCAGATTGCCCCCGCATACGAATTTAAAAGTTAGTTCTTGTGGACCCAAGCCAACATCGATTGGGTCCGCATGCATCAACATAATCAAATTTCTTTAGGTCCATTGATGCACTACTAGCATTATGTAAAACCTTGGTCTTAGGCTTCCATTGCCAACTAGTCGAGGCCTTTACAAAGATAAAATGGTTTCTAACCATCGTCGAATCACCTTTGGTACGCTTAAAACTTTTAGATTTAGAGGTGATATTCGCTTAGCAAATGAAATTTGCTTTAGCAGTTGTTTACATTATGCTTAGTGTTGGTTGGAACCCATTTGGGTGCAGCAGTTGGATTATTGATTTTGTAGTTCCATTTTTCATTAGCAACCGCCTCGGGAACATATTTTTTATTAGGATGAGGGATTGTTTTCTTTGAAAAGTTTTGATGATTTACCCTCCTCCAATGGTTCCAAACTTACGGTTGGTTTTTATAACTTTGTAGATGCTCAAAACTACCACATTTAAAACAAGCCTTCTTAACATATTGAAACTCATCTCCTAATCTGTTTGAAATTAGGCCATTGAAGTTTCTCCGATTACCTTTCAGGTATGTATCTTTTCATCTCTCCTCTAGGTATCTCATTATAGTCTACCACTTTCCTAGAAATTGGTGCTCCAAATCTAGGCATAAGATTTGCTTGTTTAGAATCAATGGATTCTTAACATTTTCTACCTTCTCGTGACCGCGGTTGATTCGCAACCTATTTTCCTCGTAATTTGATTCCCAATTCAATAATTGACCATCGATGACTTATCGTAACTCATCTTAGGTGATTCGTACTTACTAATCTCACTACAGTGTTTGTTGAAACTAAACTCATCAAGTAAATGACAATTCACCGGTGGTGCATGTTTCATTAGAGAAGGTGGTGCCACATTATTATATCCAATCCTTAACCCTTCTTCATTAATTGACACCCTATTGATTTATGAACCGGATCGTAAGAAAATTGTGTTTTTACAATTCTTTACTACATGTTTTTCCTTTTCTGTGGCTTTTGTTTTACACTCTCTCTTCCAGTGTTTAAGCACTTTTATCTCTATCTTTAGATCAATTTCACCACCTAGTATGTTTATTTTATCTACATACTCAAACTCACATTTGATACAAAACTTAAGCTTCTCTTCCACATTCTCAAGACCTACTTTATATCCTAAGTTATCTAATGAAAGTCTTTCACCTCTTTTCTCGACTCTCATTAATGCTTTAAGAGATTCTAAGTTATCTTGACACAATTTAAAGAACAAGTAGAATTATTTGACTCCATTAGATACCCTTAGTCCGAACTAAGATGATGCATATGCCACGAGAGCAAAGTTATGCTCTTTTGAAGCTTCACTAACAAGAAAAGTCGACAGACCTTCTTTAACTGATCACCCAAATATAATCACCCAATCCATCCCGAGTAACCAAAGTCGAAGGCTTTGGATCTTCAAGAGCTCTCTTGAGTTTTCACCAACTTTTAGAGCTCTACATTCCCTAGCAAAAGCCCTCTTCTTGCGCTTATAGCACTCCATCTTACTCTTTGTCAAACCCGCACTGCCTTGACCATCATACTGACTTGTCTCCACTGTTCTCCTTAGAAATCTCCTAGCTTGCAATGTCAACATTGCCATTTGCCATTGAAGATTAATTTCATCAAGATCATCAAGATCAATTTGATCGTGATCTTGATTTAACACGCTGACACTAGTTGTTAAATCAAATTTAAAAGCACATATGGAACCACCACTAACATTATCACTAACAAAGGGTATTATTAGCAATATAAAGGAAATTCCATAAGCAACAAGTGGATGCTTCTTGAGAACTCTTGTGGTTTTGTGAGACAAAAGCAATGTTTGTGCAGATGGAGATGAACCAAAGAATGTTCTTTTAATTCATAAACCTTCAAGTTGTTGTAGAGATTGTCCGAGTAATCTTCTAAATCATCTTTGTTTCTCCATACAACAAGATGCACAACCCATTCGGTGACAAACTTCATGAACTTAAGATTTATGTCTCTAGAGCAACTTTGTAGTCCACCATTTCTCGATGATCGATTAGCTCTCAGAACTGCTATAGGTGCCATCAAGACTTTCTACTAAATGCGTTGAACTTTTCAAGTGATGATCGAGCATGTTTTTCATGGATTTTCTCCGTAGCTTCATTACCAAAGAAATCTTGTTTCAATGGCATCCGCTAACTCCTTAGCAGCTCCTCATATTGTTCAAAGTCCAATGCATATTCATTAGGTATTTCCCATAAGAATACTATGAGCTTGATCTCCAATTTCTCTCGGCTCTGTCGGATTCACTAACAATTTCAACAGCCACATCGACCCATATAGTGGGTAACTTATTACCCTTCTCAACAACTTCCTGTGATGTTGTAATCAATCATGAGAATATATTGGCTCATTCGCATTCTCCATACTTGATACTCACCTCACCGCATGGGTACCTTTGATGCAAGAACCATATGAGTTTCAAGTAACATCTTTACTTTTCTGAATTAAAGTTAACTTGACTTTCTTGATCACAATTTCTAGATCACAAGCTCGATACCATTTGTTGATCCCAGTTGAGCAAAACGATCCTTAATAGAACCGACTTAAACAACTCATAAACACTACGAATATAATGCTTAACCTTAAGTTAAGAACAACATAAATCACTAAACACCTCAATTATATTAATAACTAATATCAATAGTATTAGGGTTTTACAACCTTGAAGTGTATCGACTTTAGATATATCTAACATACGTATATATCTAACTCTAACCTAGGACCTCCTTTTATAGGCTAAGTACAAGATAAATATCTTTTCCATATTTATCTAATACAAAATATTAAACCGACTTATCAACTAGCAGTGGTTACAATACATTAGCAGTGGTTACACAATACTACTAGCCGTGGTTTAATTCAAAGACTGGATTACTTTCTTCTAGCCATGGTTTCTTTTGCTCTAGCAGTGGTTCCATACTTAGAGTAATTCCATTCAGTGGAACCTAAAACCCAACAGCTTTTCCTAGGAAATTTAAGTAGTACCTCATCCTCACTAGGCAACTTAAAGTTAGGGGACAAAACCAAGCAATCAGGCTTTGAACAGAACAAAGTTCTTCTTGTCACACATTTGTGACACACTAAACAAATTATATTTGAGTTCTTTCACATAGTACACATTTTCAAAATCAAGATTACTAGTCTTGATTGTGCCTTTACCAAGAATCCTTCCACCTATACCTCCACCACCAAAGGAAACATATCCTCCATTCAAATCCAAAAGTCTAAAAGATAGGATAGATTTCCACCATGCCCGAATATCCAATCGGCCCCAATAGCCCTGGATCATCATTATTGTTAGAATGTCCCCGCGACATAGATAAAGGAAATTAGTTCCTTTTGGGGACCCAAGCCATTACTGACTTGGATCTTCCTCGTGCATCAATGTAATCATGATTCTTGAGAGTAACTGATGCACTATTGGTTTGAGTGGTCTTTCTAACCTAACAAGCTGAGGGCTTAACAGCATTGCCCTTGATTCCCCTAGCAAAGACCGTTTGAACCAACAGTTTTAGTTTTAGGCTTAAAGGTATTAAATTTTGGCCTATTAGTATTAAGTCTTGATTCAACAGTATTAACATTTTTCTTGTAAAACTTTATTTGTTCATCAAAGGACTTAAAGGTTAGTGTTGCTTTACCATAAAAGGGTCTTTGTGAAGTAGATGGTGAATATTTTAAAAGGTTCTGTTTGGGATTTTCACCAAATACTTTGGGTTGTAGTCTAGCAGTATTAACTAGCCTTGAAGCATTCAAAGGTTTTATGCCATTTTTAAGCAGTACTGCTCTTGGGGTCATAATGGTTTGAGGTCTTAGATGGTGTCTGCATTGAGCCTGCAGATGAGTGAAACTTCCACACACAAAGCAAGATTTGTTAAACATGACAAACTCATCCCCTAATTGCTCAGATTTAAGATTGTTCAAGTTCCTCTGATTACCTCTAGGACTGGATGACCTGTTTCTATACATCTCAACATATTTTACCGCCTTCCTCAACGTGTTTTTCATTTGGTTTACTGGTTCAAAATTGTCTCTTGTTTTATTTCTACACTTCTTTAATGTTTTGTTTTCAAACACATACACCTTAAAGCAAAGAAGTGTCACTGGCACTTTCAAAGGCTTCATCAACCTTTTCAGTTTTGGTCTCCTTGGGCTTAGAGCCATAGACAAATGTGGGTACCTTAAACTCCTCTAGGCCAATGTGGTCAAGGTCTATTCTAGGAGGTGAGGGAACACCTCTGAATGGTGGTGGTGCTCTTTTATATCCTAGGCCTGATTTGGCTTTACCAACTGGAGAGATTTCAATCATCTTATCAACTTTCTCAGTGTTAAAGTGTTGTGTGTTTTTAAGAGTATCAACACTTAGCTCTATGTTGTCCTTAGCTTCTGTAATTTTCTCTAGTTCCTCTTTTAGCATACTTATGGTTGTATCTTTAAGAGAGAGATCCCTATTAAGCAATGCTATTGTTTTAAAAAATTTTGATTCATTTTCCTTATAGTGCACAATTTGTTTTTCCAAAACTGCTAAGCCTCTCTTATGGTTTGTCAAGCTATAACTAGTTTTAGCAAGCTCTTCTGATACATTGTTAAATTTAGTTTGTAGAGACTCATATTTGCTTAATGGGACACATTTTTTTAAGCAATTTGTTTCAGTAAGTACCTCCGATACTAAAGCCATGTTGATTGGACTTTCTTCTTCATCAGCCATGAAGCTCCAATCATGTCCAAAGACCATCGATTGCCACCATAGCTTTGGAAGAAGTATAATCAGCTCCAACATTTCTTCCTTTGTTCCTGGGGCTTATGCATTCCCTAGCAAAATGTCCAAGCTTGCCACAGTTGTAGCACTCTACCTTTCCCTTGTCAAATCCAGCAAAGATCCTTATCATTAATCTTTATCTGCCTCCCAGTTCTCTTAATGAACCTTTTTGGCCTCATACTTATCAAAGCAATGTTCCACTTGATGTCCATTTCTTCAAGGTCATCTTCATGGATCTGTTTCAGGTCATCATGAGTGACCAGCCTTTAGGACCCGCCTTCGGAGATAAAGGCGTAAATGGTAGTGTCATTGTTGCCTGCTGCAATGATGTTGAGCCATCAGTATTAACATTAGTACATGGAGTACTAACACTAAAATTGTCTTTCCCCTTACTAGTAACCGTCTGAGCCACAAAAGCTAGGTTTTGTGACCCAGAACTAGAAGATGCAGCTGCAGATCTCTTCATGTCTTGTTCAATGACTTTTAAGTTATTAAAAAAATCATCTAACCCTACAGTTTCAAACTCTTCCTTATGCTTCCATACAATGACATGTGTGTCCCACTTTGGTGATGGAAGACTTCTAAAAAACTTGAGATTGACATCTTCTTGAGAGATATCAACACCCAACATTTCCAATTGACTAACAAGCTTTTGTAGCCTATTGTAAACTGAGTCAATAGGCTCAGTAACACCAAAGAATGAAGTTCTCAAATTCTTGTTTCAAAAGAGTTTTCTTGGTGGCAGAATTCCCACCAAATCTAGTCTCGATGGCTTTGAACAAGGACTGAGCATCCTTGTGCTTGCTAAAGTTGAGTTGATGATCATCCGTAATGCCATAAGTAGAAGACTTCGCCTTGAGATCATTGCCTCTTTGAGTAATTTCTTCAAAGAATGACATGTTCACCCTTGTCTTTAAAGACAGTTTTGCCATTGACTTCTTCAGAAACACTGGATTTGCAGGAGTCTCCATTTAGCACAATGTTCCATAGCAAATAGTCCAGTACCAAGAAGTATTGTTCTATGCGATCCTCCATGATCATATTCATTTTATCAAGCAACTTAGGAACTCTGAACAAAGATCGATTTTCTTGAATCAAAGTCCATTTCCTCTCTCTCTCGACATGTGATCTTCTAAAACAAAGCTTTTAACACAGCTCGATACCACTAGAGCCCCCAAACCTTGATCTAGAACACTTAGCTTGTAATGAGTAGTTGCCTTGGATAGTTCCAAAACAAGAAAGAGAAACTTTGTATGAATACACACAAGTATGCAGAATCTACTTAAGTATACTTAGAAGATTAAAGTAAACAAATGAACAAAGAATGTAACAACTAACGCTGCAATATTATTAATCAATAATACGGATACTCTCAAAGTATCAGGGTTACACCTTGAAGCTTTACTTAGAGCTGCTAGGGTTAAGGTAAATGCTAATGTGGATGTGAGATATGTTCTGACCTAGCTAGGATCTCCTTTTATGCATCAACGAGTCCTTTACAGAGATAACTATGCATTAAATGTATCATATCTTCTATAAGAATAGAAGATATGCTATTACAAAACATACAAGGCATACTATACTTAGAACAATACTAACTATAGTCAATCAATACTAACTCTAACACTATAAGTACTAACTAGTTAATACTCTTGGATTATAACTATCAGTACAAACTTCCAAGACTAAGAGTACTAACTATAATCATGAATTTCCCAACAGAATGGTACGGTCTTTCCTCCAAGGATCAATCATCAGAACCTGCATGAATATGTTAGTGAAAAATACCAATCGATCATTGTTGACTTTTCTTAAAGAATTGACCACTACGATTGTTTTACTAATGAATGTCTTGATTCCATTCACCTTGGCTCCATGTAATCCTTCCTAATCCCAAGGATAGACAATTTGCATTACATTGAAAGTTCAAGTAATGACCCATATCTTCGACTCGATTCAAAAGGAATCTCTCATAGTGTTTTTCCAAAGCACTTACCTGTTCGAATACGAGGGTGTTAACAACATAGTGTGAAAACACATCTCTAATTCTTACAAGGGTTGTTGCTGAACTGGAGGCCCTCAAGTAGGCTAACACTATATACCGAAGTAAATCTACAATTTAGGTGAGTCGCTGAGATACACCAAAGTATCACCTCAAGATCAGACCATTAAGACACACTGCCGCAAACCACAAGGAGTTACCAAAGTGACTTCGTCGCCGTAACGCTTTGATGTTGACCTTGGCGTGAGTTTCCATTCAATCACCGAGGATCACATATGTAATCCCCATAAATTTTCTCCAGATTGCTAAGATCTTCGGGACTCTAAGAATGTGTCACTTGTGTTCTTATTTTTTAACAACAAGTGATGAAGAATCAAGTGTTCCTAAGAGATCTTTAATGAACTCGTGCTCAGACTCGATTAGCATGCTGGTTTTCCTAAGCGGAGACTAGGAGAGAGGGTCTCCTCTTCATCACCAACGATCTCTAAGAGAAAGTCGATAGATTATGTAGGGTTCCCTGTGAGAATGAAATAAGCTCTTTTGAGAGAACTTGAGTGGCTTAGAAGGTTTAGTGCATCGGCCAATCGGGTCCATGACGACTTTGTCTTCAATACCGTTGTCATCTTGTGTCATCCAGTAGCATATGAGTTGAACCCGGCGTCTGCCCTAAGTTGAATTATTTGGAGGGCTATTTCTTTTCACACTTTTCATTAACTTTTCTTTTTAATTCTTCAACTCCTTCTTTCTCCGTTTCTCATTTTCTCCTTTTTCAATCATACCTAAGGACTTCTAAATACTAACTATTGGTGATGTCCTTGGGTAGATCCCTCCAGCTCTGGCGGATCATAGGAAGTTTATTCCCAAACTTAGTCACCTTATAACTCCGTGACTATCCTATGTTTCCATAAAACCATTCATTTGAAAATCTCTCAAAGTATTTATGAATGAAAACATATTTGAAACACTCCGAGAGTTTTGTATTTTCAGAAATACTCCCCCTCCACATATGCTTATGAGTTTTGACGGAAATCTGCACATTAAGGGTAAAGCGCGCACTTTTTGAATTGATAGACTCCTGATAGACAATTTCCCGCAAGGCACGGTTACATTGTATAGTTAGAGAGATTCATTGTCAGCTTTTAGGTGACAACTATCTCTAATAACTACCTTGAAGATGTGAACAAACCTTGAAAAGGTTTTCAAACCCGTCAAAGTTCATGTCTATCAAGAGTTTCTCGAATTGGTACGATCTACTAAGATAAGTCTTGAAGACAATTCTTTTCGATTTGTGACATTTCAAATCTCGTTAATTCGTGAGTTAAGTCTTAGCATACACTGAGATTTCAATAATTTTCCAACATATTTTAATCACATATATTTTTTCTCCTACTCAAAAATGGCATATTGATGTTATTTTTGATGAAATATTGATTTAAAATATGACCATTCTGAGTTTTACGGGTAGATTTCCACAAAGAACTTTTGTTTGAACAATTAGTTTGCAAATACTCCCCCTCAACAAGTAATATTAACTTTTGAGGTTTTGAAAAACACGAGAGGGAATACATGTTCTTTTGAGCAAAATTATGAAAATATTGAAAGATTTGATTAATTTTACTCAAAAGTAAGAAGCGTTCGCTCCTTTTATAAGGATTGTGGCACTGAAGCATACCATAGGGTCCTTTCTTGACAAGTTCGGGTTGTACACTGCTATTTACGCACAAACCATCATGAATATATTAATAAATCAAACAATCAAAATAACAGTCAAGAATGTTAAACAGTACCAAATGATTACAAACGACCGGCTACTTTCTGTGGACGTTGGAATGTTAGAATCGAGAAGCTTGGTCTTCCTCCCACATAGCTCTCCAGCCTTCGCATATGGTCCCGATGAATCAACCTTTCATCAATCCTAATTATAAACCGATGACCATCCTTGCGATCCTTTGAGTTCCATCTCTTCTGCTGAATTATACCCAACTCAATGTCCTTCAATCGATATGCCAATGCATCTCGAACCATCTTCAGGGTGGCTTCACAGAACTTGTGAATTTCATCGAACGCCATGAAGCATGTATGATGATTTTCACTTCGGTAGAAAATCCCAAACTTTGGTTTATGTATGATTTTGTACTAAGGTTCTTGATTGAGTTCGTTGAAGTGTAGGAGTGGTGCGGTGAGATTGAGTTGTTTCTGGAAACTTTCGACCCCAAGTTGTAAATCTTCTACACGCACTTGGATAATTTTGCTGCGGATGAAAACGAGGAGTGAAGTGATGTACTTCGTTCAGTTACGTATTGCTAGAAAAGCGGCCAAATCGCTGTACCTGAGAAGATACATACTGATGTCATTGAGAGATAAATCCGGAAAGTCAGCTTCGGAGAAATCATACTCTTTTTCATCTTGTATTTTAACGACTATCTTTGTCAAGAAGGAGTAATCCTACTTGGTAGCCATTTTAACCGACATAACAACAACTATCCTCTAATCATGCTTCACATCCTTGTTGGACTTACCAACCCCGTTGCTCCTGTAGAAAAGCATTCGCCTTTCCGGCCAGTGATGAATTCCAAACAATGCATCCCCGATAACCATTCGGACTCCTAGCAACCGGCGAACAAGTTTGTGGCGTCTTCTTCAATGGCTTTGTTTTTGGCGAACCAGGCTGCTAGTATGTTGAACGTAAGAGATGTAGCACTACTTTTCTTGATATTGCTTTCGTGTTGAAGAAATTCCAAGTCGTTGTTGAAGAAGAAATGGAATGAGATCTTAGGCTGTTCTGGTTTTCCGATCGTTGGTAGTGGTTTGGTACAATCTGTGTAGTAGGGTTCATTTTCCTTTGTCAAGTAGTCGATGTTGGACTCTGGGTAGAGCCAGTCTATGTTGTTGGACATTGCACGGGCAATGTTGTCCAAGTGATATTCTAGCTCAATTACATTGTCGGATCTTTCTTTGAGTAATTTGAACGCATCATTCTTGATCCTGCGAAGTTCTCTTTTAGTTATCTTGAATTCATTCTTAAGGTTTTGAACATGTTGGAGAGTTCGACCATCTACCGGCTCTTGACCTTCTTCTAGGGGTGGTTGTGCCTCGACGATGTTGTTGAACCATTCGTACTCCTCTGTAGTATCGTCATCTAGCCAGGAGACGACTAAATGTTTCTTTCCTTTTTGTCGGGAGGAGATTCTGGTCTTGGTGGTGTTTGGGGCGCCGGTTGATGTTTCGGTTGTGGTTCAGGTTAGGGCTCAGGTATGTCATGATCCTCACCACCAGTGTATGTGAAGTGATCACCAATTTTCTCCAGAGGTGGTGTGGATTATGTATCCCTTGGTTGCTTAGATGGAGGTTGCTGGGTAGCATATTGTATTGAGGTAGTGGTTGTCTTAGCAGGTGGTGGTGGCATGATTGATGACGATCCACCGGTCTTCTTTTGTATTTTGGCATTTGGATCTTCGTCCTTGTCGTCATCATCCCTTGGTCTCTTGTCTTTCCCCGCGTCTTCCTTGCAAGATCTTTTAAGTTGTCGTGCAACAAGAAGATCATGTAGTTCGTCGTCATCCTTCGTAAATGATGGAGCTCTAGCAACCATTTTCTTTACTAGCTCAGTAATCAAGTCTTCCTCGGAGACAACTAGGGGCTTGACAGGTTTGGTTTCCAAGATCACTGGTGTCGTTGTGATCACTTGCTTAACCATTTGTTTCACCATTGGTTGTAACTGCTTCTTGAACATTTCACGTGTGACTCCTAGAACCGTGTCAAGTAGAAATGAGTATGTGTAGTTCTTGATTTGCTCATCCATTTGACCTTGCACGTCCCGAGAGAAGAACGCTGGAATCTGTACTCTTTGGCTTTGAAACGTGTCCATCACGTGTTGAAGATCTGTGACCACGTAAGCTAATATGTTCACTTGCGATTGTAGACAGCTTTGCTTTCGGGTCCGTGAGTGGTGCACAGCTTTATGAATCTTTGCTTTGACACGAGACGTCCATGGGTCAGCCTTCTTCTTGACGGATTTTGTTGTCGACTTAGTTGTCTCTTTTGATGGTGGAGGTGATGATTGAGAGGATGATTCTGGTTTGGTGGAAGTATCTTGAGGTGCGTCAGAAGATTGCTTGGGTTTGTGTGAGGGATTATCGACAATGTAGTTGTCGGTTTCCCTGTTTAGGCGTTCCTCTTTAGCCTTAGCCGCTTCTTCTTCGGCCCCCTTTCTTTTCATTTCCTCTGCAGCCTCCAAAACATCATCATCTGTAACTCTTTCATCCTTGTCATGGTCATTATCTCCACTTCTCATCGTCATCACCTTGCTCTTCTTCTATTGGTTGTTCTTCCTGAAGGGTAGGTTCGGTGGTGTCACCCGTGCCCTTACACGTTGATTAACCGGATTGGTTTGGGGTTGAGTGACATCAATGGGTTTCATAGTAAGTGACCACCCCTAGAACCACCTGGCCCATCAGATTGATTAACCGCAAAGCCAGCTGCTTGGTATTCATCCTTTGCTGTTTGAGAGTCTTTTGAAGTTGTTTTTCTTCTTTCTTTGGATTATATTCCCAGTCAGAATCTTCTTGTTCTTCTTCTTCAATTGGCTTCTTCCCTTTTTCAGACTTGATGTTTTCATTTGAAGATTCAAATGCATCAATATCTTTCTCGATGTCAGTGAGAGTAGGGCTTTTCTCTTTCTCCTTCTCAGTTGTCGTGTCATCAACACGAGCCTCAATGTGGATGACAAGTTCATCTGATTCCGTTTCTGAATCATCATCTTGTTGTGATGTTGGCTCTGGTGAAGGTTCTTTCTTGACGGTATTAGCTGGAACGTTTCTCTTTACCACTCTTGATGTTCTTTTAGACTTTGACTTTGTGGTACTTGCTGAACTTCCAGCTCTTTTAGCTCTGGTCTTGGGCTTTGGAACAACAATCTCATCCAGGAACCCAACTTTCTTGACCTTAAGAGCCTCCGTGTAGTATATGTATGAGACAGCTGCTTTGACCTTATCAGTAAGTAGGCACTCAGGGAGTTCAGCACCCTGTTTGCGGATGGTTGTTCCGTGGAGCCTAACTGTTTGAGGGTAGGCTCATTAATGATGGTGTTTTTGTTGGGATTGTCAAGAAGCATGGGAATGTCTCATTCTTCCTAAGAATGTTGTGAATGATTAGCTTTATATAGTGAATGAAGGGAATCTTTGAGCCTTGCTTCTTCAGATGCTGCATCATGTCCTCCTATATGAGGCTAGCATAGTCTATGTGATGCACATGGACCATTCCCCAGAAGATTTGTAAATGCATCAGCTTTGGGTGTTCATGACCGTTGTCCCTCCCCGAGACTGACTTGCCAATCATCAAATAAAGAGTTCTCCACGGTTGTGGAATGTTCTTGACATCAACTCTGGAGTGAGTAAATATGATACCAGAAGATTCATCGTACCCCATATTGACCAAGAAGTTCAGAATCTCCTTTTCATTTGGGATTTTGACATAATCAGTGAGGAGAATTGATGTCTAAAAGTAAAAGAATAGCGAAGATGCACCTTGAATAAATGACCATGACTTCTTTTACTGTCAAAGTGACTTTAACCACTTGATCATCATCAGTCCTCTCCATGGTATGCCAGAACTGATGGATATAGAAGTCAGGAATAGAGGATGACTTTGTGAGGATGAACTTGAAAGGATGTTGCAGAAGGATGTCTACAGCAACTCTGCAAGAGGATTCTGAGCAGGTGAATTTGTTGAAGTCGACACGAAGATTGTTCTTGCCGATTATTTAGTCATAGCCAACAGGGAATATGTTTGCCATCGTGAGTTCAGCCAGGGCATTGACATTTGCTTAATTGCAGCCATTTTGTGATCTGAAAGTTGTTAGACAAAGAACAGACTTATAGAAACACATTGTGTTAGTTTAAGTCTGATTTATTATCTAATTTCTTGTTTGATGATCTCACATTTATATTTGTTATAAGTCCTAAGTAACATATGTCCAATAACATGAAGTTGTGGTGATAATTTACGTGAACGTGTTAATTTTGAAGTTTTCAAGACCATTTATCACTTAGAAAACATTTTCACTTTTGTTTGCTTATGCGTAATACTTGGTTTTGTGACTTATGCGTAACATTACAATTGTGACTTATGCGTAACAACACAAGAGTGGTGAATAGTGACATATGAGTAAACTTGTGTCCTTATTCGTAAAGATGGAGCTTATTCGTAAAAGTAAGGCTAAAGCGTAAGACTATGCTTATGCGTAAGAATTTCTTACGCGTAAGGCATATTCGAAGGCTTTTAAGCTTATTCGAAAGAATAGGCTAAGGTTTACGCGTAAGTCTTATTCAAAGGAATAAGGGTTATTCGTAACAATGCTTCTTATTCGTAAGAATAAGTTACGCATAAGAATGTACTTTATTCGCAAGAATAAAGACTTATGCGTAAAGTCCCATGTTTACGAATTTCTTTCCAAGAAACTCGTAGTCAACTGTAGACGACTTATGCGTAAACATTTACTAGTAAAGTTTTCTTATGCGTAAGCATTGAGCACCTCTTGATTATTTACGATTAAGCCTCCTGTTTACATAAACATGAAAATCTTGGTCACAATTCAGTCCAATTAATTCAAATAACACAAAAATAGTATCCAAACAACTTTCTTATTCATATTTAGGCTTATTCGTAAGATGAACTTAAACCCTAAACCCTCTTTTTACGAATAATAAATCTGTCCATATAAATCAAGAAAATGTTATTTTTGGGTAATCTTAAGGTGCATAGGAGTGGTTTAGAACAAATTTTAACAATTTTCATCCACATAATCAAAAGATTCAAGTAGAACGAACCCTTAAACCCTAAAACCTTGATTTTGATTCAATTGATGTTTCTGGTCTAATTGGATGTTAAAAACATGATTCTTATACTTCTATAACACTTTCTTTAGCACACAAACACATCAAATAACACAGAAATGAAAAACCCCATTTGGGTCGCAAGAACCCTAAAATCCAAAATCCATCAATTTGAGTTTTTGGGTGAGATTAGGTGATAGAAACATGATTAAAATACAAAATAAACGATTTAACACTGCACATTTCAACCCAAACACCCTTAATCGTAAACCCCCAATTGTTCATATGAACGAGTTTTACAAAAATCATTTTGGAATGTTTTAACCATTGGATCATTAAGAATTTTAAAATCAATGTTTGAAATCCTTATCACAACATGTTACTACTTATAGATTTTGGAAAACTTGAACATATTTGTAGATTGAATGATAGCCGTGGATGATGGTGGTTAAGGGAGAGTAAATGCAAGGTAGATGGTGCATTGAATGTTTAATTTTTAATGTTTTTGTTAAAAATTATTTTCCAAAATTTACACATTTAGTCCCCTAACTTTAAAAGGTTTCAACCATGATCCTTTAACTCATATTTTTGGTTAGACAAAAGTCGTTTCGACAAGAAACTTGACGATACTCTCCCGCAACTTTTGACATATTGAATTTTATAAACTTTTGAGTCCGATGAGGGTATTAAAGAATGATATGTAACCAACACTTTTGAGAAACAACGTATTTTTGTTAACATGCAAGTACAAGGTTTTATGAAATGGGAAAATATTTACTTTCTCCCCCTCAAAACTTGTTCGGGAAAAATAATGAAATGTTTGATAGAACACGGTGTTGATGGAAGTTTTTTACTTGTAATGTTTGTTTTTTTAGATAAAAATGAAATGAAAAATATTTTTGGATTTTATAAGATTTTATATTTTTGTATTTTGTTTTTGAAAATTTTTACAAGAGAGGTTTCGGTGTTTGACTTTTCAAGTGAGTTTTAAAAATTTATCCAGTTCTTCTGGAGTCAAACACCTCATACCAATTCGGTGAACCAAATCAGCAAATCTTGCGGGAGGCAAGTCTTTGGTGAAAGGGTCCGCAATTGATGTTCTGACACCTACAAGTATAATTTCACCGTTCCTCTTTCCGTGCTCTTTTATGAAATGGTATCAAAGATCGATGTGCTTTGACTTTGAGTGTTGAATTGTGTTCCACGAGATCGCAATAGCACTTTTGTTGTCACAGTACACCGGAATCTTCTTGAATACATAACCATAATCTTTGAGTTGTGTTCTCATTCATATGACTTGAGCACAACCGCGAACATGGCTATATATTACGCCATTGGCGACAACGATGTACAGTCTTGTTTCTTCGATTGCCATGATACCAATTTATCACCAAGGAATTTTAAACCTCCAGAAATACTTTTACGTGTATCTAAGCATCCTGCATTGTCAGCGTCAGAAAATGCAATTAGTTCAAAACTAGAATCCTTCAGATACCAGATCCCCAAGTTAATGGTTCCCTTGACGTATCAGAGGATTCTTTTAGCCTCTGAGACGCATCAGAGGATTCTTTTAACCAATTTCCCATGTAAATCAGCATCCAGTTTGTTGGTATGTGCCATTGGTGTATTATAGGTGTCACAGTTTTGCATTCCATGTTTATTTAAAATTTCAAGAACATATTTGGACTGACTGAAGAAAATACCATGGGGTGATTGATGAACTTGTAGTCCTAAGAAGAACGTAAGTTCACCCATCATTGACATTTCAAAATTTGTTTTCATTAGTTTTGAAAAAGTGTATGAGTAGTTTTTGTGGGTAGATCCAAAGATGATATCATCCACATAAATCTGAACAATTAAAATGTGTTTCCCGTGATATTGAATAAACAGTGTTGGGTCGACCGATGCTTTGATAAAATTATGGTCAAGCAAGAAGGATGACAACTTATCATACCAGCCAGGGGCTTGTTTGAGACCATAGAGAGCCTTGTTAGGTTTGTAGACATGATTAGGGAACTCGGATCAACGAATCCTTCGGTGGCTAACATACACTGTCTCCTTAAGTTGACCATTCAAAAATGCAGTTTTGACGTCCATTTGGTAGACGGTGATGTTCATGTGAGCCGCAAATGCCAGAAAAATCCGTACAACCTCAAGTCTACCAACCGGTGCGAATGATTCTTTAAAGTAAATACCCTCTTTCTGTTTAAAACCCTTAGCCACCAGATGTGACTTGTTTCGAATAACCGTTCCTTCAGCGTCTAACTTATTCTTCCAATCCATTTTAGACCAATAACGTAGACCCCTGTTGGTCTTTCAACCAATTCCCATACTTTTAGACGTTTGAACTGATTCAGCTCTTCTCACATGGATTCAATCCAGTTGTCATGAGTCATTGCATCCTTAATGTTTTTGGGTTCGGTTTGACTGACAGTGAGTGCATAAATGCAGTGTTCTCCGATCACGAAGGCGTTGTCTTGTTACGGTGGTTGGTTTGGGTTGGCAATAATGTTAACAAGAGGTTTATCTTTGGTCCATCGGTGTGTGGAAGGTTGGTGTTGGTATACATTGTGCAGATTAGGTGGATTCAGATGGCTGGCTGAAGATTCAGCGACATATGGATTTGCCATTTCTGATGAGAAAGGGTTGAAAAATGAATTTCCATCATAATCCGCAAGTGCAGGTACATTTTATTCAGAGGATCATTAGTTTGGTCAGTGTCATTAGAAGCGGTTTGTTCAGCTGTTGTTGGAGATTCAATCATGGGAGCATCAGCAACAATTGTTGTTGTTTCAGGGGTATCAGGTTGAGTAGCGAAAACAATTGATACATCTGGAGAACGTTGATCAAAATCTTTAATGAATAGAGGAGCAAACAACGTTTCCATCTGACGACGAGTGAGTTGAAAGGTTTGATCAGCTGATGATTGAGAGAAGTTTAGACGGTTATATCTGGCTTCAAAGCTGTTTTACTTTCGAAGCCATTTCTGTGAGCTCATCAAAATTAACATGAATGGTTTCCATAATTTCCTTTGTTCGACGATTCCAGATCTGGTATCCTTTTGAGTTTTCACAGTATCCAACGAAGACTCCAATATCAACTTTGACCTTGAGCTTTCTAAAGTCATCACAATCATTATTTAGGTAACAAAGAGCACCAAATATATGAATGTGTTTTAGATTCGGTTTTCTATTATGGATAAGCTCATAAGGTGTTTTGTTGTGGCGTTTAGTAATCATAGAATGATTCTGAGTGTAGCATGCAGTTGATACGGCTTCTGCCCAAGTAATCTGGAAATTTTGCATTTATCAACATCGTTCTTGCAGCTTCCACTAACATACGGTTTCGTCTTTCGACAACTCCATTTTGTTTGGGTGTTCTTGCAATTCATGTATGATGCTCAATTCAGCTTTCTCATAATATTCTCGAAGTTTTGATTCACAAATTCAGTTCCTCTATCATTCGACGTGCGTGGTATAGAAGGCGAACTTGAATATTCGTGAGAAAGGTGATGATCATTGGTGGAGTTTGATCTTTACTTCGTATAAAATAAACCCAAGTCCATGCAGGTAGTCATCAACGATTACGAGAATGTAACGTTTGCCATTTATCGTCTGCACACGCATCGGACCACACAAATCCATGTGAATAAGATGAAGAACATGCTGAGTGTTGTCTTCAGCCTTCGAAGGAAAATGAGCACGAGTTCTTTTCCCTTGTTCACAAGCTGAACATAAATGGTCTTTTGAATATCAAAATCTTGGAAGACCTTCAACTAGTTTGTGTCGAGCAAGATCAGTTATGGTTTTGAAGTTCAAATGTGAAAGTCTTTTATGCCACAGCCATGATTTTGTAGATGTTGCCTTAGAGAGTAGACAGATGGGAGACGAAGTGACCATATCTTGCATTTAGATTGCGTAAAGGCTTGATTTGTGGGATCCTGACAAGAGATCGTTTCCTTGTAGATCACAGATGAAACAAGTTTTCTCCAGAAAAGCAACTTCCAAATCACCAACACAAAATTGGTCGACTGAGAAAAGATTATGTCCAAGACCTTCCACATAGTAAACTCTGCTAATTTTGATGTTCCCATTGATGTAATCTCCGTAGTCTATGATAGCTGCGAAGTGATCATTCCCGAACCTGTCAGTCCCGATGAACTTTGAAACAAAGTTTGATAAAAGTTTGAGGTTTCCTGTCATGTGTCAGGAACAGCCTGTAGCAACCCGTAATTTTTCATAAGGTAAAATGACTATTTTACCCTTTGACTTTTTAAAGTTGACCTTTGACTTTGAATTTTACTGTAACGTAAAAGCAATTACGATAACCGGGAGTAACTGGTAATTTTCCTTGTGACCAACACAAGACTACGATAAGTCTATATGTTCAAAATACTTTATTCTCACCAATAATCATAATTTATATGAACTATTACTACTTTATAATTTTTAAGTAGATATGTTACTTTTTACATAAGACGCGTACTCAAAACTACGTTATTAGGTTTAACAACATAAAAGCACCCTATTAGACTTATCATACTTTTAATATGCCTAGTTAGAATATATTGATAAGTTTAGACATTTTTGTAAGTATTCTATTTTTACGTTACTCGATTTTAAGTTTCGTGACTTAAGGGCTTAACGTTAGTAATTACCGGGACCAAACTACACCTCATAAACCAAAAACTAGGTAAAATAACACACACTACCACCTCAAAAGAGAGGTGGCATGCATTGGCTTCCCACAAGGCCACATGGCCTCTTCCTATTCCACCAACTCTTACACACATCACCTTATGTCTCCCACTTGATGATAAATTTATCTACACATCTCTTTTACATGCAAAACCAACCAAAAACCTCTCATCCCTCCCCTCTTGGTAGTTCATCCCTCAAACTATATCACCATCACCCATTTTGATTCACACAATAAGTTACATAAGAAAGATGAAGGCCTGAGTGAGCTCTACATAGTCCAAGTGTTGTTTTAGTGATTCCACGGTTAGATTTGGAGTTATTCAAGATGTTAGGGGCTGAGATAAAGGGGATTATTTGGTGATTAACAAGGGTTAGAATAAATTAGGTTGAAGATTCAAGAGAAGGATTAGAGATTAGAAGGGTTAAGGGTTGAATTGTTCTTGTTGTACTAGTAACTTGACAACATAATCCTTGTAAGATTTGAGTTTATTTTATTGTCATTCATTATTACTGTAATAATCTCTATAATTATTTGATGAAATTTGATATAATTAGTATATTTAATACGGCTTAATTGATGTTGTACATGAGGTTGTGACCATAAAAACAAGCTAAAACAAGTCCTAGGTAAATTCTATAAACATGAATTCTGAAACAGTCCCAAAGTTTTATTAAACTGATCATCTCAGTAAACCTTGATATTAATTCAGTAAGATAGGCTTTTAGAACTATGTCTTATGGTCGTTTCTCCAGGTGGCGCACCTCATAACTCTTCCCGATGAGTAAATGAGAGCCAAAATGGCAAAACATGTCAAAATCTGCACACCAGATTTCATTTGGGAAAAGCCCATGGTTATGACCATTTCTGGAAGTCGACTCAGTTTTATGAAATGTAGCCAAGACCTAAACTTAAAGTTTGGCAAAAGCCATGTATCAAAACAAGTTGTAGAAATCAACTTATGGTCGTTTTGGCAGGACTGAAAGTGCAACCAAACTTTCTGCAATGAAAAATAAGTAAATACTTGTAATTAGACTATTGATATAAATAAAATTTGGACCATAGACTTAATTAAGCTTAAGAAGCTATTATAGAATATAAAAATATGAATTTGAGCTTTTGAATCACTTAAAAAGGACTTATGATTAAAAAGTTATGCCTAGTTAAGTTCTAGTAGATGAAAATATAGTGTTGGAACAAAAGCTTAATGATACGATTTTAAATCACGATTTTGACCCCTTTTACGTTCGAATCAAGCAAAAGTGTAAAACACGAAAGTTGCTCAGAATGACTTTTTCTACAAAAACATAGGAGCACATAAGCAGAAAGTGAACGAAAAAACCTAAAAAAGGCAAAAGCTAAGCTGACCTGTTTTTGACTAGAACACAACCTTAGTGAAACTTTAAGTGATATATTGATCATTTGAGGCTAATATAAAGCCAAGATTGAGTCAATATTGTTGTCTAACTTAGACACATCCTTAATATGGTCTTAATTATTATTGCTTAACCATAACTTAGCCGCACGGCTAGTATAAGTCTAATGACCGAAACTTGTTCACTAGACTTTGACAAACTAAGTAAATGACCATATGAGATGTTAAACTATTTCACAACCTCTTGATTTTGATAGCCGATAAGGATTTAAAAGGTACACTTTTGGGGTCATTTAAGCCCTTAATCGACCACTTTTATATCCGTTACTGCTTAATTTTGTTCCTTTTCACTTTTTAGGTCTCTTGAAGGCAAAATGTTGTAATGACACTTATTTGGACGAAAAGGCATGAATATGTGAAGAAAATGGCTAAAGTCAAGATCAAGACACTCAATCTTGAAACGCATTACGACGAGCGTCTGGGATAAAGGCAGCCCGTCCCCCTAATTGTTCGAGAGAGTGAAATTGTTGTTTTGTACCGTGGCGTCGGGCTTTAAAGAATAGGGCATCACAACTTAGAGCGGCCTAGATCTAGATTGGCGGCCGAAGATGAATCAGATGGCGCCCAACCCCAACGCGTGGCGCCACAAAGTTGACTTGGTAAAGACGAAACCCTAATGGCTGCGATCCGACGGTGTCACAATTAAAGAGTGACGCCGTCACAGTTGTAACTCTATAAATAGAAATCGAATTTTCAGACTTTAAGAGAGGTGGAATTGTGGAGTAAAACCTAAAAACGATTTTTGGTTGTCTTGGGCAGTATCTTAGGGTTCTCATACCCTATTGTACATCAAGATAAGTAATCTACTTCATTGATTTCATTATGTCTTCGATTGTGTGTGTGTATGCTTGCATGTTTACCATGTCCGACTAATTTACATGTGTGTTTGCTTAGATCTATGAAACCTAGTTATTGAATATTGATTGGTTGTCTCTTTTCTTAATTGTAATTGGCTTAGGATTGCAATAGGCCGTCGTTGTGTTTTTAATGCTTGAGTAATCTTTGTGAACATTAGTTTATAATCGCCTAGAGTTATTGTAGGCTAAAAATCCAAAGATAACCTTAGAGTTAGTTTATGAATCCTAGAGATTTTGTAGGAAATAACCTTAAGGTATCCTCAAAGAGTTACGAAAAAAAGCATGCCCTACGACCTTAGAAGATACAACGCGTTAAGAATAAGGACGTGACAATTCAACCATCAATAAAAGATAACTAGGAAGTAATAGTATCTAGGTAGACACATTTTTAATCATCATACGAGCACACCAAATGACCCACCAAGAGGCCGTACTCTTGGTGAATACTCAAGACCAAGCAACCTAGGCTATAGGAACACCATTGAGCTCCCCGATCAAGCTCAAACTACAGCCCTTCGATCCGACACCATCCAGTTAGTGCAAAATGGATGTGCATTCTATGGACTTCGTTCCGAAGATCCTAATCAGCATCTTAAGGATTTCCTTAAAACCATCGATTCCATCGACCTTGATGCTACTACTGGGGAGACCACGCGCTTGCGTCTCTTCCAATTCTCTCTACGGAAACAAGCTAGTAAATGGCTTTGGAGTCTTCCCACGGGATCTATTTCAAGTTGGGAAGATCTCACTACCCGTTTTCTTGCTAAGTTTTGCCCACCTACTCCAAGTCAACCACTTGACCATCATTCCTTCAACTTTCTTCGCAACCAAATCATTGGTGAAATCAATGAGCCTAAAGGATTGCATAGGATAAGTGAGAATGAGGAAGATAGTGCTTACTTCAATCTTTGCCCCACTAAGGAAGAGGTTGCTTACCACCAATACATAATCAACAATCCTCAATCGCCCATTATTAGGATATGCCCAAAGACTAGGAGAGGAAATCCTTGGAACATTAAAATCCGTTGTATGATTGGATATAGGAATGTCGAGCATGCCTAAATAGATACGGAATCTCCCATTAATGTGATGTCATCAGCAGTTTACAATGACATCATGAATGAGCGACTTAAGATTAGGAGAGACCCTAAGTATCTGGGTGGGATTTGAAATTTTGTGGGAAGAGTCAAGGATGTACATGTCTTTATAGGAAATTTCACCTACTTAGTTGATTTTGTGGTCCTAGAAGACATAAGATGTGCCATTGACTATAGCTTGTCCCAAGTTGTGCTAGGAAAACCTTTTGTTGAAAATCTAAGATGAGCTACAACAAAACCGAAGGAACGGTTAGGTTTATGGAAGGAAACGATGAGATCACTTATAGGATACCTTGGAAAATGAATGGATATGGCCCTTTATCCCTTTATGAGCGAGACAACATTAGAGCTTTTGAGGAAAAGAGTGAAGACGATGTTGAGAAAGGTTTGAGCTTCATGTGGGAGAAAAGGAGACTTTACTATAAGGATTGCTTGACCCTCGGGCCTAGGTATAGAGTAGATGAGAATTTTTTCAATATGATAGAGTTTTCATTAAGGATGAAAAACGAGACCACGTAGGGGCACGACTTCGAGTCTAGTTACAAGACTCATAAATAAAGAAAAGCGTTTCGTGGGAGGCAACCCATGCTTAATTGTTTGCATGTTTGTGTGTCATATATCTTTTCATTAGTTGTTTATTCTCATGTTTGAATTTGTGAAAATGCTTTATTTTGTCTTTAACCTCGTCTTAATTACATATAAAGGTATTTTACAAAAAGGATAAGTGTAGGGAAGATTACACACATTTTTAAAAGAACGTGAACATGAGAATTACAATTCTTGAAAAAGATATATATGTGTGTTTGTTAGAGTTAAATGCTTGTATTGAATCATAATGGATGTTTTACAGGAATTTTTCCAGATCTAAAGATATAATTTTTCCGAAAATCACGGCAGACCGTTTCTGTCGGGATAACCTGACGGCGTCGGATTGCAACTGACAATGTCGGGAGGAGCGAGAAATAGCTTATCTTATTTTCTCTCATTTTCGTGCTACTTATAAATTTTTGAATTTCAGTCTTAATTTTTCGAAAATCAGCAAACATCCATTCCACAAGCATTATATCCTAGTATAGTTGAGTCATATATAGTTTTATCGCTGATTTTACTGAAGGTTTCATCTTTTCTTAATGTGCGTGTTCTATTTATCAAGAAGAAGAAACATAAGATTGGATGGAGCTTTTCACGCATACATTCTTCTTGAAAAAGAATTTAACCACTACTTCACACGGATCCTACCGAGCTAATCGGGTAGTATTAGTTTCTTTCACCTTTAATTACCTTCCATTATCATAACTTTGATACTTTCGGGGAACATTGGGGACAATGTTCAGTTTAAGTGTAGGGAGGGAAAATAAAACGGGAACTTTGAAACTATGATTATCCTTGATTATTTGTCTTGTCCAATTTCATTTGTGTAATAAACCATGAGAAATATCGGTTAAGTTAATTTTGGCACCAAATTTAAAATTTTTCATGATATGTACGAGTAGGCCATTAGTCTTAATAAAGCGTCTCATGGATAGGAAGTTATATGACTAGCACAAAACCCTTTACCACTCAAATTCCACCCCAAAAATGTGAGGTTCGCCCCTAGATTTGTAGGAATTAAAGCATTCGTCTTTATTGCTTCGAGAGTGTACCGGTAGTATAATAGATTCTAGAAATTGTTTTGTGATGCATCCCGAGATCGCTAGTGAGACTACACTTGTGTAGTTAGGGATAACTAAATGATAAGAGGCATTGGGATAAACCTTGTTTGATACCCGTATTATAATTACTTCTTCCACATCGGTTGAGTAATTCCCCCACACCCTTACGTTGTACTCATCTTTAGTACACGATACCCCTAGTTAAACCCTCAGAGCCTATCCTTTTCGCGGTTCTCGTGATGTTTCGGTTTTCCAGAATATCAATGAAGAGCATTTCCACCCCCAAATGTATACCCAAATCGCCTTAGCCTACCTTGTATGCACTCACTTTTAGTGCATTATTGTTAACATACTAAACCCTTAGTTCAATTATCTAGTTACTTGCATAAGTTGCTAAGTCAAGTCATATCCTTTGTACACAGTTTTGGGACGATTGGGAATCATGGGAAAAGTTAAATTTTATGAAGTGATTGGAAAGAAAGTTAAATTCAAATTTTTTGGATCAGTCCCAGATAGATCTTTTGAGCCTTTAATAAACCAATAGAATACCTGTGTAATCACAAGCAAACTATAGAGAACCTCTAGTAAACTTATGCTCACGCGGAAGATGAACACAATAGTTAAAGAAGATTGTAACAACTAAACTTTTGATCCTCTATGGATCTATATTAATTCACTAATAATGTATTCAAAAGCGTACATCAACCCTAGCCACAGGTTTCTTTTATACTATAAGAAACCCTAATGCATTTATACAAAAGTAAAGATATGCATTATCTCTTCCTAAAATAACTCATGCATATCCTAACTAATTACTAATAATACGGATACTACTATTCGCAGAAATACTACTATCGTGATGCACTATCGTGAACCCTTCTATCGTAGAAATGAAAGTACTACTGGCGGGGAACGTCGGCAAGGAACCATTCTATACTATTAGAATAATTCATAACAATCCTCACCTAAACTTTAATTTGACTTGGTTAACTTCAATTTTCCAGATAGATCTTTGCACAACACGAGGATTGAATCTTTCAGCAACTGAAGCAATGTAAGTAACCAACAGCAATTCCTAGAACCACCAGAAACCAGCAATAAAGTCCATGAATCCATCAAGACTCCTATGGCGTGACATCGGGATCCAGCGAATGATAACTGAGTAGATTTGATAAGCCTTTACCAAGTAGCCACTCACTCTTGGGCTAGCTAGTTCTTTGGTAGAATCATGACATCACCCTGGTGAACCAATAACTAGTCCAACACTTAGAACGTGAATCAATGGTGTGCTAGAAAACCCTAATGGTTTTTGGCAAACTATCACGACCATCAACGGTTTGAGTTGTCTTTACCTGAAGCCGTTAACTCAGGAATAGCCATGGTATTCCACTGCCTTTACCACAAGCCATGAACTTGTGGGCTAGCCAACTCTACATCTATGAGGACATGGTGAGTTGGGCACCATACAATTTATTGGCAAAGTGTCAACCATGCAACGGATTTGACATCTCTTTACCAGAGTCGTTTGCTCATGGATTAGCCAATGTTTGGTGTGTGAGACCAGAGTACATTGATAACCCTTTGATTTTAGTAAATCAGCAACTATCAATAGATTTGAGGACACCCACCAGATCCGTACCCCCATGGTGAGTTAACTCTGTGTCATCTAAGACATGGTGAGTTAAGAACCATAGGTGGGACAATAAAAAACTTCACAACATGATCCTCAAATAGAAAAGTTAGTATACAAGCAATATATAAAATGATTTTTTTTAACAACTAAAGAATAAAAATAAATAATATACAAGAAGAATATAAGATACCATTCTCAAGATGTGGCAGCAGCATTGGCAGCAAGAATTATGTCCTTAATAAGCTTCACCAAGCGCTCGCATCGGCATATCATTTCCAACGAGGTTCGAAGAAAGCACCGGCTTGTGCTTTAACATTTGTGTCATAACACGCGAGAATCACAAATCGAGAACATATATACATAATGACCACATACAGATTTTCAATACATGCACATGTGCGGAGGATAAAACTCCCAATGCCATACTCTCCATTGGCTGACTATCCCAAACCTTGAACCCTTTACCATCTTGATAGATAGAGTCAAACAACACATGTAGATCACCCGCAAGAAGAGACCCGGCACGATTGCGTGTAAGTCTCAAAATACTTAGTAACCAATCCATACAACTTTATGAGATCCTATCTATCCACTATATGTAGGATTTCATTCAGAAAATAAAAATGTTTGAATGACCCATCTCTCCTATAGATTGTATTAACCATACCACCCATAGATTCTGTAAGTTCCCATCTATCTAAAATAGACCACACAACTGGTTCTTCATCAGAAGCATCAGGATCAGCAACCTTGATGAAGGAACTGTCAGAATCCTGGAGATCCAATACCCTAGAACTCCTTTTCTTAGCACAACTCTTTTGTCATCTCCCAAGAGTGGAAGAAAGAGAACAAGCACCAGACTGAGGAGCTACAGGAGTAGAACCCACTTGTGTACCATCAGGAGAAATAGGTTGGGATGTTGGGTCAGCTTGATAATGGGAGTATCATCAGTAGAAGGATTTTGAGGTGCATCAGTAGAAACAGGTGTAGCTTCATCAGGGAGAACAGGTGGCACACCTTCAGCAGTTTCAAGAACATCAGAAGGATTCCTTGATGGATCTTCAGGAGGAATACTCTGAGGCTCTTCAACATCAATGGTTGTTTCTGCTGGTGTCTCCAAAGGTGTGTTCACTGGTGGTGGATCCCTAACAATGTTTTCTTGTTTACTTGGGATCTCCTCACTAAGCACTGTGGAATTTTTAGGAGTCTCTTCAGAATGAATAGAAACATCTTCAGTGGAAAGCAAAATGTCATCAGAAGCATCAGTAAACTTCAACTTCTTAGTCTCAGGTCATTCCAAGGTAGATTGAGGTCTCTTCAGCCTTGCATAAGGATTGATGCCATCCCTGTGCAACTGCTTAAGAATTTTCAAATATTCAATCTTCAGCTGTTCATTTGTCAGTTTTCTTACATATGTCATAGTCCACCCATTGTTGTAGATGGCAGAACTCATATTCCTCACAAACTCCCTCATGTGTTGCCTTTGCTCCGCTTGAGTTGGAGGCTTATCTTTCTTAGCTTTAGCCTTCCTTTCTGCATCTGCCCTCTTCCTCTGATTCACCAAGGCAATCATGTTAGCAGCAAAGTTATCTGAATTAAAGGCATCCCCCAAGATGGACTGAGCAAGTGATGGATTTGTAGTAACTTCACCCACAATCTGTTGCCAATTAGCATCAGTAAAATGAAGTGAGACATCATCAAGCTCTTTTTGCCTTTGAGGAGTTATATTAGGAACTGAGTGAGTCTGTCTTTGAAATTCTGCATCATAACCAGCCTGAACCTTTTCTGCCACTCCCTATCATTTTGTGCAATCTCATGGAGTCTAAGAAGCCTAGCTTGTTCAGCTTTGAAAGTAGCCGAATCCAATTCCTCTTCTATCATGGGAGCCTTTCCCTTATCCACTTGAGGAATAGATACTGGTACATTATCAGGAGTATATTTGGGATCAGAAGGAATAGGAACAGGAATCTCAGCAGCATCAGAAGGAATCTCAGCAGGAATAGACTTATCAGCAGCAATGGTATCAGGAGGAGTCTTCACAGTATCAGAAGGAACATGGACCTTAGTACTATCAGTGGCAATGGAGGTATCAGAGGGATCCAAAGAGCTACTAGCAGCAACAGACTTAAACCTCTCAAATGCTGATACTCCAGTAGTTTTCTTGGTCCTTCTCCTTTGGGTCCTTCTTCTTGTAAAAACCTTAATCTCTGGAGTAAGAACAGGTTCAGACACATGATCCTTCTTTGGTGCAGTATCATCCAAAGAAATAGAAGCCAAGACATGTAAGGCTTCTAAATCAATATCCTCCTCATCCTCTGACTCAGAAACTACAATCTTACTCCTCCTCTTATTCAGTCTATTTTCCAACTCTGTTCCTAATTTGACAATAGCTCAGTGACCTCTTGGTCTCCTTAAGTTCAACCTCCAGATCATCCACCTTCTGAACATACCTGTCAAGTAAACTGGACATACTTCAGAATCCTCAGCTCCACCATCAGGTTTTCCTAAGGCTTGAGGAGCTTCATTGGATCTGGGAGGAGACATATTGAAATCACCACCAATATTGGTGTCATCCTCAAAATTATGACAAGGTGGACTCAAAGGTGGCTCAGATGGTTGCTCAACATTGACCTCAGTCTCAATAGGAGTTTGTTCCTGTGATTTAGAGGCAATGAAAGGCTCCTCAGGAGCAACAACTCTAGGTGATAGTAGGGAAATGGGTGTAGGTGATGGGGTGGTTGGTCATCGATGGCTGGCCCGATGCGATTGCATCGAGAGCATTGGAGGCCCTAATATCACCGAATTTGATCAGAACTTGACATTAGGAATGGGTGGCTTATTGCCATCAACAGCCTCAGCAATGATTGGCGAGCCAGGCGACTTTGCATTTGCACTAGTAGCTACATTGCCACTTGGCAGCATAGTAGGCAACAAGGGTCTATGCTCTCCAGCAAAATTGGTCCTCATTGTAGCAAATAATTTGGCAGTCAATTTACTTCGCCCGGGGTTTGATCTGAGGTTTCAATGCCTAATATCATCTGAAGAAATCTAGGATACATTAAAAGTTTATGTTTGGTATCCTTTATATTTTTAAGCATTTCCTCAAAAATGTATCTTGAAAAATTATAATCCCTACCTTGGGCCAAACAAATTATAGCAGTAGCAATTGAACTGGAGGCTGATCCCAACCCCGGACTTAGGACTTAGACCTGAAGGAGGTCTGGACTAAAAATCTCCATTTAGGGCAAAATTTACTTTTATACCATATGAACTTCCCATGTTGGGATACCCTAGGCGAGCCAGTGATTATTTCCTCTATTATTTTCAAAAACACCTCCTTCATCATTTAATTGCAACTGCGTCCTTATGAGAGACTCAGTAATGATACACTCCTGTCCATCTATAGTGGCCACAATCTCCTTGGTTTGACCATCAGGAGATCGCTCATAAGCTGTGGCCCAAAATTGCTTGACTAATTAGTCATAAACAACAGATGGACAAAAGGTTAGGGCATACCTGAGTTTGGAGTGCAGGAGAAAATCAACCATAGGATCTTACACATCACTTCCTTTGGCTCTTTCCAAGAACGCAATTTTATTGTGATCCCCTTTGAATGCAAGTGTCGCGATTGAATGATTTGAGAAGGTTGAAGATGTGTTTGATTTAAAATGAGAGGGATGAGCAGTGGAATTAGGTGGGATAAGCGCAATTGGTTATTTAAGTAAGTTTCTTAAAATAACCATTTAAATTGGCAAAAGCTCTTAAGCGATCTTTGACCAATTTTGACTTTAATTAAATCCCATATTGAATTCCCAATTATATGAAACCGACATTTGAAAGTCAATCCGAAACCATTCAGGTCAACGGAGACCAACTAAAGTTTGACCGCGGTTTCTATGTCAAAGCTACCCAGTAGAAACCATTGCCCATCGGCGGGAATAACCCGCGAAACCAGCAGGAATGATGAAAAGTCAAACCCTGCTAAAATTAACTACGGATTAAAAGTCTGCAGTCTTAACCCTTATTAATTCAAACACCAACCAAGTCATTACTTCCATAAATTCTAACAAACTTAGATTACGCCTTGACCTTGACTATAAAACAACCCCTTGCCTCATAACTCACATACACACCATACAACCCTAACACAACAATCAATCACCAAAATAACCACAATGAGTAACTCTCCCAACCATCCAATTGAAATCTCTTCTGACTCATCTGAGAGTTTGCCATCCAATGATGGATGGTTAAACTACTTCCCTCCAAACTACACCAACCTGAGATTCATGTCCACAAACCCTCCACCTTCACCAGCACCTCTTGGAACTTCTTGGAGGATGCGCCTACCCCCCTTCCGGACTTGGGGTATAATGATACCAGTTCGAGCTTAACCTCATGCCCGGCTTTGTCTCCGACATATTGGAACCTTCGATAATGAGAATGGTGGATCCTCCAGGGCAGTGAACATTGCTCCTCTTGCTGTTGTGCCACATTCTTCTGTGCAAGTTGCAGGTCCTTCTAACCCAAGGCGGGACCCTCCAACCCAACCACGAGAAAGAGTCCAAGTGGTTGGTCTGGCATTCCCCAAAGTGTGGGACTTTATCTCTAGGTGGGGAAGCGGCATCAAAGGATGCCTGAGTGGGCAAAGAGGAGGCCTGAGTAGGTGTCTTGTGGATGGAAGCTGGTGTCTGGAGTGGTCTTTTCTTTTGTTGAAGCTTATGTCATGATGATGTGGTATCAGATCTTGATCAATAGTCTTAGAAAGTCTTGTAACTTTATGCTGCATCTTAGGATGCCGTATTAAATATAAATAAAAGACTTTCATGTTATCAGTTTAATCTCTTTGCTACTGATTGTGTGTTTGACTCTTAATCTGCAAAATTGGTTATTAGAACACAGAATATAAAAAGAATATACACATATATATACAAAGAATATACACATATATATACAAATTATGCAACAATGAATTCTCCCCTTAATCAGAAATCCTCCCCTCAAACACAACAATCAGGGGTTGATCATGCCAATATGGACAACCAAAATTGAAATCTAGGGCCATCAAAAGCTTTAGTTAACAAATCAGCTACATTATCATCCGTGTGAATTTTAACCACTTGAATAAGGTGTTTTTCATTAGCATCCCTGATAAAGTGGTGTCTAACTTCTATGTGTTTTGTTCTTTGATGAAAAACAGGATTTTTAACAATGCAAATTGAACTTTGGTTGTCAATAAAGATTTTAGTGTTCATAAAATTGAACCCATAATCCAATAACTGATTTTGTATCCAAAGCACCTGACCACAACAACTAGCGGCGGCAACATACTCTTGCTTGATGAAGATGTAGCCACTATGGTCTGCTTCTTGCATTGCCAGATTAATCTCCTTCAGCCCGACAACCCCGATGTAGATTTTCTATCGAAATTGGCACCAACATAGTCGCTGTCACTGTAGGCTTCCAATACAAATGGAGAATCTCTAGGATACCTGTAACACCCCAACCCGGCAAGGGTAGAAGTGTCACATTCTGGTGTCATATCAGAACATACAAACAAAATTTACAAGCGGAAGCTTTACAAAAATAAATACCAAGTCATATAACAGATGACTTACAAAGAAAATACAAAATCCAATATGTCTAAAATAAAATGAAATGAAAATCAAAACAATGGCTCTTCAAAATAAGTCCCAAAATAACAAGGTAACTAGGGTCGGTCTACTCAGGATAATCGGCTCGGCCCATCAAAGCCATCTTCAACCCAAAACAGCCGGCGGGAAAAGAATCTTGGTGAGCTTAAAAAGCCTAGTGAGCAGATACAACAAAGCGAAAGCTAAAGCGAAATGGAGATACAAATGAAATAAGGAAACAGATAACAAGGTCGCAATGAAGGGAGAACAATGAGTCAATGTGGATCTGCGAAACACAATTATCTGAGATATCCGGAAGGAAAGATAACGAGGAGACGAAGCACATAACACATTGATGACATAAACATAAGCACATCTACAATAAATCGGGAAATCGGTACATATAAGCCAAGCGGAAGTCCAATGCTAAGCGGAAGCAATGCGAAAGTAGCATGGCAATCACACAAGTCAAATAATTTACAATTAATAACCTAGTATCATAACGTGAGGAAGTACTAACAATAGTCGAAATACGGTAGCCACATGTATCAAGTAGAATCTTGAACGAACATTATAACTGGATGAATTATCTAAACAAGGTCCTAACACGACAACTAAACAAGTCAACAAGCCGACCACATACGATGAACCATTTACCAAATCAACGAAGTATAGCGAAAATGTAACATAGCGGGTCAACAATTGCGGACAAGAATACTAACGGATAATCATAGCCCATGAACATAACGAGCGAAGATATACATGATAAACAGGTAACCTAACTGCTTTCACACAAGCATGATCACCAGACCAATCAAAGAGTTACATAACAGTATGATAAGCGGTTGGTCAGTTATTAGCATGACGATAGGTGACTCAAACAATCACATATTAATCATATAGTAGCAGGGCAAACGATAGTCACGTAAAACATGTAAAAGCATAATCAAATTCAATAATCATATAATAACCCATACGAGAATGGAACGATAGTCTGAAGCAACGGAATAAGAGTATGACAGATCAATGCAATGGAATATGTATCTCAGTAGTAGAGTGAGTCTCATAAGGGTGTAGAGTAGTGGACAATTAATACAGAATATGGTGCGTTGGGAATACATAAGGTACAATGTAGATATATCAATAGTGTAAGGTTTGTCAGAAATCCATCCCGAGCCAACAATACAATCAATAGTGGCATTAGCTGTATCCAATAGTAGCCATTGTATTCGGAGGGTGACCTCGAAATACCAATATAGGAGAATGAGCTCGGTAACCAATGGAGTAGCTAGCTCGGGCCTTGAGGGGTGTATTGCACACACGCCACATCACCAATCATTATCAATATCAATCCAATACAATACAAATCTAGGATGCATCCATACGCCCTGCAGAACAATAGTGGCCATAACAATAACAATGAAAGCACAATCAATACAGTATAGGGACGGTGTGGAACATCACTCAACCACACTAGAGTCATGCCATTGGTGCATCAATGACACGGACATGGAACCCCATGCCTAGTATAATGGCTCGGGTATCAAGACGTGAGTCAATACAAAAGGTCCAAAGTGTAACAATATATAAGTCTTCATAAGCAAAGGTGCAATATCAATAGTTCACAATTGAGAGGTTCATAACAATAGTTCAATATCAAGGTCCAATATCAATATTTCAATATCAAAGGTTCAATGCACACGATTCAATAGCACAAGTCAATAGCGGTTAGGTAGCAAGGGTTCGTGCAATGGGTTCAATAATGGAAGTTGATAGCAGTGAATTTTTAATAACGAGAGTCAATAGCAAAGCAAAGATTCAATAGCAATGGTTCAATAGCAATGGTCAATAGCAAAGGATCAATAGCAAAGGAAATATCATAAGCGAACACAATCCAAGGGATCGAAAAGTCATGAGAAATCCCTCCGAAAAGGATAGAATATTTGTACCTTATTGAAGCAAGCAAAATAGGAAAGTAAGGTCACATGATGAATCAATCCCGCCGTCCGGAACCTATGAATTAGATAACGCTTATGAAGATCAGATTACTCATTTTAGACGGCTTTCCATTTTTAGCAGGTTTAGTCATTTATAATATAATTAATGTTTCATTAGGTAAAAATGATGAAATCAAGTATTATCATAGTTTAAGGGTCATTTATGCCAAGTTTTACAAGTTTAGGGTTTAAAGTGTAATTATTACAAATATAGGGTCTTAAGTGTAAATATATCAAGTTTACGTATTTTACTCGTTTAGCCCTTTTAGTTCTCACATTAGCATATCAAACCATCAAGTTTCATTGATTCCAAAACCAACCCTTAACTTTATTAAATCGTATCTTTTAAACAAAACCCTAGTTTATGTTTCGATTATTATTTACGTTTTAAACCAACCAAGTCCAATATTCACAAAATTATACGATCCCCTTGTGTGATAATAATTTGGTCGAGACATCCCTTCCCCATGAAAATACCATACGACCCATATAAAACAAACGAGGTCCTTAACAAATTTTGTGGTCGATACAATGAAACCAAATATTTATATTACCCATTACCCTTATTTTAGTTCAATGTCATTAAAATAAAACGTGCGTAGGTCGAAACATATTCAAAACAGTTACAAATAAGGTCGAATATATGGCCTTCACATTCGCTAATTTATGTGGCCCACATCATGATTTTCTGTGACCAAAGTTGTGATTTCATGTACTATTTATGTGGCTTTTACGTATTACTCATGTGGCCATTTATCATTTTATGGGGTGTTTATAATATATCATTTTGTGTGTGCATGCATCTCTTCTATTCAGTAGAATAAGTAAGCTTTTATGTAATATTCCCTCCATGTGCCAATGCCTCATTTTAAATTGATACATGATATAGACAAACATGCATATGATCGCTACATAGGTTCAAACAGAATGGCTTTTCATTGATATTTCAAGAGAACGTGATCATGCCCCATGCAACAATTATTATCCTTTTATGTGGAAGATTATATCATGGTTTTTTTTTTGTGACAAAAGAGTTGGTATTTTATGTGTTGTTAACCTTTCGTATACATGCATTGGTATGGAGGAAAAAAATACTTACGACCATATTCGAGACACCATAAGGAAGAAAAAGATGAGACGATTATGTGCTACCCTTGATGCGTGACGAGAGAAGCAACAAGAAATCAAGGAAGAACCCACGACAATGGCAACCAACCGACTTCCAAGCTTCTAAACCCACGATCACAGTCAACTAATAACCACACCTTCGAATCCTAGAAGCCCACGCCTGAGAATCACCTTGGAACATCTTATTACCCTCCTTGTTGCAGCCTTGAAACGAATGAAACAGGGAGAAAAAGTGTGCCGTCACTTTTGTATATCTAGGGTTTACATGAGTTTATTTGAATTTGTGAATGGAAGATACAATGGATGTGATAAATGAGATTAATATGGATATAAAAGGGGAGTAATTTGGGGCGTAAATGGGTAGTAAATGGGGAGATGATTTCGGCTGGATTAGGGGGAAAGGAAATCATGGACTCATTCAATATGCCTTAATTACAAAATGTGTAGTTTGAATTGGTAAATGCTTGTTACAATGAGATTAAGTTTTTTTTTTGAACCATGACTATCATTCAAAAAAAGGCAAAGTCCTCAAACTGAGGACCGCCCAAACAACCCACAATTACAACATATACAGCGGGAAAATACACCAATCCTTCCACCTAATGTGCTTATGTCTAGATCTATGTTTAAGCCATAAAAAGGAAACGGACTTCACGCATGAGACCACTTCCGCCATTTTAGGAACCTTACCCCTAAAAATTTTATCATTCCTCGCTTTCCATATTGCCCAACAAGCCGCCAAAACAATCCCATGAGCTATTTTTTTACCTTCCTTTCCCATCTTCACTTGCTTATAGAGCTTCAAAATATCACGAAAATCAAAAGCGATAAAAGGGCCAATCTTGAGGCCAATTGGAAACGAAATCAAACACCATAAGAAAAAGCACGGGCCGTGAGCAGTGAATAGCGAGACTCTCCTCGTGTCACATAACACGCACAAAACATTTTCCACTCGAATATTCCTTCTAGACAAAGCATCGGTTGTGGGAATTACGCTCATCTCGCCACGCTAAAATATTACATTTTAGCGGCACCCACGACACCCATTTGAATTTAAAAAAGGTCCCATAGCCTCTCGCTTCTCGAATTAACTGTTTCATATTCTTGACCGAAAATAAACCTTCCTTGTTAGCTTGATGCCATGTATCTGGGCCTGACCCAATAACCGTGGATTCAAGTTTGGAGGATAAAACAAACCACTCGCCCATCTCTTGCAAAGAAAAAAGTTGACCAAAGTCAACCGGGGCCCAACCTGCATCGGACCAGCAGTCCACGACCAAGCCATCTCTTTTTAAAGCTCTTCTAAATAAATTTGGACACATCTCTTTTATCGAAACATCGAATAGCCAAACATCCAACCAAAATCTAATGGAGCACCCGTTACCTAGCTTCCCTGTAATGAACGCAAAAAATCTGTTTTCGCCAACTTTGAGCTTCTCCACATTTTTTACAATCTCTGCCCAACACCCACCCACCCGAGGTTTACATGGAAGAAACGACCATCTAACTCGGCTCGAATGGCACGCCTCCACAACTCGTTTCCACAAGCTATTGCCTTCATTTCTATATCGCCACGCCCACTTAGCTAAAAGCGCATCATTAGAGTCTATAAGACGCGAGATACCCAACCCCCCTTTATCTTTGTGATTAGACACTCTATCCCAAGCCACCCAATGGATTTTCTTACTCGAGTCTGAACCCGCCCAAAGAAATTTCTTCATAATCTGTTCAAGTTTCACAATAATGCTGCTCGGCGCTTTATACAGGGAGAAATAATAAATAGGGAGACTCTCGAGAACCGCCTTGATCAAGGTAACTCTCCCTCATATAGAAAGACAATTCGCTTTCCAAAGAGAAAGCAGCCTCAAACACATCAATAACCTTCCTCCAGTTGTTCGCCCTATTCATATTAGTTCCCACAAGAATCCCCAAATACTCAAAAGGAGTCGAACCAACCTTACATCCCATGACAAAAGCCAAATCGGTCACCTCTTGTGCTCCCATACCAAGCCCAAAAAGATTGGACTTATTAATATTAATCTTGAGGCCCGAGCAAACATAGAAACACCTCAAGATTCTTGCCATGTTAGCAATATTATGAGAGCTCCACTCTCCGAAAATTAAAGCATCGTCAGCATAAAAAAGATGAGAAACAACCGGCCCCATGTTAGACAAAGAGATACCCTTAAACTCACCCTCATCAATAGCCTTGTAGACCATGCACGAAAGGGCTTCCATAACAATCAAGAACAAAAAAGGCGAAAGAGGATCACCCTGACGCAACCCCTTCTCACACATAAACTCAAAAGTTGGAGACCCGTTGACAAGGATAGCCGATCTAGCTGATTTAAGCACCCCCAATATCCAACTACACCATCTATCAGGGAAGCCCATTTGTTGAAAGATAGAAATTAAAAAAGCCCAATTGACATTGTCGTAAGCTTTCTCAAAGTCTAATTTCAATAAGAATGCCTTTTTATCTCTCTTTCTAATCCAAGACATAAGCTCATTGATCAAAAGCGGCCCGTCCAGAATAAAACGCCCACTCAAGAAGCCCGACTGGGTGTCAGAAATAACCAAATTAATAACCGTTTTTAACCGATTTGCCAACACCTTCGAGATAACTTTACTAATGATACCAATCAAAGTGATTGGTCTATAATCTTTAAGACACACTGGATTTTTATGCTTTGGAATGAGAGTAATAAAAGCTGAGCTACATCCTCTATTTATCACGCCTGACTCAAAAAAATCAGATAAAATTCTTGAGAAATCATCTTCAAAAAAGCTCCAAAACTTACGAATAAATCTGAAATTAAAACCGTCTGGGCCTGGAGCTTTATCCCCACCACAGTCAAACACAGCAGATCTAATTTCCTCCTTGGAGAAAGGAGCAATCAGACCGTCAATCATACCTGTTGGAACCTTCATTAAGTTGCTACATAACAACGAAGGTCTACTTGTAACATCTTTTGCAAAATGGTTCCTGAAAAACTTCAACACTTCTTTTTTAACCAAACTAGGTTTAGAGACCCAAACCCCATCCACCATGAGCCCCTGTATAGAATTAGCTGCCTTTCTACCATTAACCATCCCATGAAAGTAAGCCGTATTATCATCTCCATGTGAAGCCCATTTAACCCGAGAGTGTTGCTTTAAATCTTTCAGCCTATGCAACTCCAGCTCCCCCAAACCCTTTCTACATTCTGCCAAAATCCACTCTTCTTCCTCATTCAACTCTCTAATCTCCATAGTGGTCTCCAACCTCTCTAAATCAGCCGTTAAGATACTAATTTATTCACTTTCGGCAGCATCCAATTTAGTCTTCCAATCTCGAATAACATTCCTTAGAAACCTGAATTTATTAGTTAATACAATGTCACCCGGACCTGTCAAATGAAAATTATCTAAAGCATTTACCACCATGTCCTCACACCCCGACCTGTCTAACCACGAATTAAACCATCGAAAAGGTCTTGGCCCATAGTTTTTATTAACCAAAGTCAATACTAACGGGCAATGATCAAAAAGTTTTCTCGGAAGCGCCCTCAGACACGCTTCAGGCCATCTGTTAAAAAAATCACAACACACAAGAAACCTGTCCAATTTACTCATTTTACAATTCTTCCCCGAGCCCTTCATATAAGTGAAACGCCTACCCTTCATCCCATACTCCCTAAGGCAAGCATCATAAATAAAATTATTGAAATCTGAGGTACTGGCATAATTGAATTTAGAATTTTTCCTCTCCTCCTGACTACGAACAACATTAAAATCCCCGCAAAGGACCCACATACCTCCATGACCTCTTATAACAGAAAGCAAAGAGACCCAAAGATTTCTTTTCTCTACCACTCCTTGCGGAGCATACACATTAAGAAAGTTAATGGCAGAATTATCTTCTTTAAGATGACCCGAAACAAGCAAAAAATTCTGGTCCTTAATAACATTACATTTCACGAAAATGTTTGGATCCCATATAGTCATTAAACCACCAGACCGCCCAGAAGAATCAACAGCTTCCCAATCCACCGCCCTTCTGCCCCAAATATCTTCAACTTTAAAATTACCCACATCCCTGCATAACGTCTCCTGAAGCGCCACTATCGAAATCCCATTTTCATTTTTAATTCTCCTAACCCACCCACTTTTTCCTTCCACCCCTACCCCATTAATATTTAAAGAAAGAATATTCATGAGGAACCTGCTTGTAATCCCTCTTTAGTAATTGTCTCCTTGATAAGTGATTGAGAAACCTCTATTTGAGCGCCCAACTTAACACCCACCGCAATCGTAGCTTGAATCTCAGCATTTAAGGCAGCCTCGTTGATTGACGGTAAGTCCCCCCAGCGGCCGAAGGAATCCGATCATAGGTGATGTTGAAATCGATGGGGTGTGCAGCATCCATTGGCGTTACCCTGTTACCCTCTATAAACTTATCTTGTTTACCCAGTGACCTGCAATTGCTTTTAGATAAAACATTCTCCACCTCTTGTTCCGTCACATCTTTAGTAGATAGATCTTCACTTTCTATGCCCAGTAAGTCATTAAGCACAAAAATATCACCACCCTTATTCTTTTTACCCACTTTGTATTTTTCCAGGCTGCTTGAATAACTTGGATTGGGCCTGCCCAAGCCCACAACCGAATTATTCTTTTTACGTTTGTTAACTTTTGAAAATTCCACCCCCCTTAATGAATTAATTTCTACATCTTTTTCAAAATTGAAATTTACAGTAGGTGTAAACTCCCCAGCATTTATTCCATCCAAATTATTCTCCTCTCTTAAAGGAAAGTTAATATTGTTATTAATGTGGTCAATATTCTCCCGATCCGCCATCGCATCTCCGACCACCGGTTCCATCTCCTCTGACACAGCTCCCTCCACGTCTTCATAAGCCAAACTACCCTCCCCTGCCACATTAATATCCTCATTCTTTTCGGTCTCCTCTCCCATATTTTCATCAACCTCCAACAACTCGGGAACCCACTCACCCATCTCTTCTAACACCCATACTCGGTATCGCCCTATCCATGCTTTGCAATGCGCCTCCTCATTGACTCTTTTACCCTCTCCCAGCATGCCCGATGTACTCATAGGAGAAATGCATTACTCCTCCTCGGACCAGTTTATTTGCCGGTGCACAACCTTGAAGCATGCCTCCCACCGAATCAATGACCACGCGTTATTAAGCAAGTGAAGCGGAATGCCTTGCACTTTGAGCCGAGCTAACCTTTCATAACAAAGTGGTGACCTTCCAGTGTGTAGGGAGAACCTACCAATGACCTCCTTAGCCGCTGCAAGAACCGACAATGTTGTCTCCTTATCCACAAAAGAAATCATCACTGAAAAGCCTCCCAAGTACTGCACCTTCCCTAAACCTAGACATATTTCATTGAGAATGATCTTGATGCTCTTCAATGCGTCCAAATCTACCATGCGAGCAATCAAAGCTTTCCCATGCAAGGCTTTATACATATTGATCTTGTCATTAACGATAACCGAACGAACTCCCTTAGAATCTCCTTGCATTCCCGTCAGGGTATCCTTGAACGATCTCCCACCTGTATTGAAAATAGGCGCCTTACCATCTCGATGAAAACACTTTTGGGGAGTATATACGATTGATTTGGACCAAAAAAAATGAGGGAGATATCAAAGACCAGATCAACTCTATAATTACAAAATGTATTAATATGTAATTTAGTTTAATGTCTTGTAATTGTACATAATCATTTGGTCCAAGATAACTTGTAATGTGCGATTTTTATTTTGTAGACATAAATGTGAACAAATTTTATTATCTTGCATAAATCATCTATAAGTTAAGTGTTAAACTTAGTTAACGAGCTTGACGTGTTTACGAGTTTCATAGTTATTTACTCGAGGTGTAAAATGGTCTTTTTGCACGTTTAAGGTTTTTAGGGTTTTACAATACCAAAGACCCAACTTAGGTTGGCCTTTGAGATACTTGAAGATTTTCTTGACTGCATTCAAATGGGAAGTCAAAGGAGTGACCTAATGCCTGGAACATGCTTGCAAACATAATGCTCAGGCCTTGAAAGGTCAAATACATGAGTGAACCAATCATAGACCTGTAAAGATGAACATTGACAGCAGGATCTGGTCCAGTATTTGACTTAGGCTTTGGGGATTCATAAGGAGTAGTTGCGATCCTCACATTTTCAAATCAAACTTCTTGAGGATGTCATGCACATATTTCTCTTGGACCGATGAAAATACCATCGGTATGTTGCTTAACCATGGAGCCAAGAAGGTAAAGCTCACCCATAGCATTCATTTCAAACACACTTTTCATCAGCTCCTCAAATTCCCTGCACCAAGCTTCTTTGGTTGAGCCAAAGATAATGTCACCCACATATACTTGGACAAGGATGATATCCCTGGAGTTCTTCTTGATGAACAATGTCTTATCAATAGCACCTCTCCTGTAACCATGCTTCAGCAGGATTGATGAGAGCCTAGCATACCAAGCTCTTGGTGCTTGATGAAGCCCATAGAGTGCTTTTACCACTTTGTAAACCATATTCGGTTTATGAGGGTCCACAAAGCCTTTGGGCTGAGTAACATAAACTTCTTCTTCAATTTCACCATATAGGAAGGCACTTTTAACATCCATCTGATAAACCATGAGACCATGTAGGAAGCAAAATCTAAGAAGAGTCTGATAGCCTCAACTCTTGCTACTGGAGCAAAGATTTCATCATAATCAATCCCCTCTTCTTGCCTGTGACCTTCAGCAACCAATCTAGCCTTATTCCTCCCCACAATTCCCCGTGCATCTCTTTTGCACTTCAGAATCCATTTTGCTCCAATTGCATATTTCCCAGCAGGCAACTGAACAAGCTCCCAGACATTTTGATGCAAAAACTGTTGCAGTTCTTCTTGCATAGCAGCCACCCAATCTGAATCTTCTATAGCCTGTGCAACACTGGTAGGTTCAAGTTGAGAGAGGAAACAAGCAAATAGACAATGATGATAGTCTATGTGATTATTCCTATGTTGATCCTGAATATAACTGAGAAATGCAGTTTCTCCAAATCTTGTCTTCTTCACCTTACTTCTTGTTTGAACAGATGAAGTATGAGCACCAATAATCAGAGATTGTGGATGAACTGTGTTAACCCTTTTAGTAACATTAGGACTAACATCAACTGAGGTGGACATGTTATTAATAGTTGGGCCAAAGTCATTATCATATGAAGAAGAATCAAAAAGCCTGTTCTTGACAAATGATGAATACCATCCAACTCAGAGCTTAAATATTTGGAATTGACCGGTCGGATGGACTTGGAAATCAGGTGGGAGAATCATTGGATTGAGTATCAGCAGATGGAGTAGTTGTGACTGCGGGAATAGTATCACTAGCGGAGGAGGAAAAGGAACACTACGGCGAGCATTGATATCGATGCTGGCCGAGCCACTATACAAGCATTAACGATATCGGCAGCACTTTGACCCGGTAGGAGCGATAGCATTACCGGCAGGAATAGAAGCATTATGCTTCAATGACAGGTTCCTGCTGGGACTTTAATCAGTTGCACGCCTTAAGAGTTCCTCACGTGTCTTTGGAGAATTCATAACCTAAGCGTTACGGCATCATCCTTGGATGCATGCTCTTGGCTGAAGCTTCATAAGTTCTTCGGATACACCTAAATCACTTTGAGTTATACAGAAGAATCCTTCTCCTCGATGCACGAAAAGTGGTTAGTAGGAAAGAAGGAACAACAATAAGTTGTTCATCACAATCTGAAATTCGACTCATCATGCGAGGAACCTACAATGTTAGTTTGTGAAACTTGTAGACTGCAGAATGATTAGATTTGAAAATGAGCATAACCCAAATGATTAGTTAAATGAGTCAAGATCAAAGTACCATTCTTTGACCCGGCTCCACGGAACATTAGGTTTATCCTCCAGAAATCTGATTTAGTGTCTCCTCTATCCTCTTGGCGGATATGTTATATACACCCTGTAAGCCTTACTATGAGCAGAATAACCCACTATAAAACCCTCATGAAACTTTCCCTTCAAATTTGCCCGGATGATGTGGTGTTCAAGATAGTCACATCACAACCAAAAGGCTTAAACTAACTAATGGTAGGAATCTTCGAGATAAGAAGTTCATAAGGATTAATGTGTGAGGATGAGTTATCAACACCCTCTTCAAAAACATAACATCTTAATCTTGGACGACTTCAGATCGAGAACATGGTAGGTAACTTAGAGTCGTACAAGCATAGATCTTCTTTGCTTCAATAAGGGATTACATTCTTCTTTTCAGCAACTCTATTCTGTTGAGGAGTTCTAGCATTGCTATAATCCCTTTTTATCCCCTTAGATCCACAAAGTTCAATTAATTTGGTATTTTTGAACTCTGTCCCATTGTCACACCTTATGGCTTTAACCTTTTTGTTCATCTGGTTTTCAATTAGGGCAATAAATGTTTGAAGAACTTGAAATGTTTCAACCTTAGTTCTCAAAAAGAATACCCAGCAAAACCTGTTGTAATCATCACTAACCACCAGACAATAGTACTTGTGATCAATGCTTCTGATAGATGTGGGACCAAAAAGGTCCATGTGAAGAAAGTTTGTAGATGGAACCGTTGATATTGCTCATTGACTCTGATGTGGACTTTGTAAGAGGGAGTCTTATGTTGCTTTCATTTATTTGCGTGACTACACACAATTATGCTCATTAGTGAAGACTTTGGAAGGAAGTCCATGGACCAAACCTTGTTTTGCCAGCTTGTTGATAGTTTTGAAATTAACATGAGCCATCCTTCTATGCCATTTGTTAGATTCATCCAAGGATGCTTTTGCCACCAAACAAGCCAAATCTCCTTCAGGCTAGACATCATTAAGATTAAATGTATATAAATTATGTCTCCTAGGAACCTTCGGCACTACTTGACTGTCATCAGGTATCTGAAAGTCTTTAGAAAGCACAAGACATTCAGTATCAGTGAAGAGAACACTATTCTTCTTGTCACAGATTTGAGACACGGAAAATAGATTGAAGTTTCTGAGTTGTTCCACATAATACACACTTTCAAAGTCCAGCTTGGAAGTCCTAATGGTTCCTTTCCCTGTTATCTTGCCATCACCTCCTCCAAAGGTAACAGTCCCTCCATGAAGAGAAACAAAATCATACAATCTTTCTCTGTTCCCTGTCATACTCCTAGAAAACCCACTATCAACAATACCTAAATCTTTATTTGTATGAGGATCATCCTACAAGTTAGAAAAATATACAACAACATTAGTATACATGGAGACCCAAGTCATGACTGACTTGGGCCTGCCTTGTGGATCATTGATGAAAAACCTGTAGATTGATGAGATCCACCATTGTTCTTAGATTCCTTCCCTAAATGTGGTGTGCATTTTCTCCAAGAGCAACTTGCTGAGGGCTTAATAGCAGTATCTCATCTGTCCCCCCTTTATATAATGGGTCATTATAAATAGGCCTATATGCATTTTGAAAATAAGTGCTAGTAGGTCTGATTAATGGCCTATAAACATTTATTCTCCAATATGGTGGAAAGGGTCTGTCAGCCGAAACTGGATTACCAGCAAGAACTGGTTTACCATTAGCAACTGGCTTACCAGCAGAAATTGGGTTACCAGTAGAAACTGGCTTACCAGCAGGAACTGGTCTACCAGTAGGATTGGCTTTTCCAGGCCTCACATGTATTCCAGTAAGAGTAAATGGAGGAACATTAGCCACATCATTCCATATTGGTCTTTGCCTCTGTTGGTTAGTACAAACACCCATTCGTTTCTAATAAAAATCACAATCTTTAATAAGATGAAATGTGCTACCACAAACAAAACATGATTTCTTCTTAAAATGCTTGTTCATAACATGAGATGTCTAATTACAAACAAACTTATTCAAACCACAACCAAAAATTGAATTGTTTCTAACATAATTAAAAGAACAAGAAATGTTTTTAAAATAAGCTGTCGTTGAAGAAGATTCATCAATAGCAACACTTGGGGCAGGGTCAACAGGAAAAGGCTTGGGAGAGGCAGACTTGGGAGTTGTAGACTCTTCACTTGAATCACAACTGGCAAAGTCTTTAGAATGGGTCTCTGATGTCCTATCACTGGAAGAACAAGAGACAAAATCATTAGTTTCACGGCCAGTTTCAGATAAGTCTTTAGACTTTTGGCCATAGGTCATATGTGATTTATCCAAGTCTGAGTCTGGGTTAGGTGGCCTAACAATACCATTAATTGAGGAAGGAACTGAATGCATTTCTCCTTGTTTTACAAACTTAGCATGATTTTGATACTTTTCTTCCTCATAATCAGTGACAGGGTCAAGAACACTATAATCATCAGGGTTATAAACTTCATCTGAACCTATATAGTCCTTGAAGCCCAGTCCCATTTTCATTTTTACAGACATTGAACAGTTCCTTAACTTATTTAGATTCTTAGCTTGTTCTTGCCACTCTTTATGTCTAGCCACCTCTTTTTCTAAATTAGCCTTTAGATCCTCTTTTTCTACATTAACCTTTACATTTTCATTCTCAGTAAATTTTAACAAGTTAGTGGTGTTCTCTAAATCTCTTTCTAGCACCCTAATTTTCTCATCAAGGGCCAATTGATTTTGTTGGAACCAAGCCTTTTGTTTTTATAAGGTTTTAATAGTTTTCTTATAGGCTTGAAGCTGAATAAAGTTTTCTTTATATTGGCCATCAATGTCATCAAGTTCCCTTTTCAGGGCATCATACTTATCATTACAACAAAATGTACAAGTATTTACCTGAGATGAGATACCCATCAGGGCGAACTCCTTAGCAGCATCTCCAAACTCAGCAACCATCCCAATCTGAGAAGAACCACCCTCCTTATCTTCAGCCACATGAGCAGTCCAATCAAGCATTGAATCCATAGACACCATAGCTTTAGGATCCTCATGTTACTTGAGATTGAATGCAGAATATCTTCTTTTGTCACTTCCCTTCTTATCTGGGCATTCCCTGGCAAACTGATTGCATTCATAACACTTGACCTTCTTTTTGTCAAACCTGGCTGCTTCCCTTCCCCGGTAATTGATCTTCCTCCCAGACTTCTTCTCAAACCTGTTGACTTTTACTGCAAGCATAGCCATCTGCCACTTTATGTCCAACTCCTCCAAGTCCCATTTATCCACCTGATCAAAATCCTCATAGGCCAGCTGCTGTTGAGGTTCAGTGTCAGCAACAAACGAGTAAAGAACATCCTCCATCACATTACTTGACTTTAATTTTCTTGTTCCAGAAGAGGTGTATGATGTGATTTCTGCTGATGACGAGGTGGGACTCTCAGCATAGGACATCTTGGTGTTAGCACTAGTAGCACTAACAAACGCTGAGTTTTTTGGAGTGAGAGAATAGCTGGAATGACCCCTGATATCAATTTCAAGAGTTCTAAGCTTGTTGTACAAATCATCAAAACTTAAGTAGTCAAGGCCACCCTTTGCCTTGAGAGTAAGAGCAACCTGTCTCCAGGAAGAAGGTAGAGCCCGTAGGAACTTGGTGTTACATTTTTCATTGTCAGGTTTGGACCGCATCTGATTAAGTTGGCTCAAGATTTTCTGAAACCATTCATACCCCTTATGTATGCCTTCCTCTTCAGAAATCGTAAACTCCTGAAAGTCCTGCTTGAGCATTGTCTTTCTCATCTTCTTGGATTCTTCGTTACCTCAAAACCTTGCCTTTATTACTCTCCAGATTTCCCTTGCATCATCAAGATGATGGAAATCACTCATATGCTCATCTGGAAGTGCTTGGAGCAGGTAGTCCTAGCCTTGGTTTCCCTCTGAAGTGCGATATGTTCTTCAGTATTTGCAGCTGGAAGAATTACCACGTTTCCATCAGTATCTCTTCCAGTCTTCTTCTTACTGTTACCTTTCAAGACAATGTTCCAGAGATGGTAGTCACTGTTGGTGATCCAGTTTTCCATTTTCATTGCCCAGATTTCATATTCGTCCTTCTTCAGATAAGGAAATTTTGAATTGTTTTTTGACATGGTGGTGGTAACGATCTGCTAAACTGCTTGAGTCTTGGTGCTGCTCTCAGGCTGTTCCTTATCAATTTCTGATTCCGTCATTGTAAGAGAGTTTTTAGGGTTTTGAGAGAGAGTAAGGTAATATTTTTTGAGAGATTCTCACCAGGCTCTGATACCACTTGTTGGATCAGTCCCGGATAGATCTTTTGAGCCGTTAATAAACCAATAGAATACCTGTGTAATCACAAGCAAACTATAGAGAACCTCTAGTAAACTTATGCTCACGCGGAATATGAACACAAGAGTTAAAGAAGATTGTAACAACTAAACTTTTGATCCTCTATGGATCTATATTAATTCACTAATAATGTTTTCAAAAGCGTACATCAACCCTAGCCATAGATTTTTTTATACTATAAGAAACCCTAACGCAGCTGCTTACAAAACGCGTAAAAGATATGCATTATCTCTTCCTAAAATAACTCATGCATATCCTAACTAATTACTAATAATACGGATACTACTATCAGCAGTAACTGCACTATCAACAGAAACTGTTCTATTAGCAGAAATGAAAGTACTAACAGCAGGAACCTGATCAGCCTGAACCATTCTATACTATTACAATAATTCCTAACAAAATTCCATTTATTTACGTAATAATGTACTACAAGTGTTTTGATCTTTTCAATTCAGGTCAAATTAGTGTTAGAGTAATAAAAACTCAAGTGTAAGGATGTGCCTATAAATCCCTATTATTTTGATGTTATCGTAGAGGGTGGTAGAGTAAAAGTGTATGAAAAAAAATCGAAAATAAAAGAGTAAAAAAAAAGCCATACGGGCTACCATCCTACATCTATCTTTAAATTTATGTTTGTTTGTTTCAAAGTTATCTAGAGTTTAGATTGTCGAGTCTTGGCTTAGCAACGCCATTCTTCTCATGCTTGTAACATAAAGATTTTTGACTTGCCACCACTAAATCGCCTATCCAACCAAACCCTTTGTTTCCCTACCATAAGCCTAATGTTACAACCCTTTAAAGACCTCTTAGATAGTTTTTCTTAGGTGCTTACACCAAAGCGATGGAGGTTTGATCTAATCTCAAGCCTATGGTAATCTATATACTAGGACCGGTTAATGAGTGTTTATCTTCCATTTCCAATTTGATATATTTCATATACACCCGAGAGATGAGAGTATCCAAACACCACTTGTGAGGTGCTAGTATGTAATTTTCGTGCTTGTTATGACTTTTACGGGGCTTATACTTGTTGTGAATTGTTCTAAACCAATGCTTCATGCCCTCTAACTTATAAATTAATTGGCTAAAAGCACATTTGCTTGAGGACAAGAAAATACCAAGTGTAGGGATATTTGATAAGGATTTAAAAGGTACACTTTTGAGGGGTCATTTAAGCCCTTAATCGACCACTTTTATATCCGTTACTGCTTAATTTCATTCCTTTTCACTTTTTATGTCTCTTGAAGGAAAAATGCTGGAATGACACGTATTTGGACGAAAAGGCGTGAATATGTGAAGAAAATGGTTAAAGTCAATATCAAGACACTCAAGCTGCTGGAAACACACCCGACGGCGTCACAGATAAAGGGCAACGCCGTCCCTCTAATTGCGACCGCTCAGAAGTGAAATTGTTGTTTTGTACCTGACGGCGTCAGGCTTTAAAGAGTAGGGCGTCACAACTCAGGCGGCCTAGATCCAGATTCAGACGGCGTCGAAGATGAAGCCGACGGAGTCACAACCCCAACGTGACACCGTCAAAAAGTTGACTTGGTCAAGACGAAACCCTAATGGCGGCGATCCGACGGCGTCACAATTAAAGAGTGATGCCATCGCAGTTGTAACTCTATAAAAAGAAATCAAAATTTCAGACTTTAAGAGAGGTAGAATTGTGGGGAAAAACCTAAAAACAATTTTTGGTTGTCTTGGGCAGTATCTTAGGGTTCTCATACCTTATTGTACATCAAGATAAGTAATATACGTCATTGATTTCATTATGTCTTCGATTGTATGTGTGTATGCTTGCATGTTTTCCATGTTCGGCTAATTTACTTGTGTGTTTGCTTAGATCTATGAAACCTAGTTATTGAATATTGATTGTTTGTCTCTTTTCTTAATTGTAATTGGCTTAGGATTGCAGAAGGCCATCGTTGTGTTTTTAATGCTTGAGTAATCTTTGTGAACATTAGTTTATAATCGCCTAGAGTTATTGTAGGCTAAAAATCCAAAGATAACCTTAGAGTTAGTTTATGAATCCTAGAGATTTTGTAGGCAATAACCTTAAGGTATCCTCAAAGAGTTAGGAAAAAAAGCATACCCTATGACCTTAGAAGACACAACGCGTTAAGAATAAGGACGTGACAATTCAACCATCAATAAAAGATAACTAGCGAGTAATAGTATCTAGGTAGACACATTTTTAATCATCATACGAGCACACATCAATTAGACATAGACTACCCCTTAGCTTAGTTAATTAGATTAGATAATAGTAGAGTAATCGGTAGAAATACCACCCCCCAAATCCAATACCCCGAGATTCGAACCTTTCAATTTTCTAAAAAATATAAAAAAGATAAAAAATAATCTTCCTCAGCCCCAACCTTAGCGTAGTAATTTCTCACTAGCATTCCTATTCCCCTAGAGAACGATATCAATCCCGAGGCTTACCCTAGTACTACACTACAACAATTAGGTTCACTGCCTAGGTGGTTGAAAAACTTGCTCGAAGAAAAGGAAGTTTCCTTTGACCCCGAATACGCGTTGTACGCGTATCAATAGCCAAACAACATTTAAGGAATACTTTAACCTAAGGATTCATGTACAACATCATAAGCTAACAAACTACATATACTTGTACACTTAGGTAATCGTTAAAGATCGTTAAAGATTGTGATCTTTTCATACTCTACGTTGATAACATTACATCGTTACACTCCACTGCTGATCACTACTGTGAGTTCATAGCCCCACTTTCTATTACTTAATTGTTTTACAAACCCTTGGGGGAGATACATGCTTTATTTTAAACCGAACACATTGCTTTCAAAATATATACTTATTTGATTGTTTTATTAGCACTAAGTTACCGCATTTGCCAAAACCTAAGTCCCTAAATCATGAATCATTAATCACTAGTGAGAGTGGGCGCGAATATTGTGAATAGATCTATTGGGATTGACAAATCCCGTTTGTGTTGACCGGGTAGGCAAACAAACACACTATATTTGAGTAACAATGGTAAAAACGGCAATTTTTACCTGATAGGGCACGCACCGACATTAATTTTGGAACACGTTAACGCCTTGATTGCATGATGCTTAGTCTAATAATAACTGTTTTGTTTTCAAACCATTGGTGTGAGTCTATATCTCACACTACAAACATAATGTGTTCAACCATCAAACAAACTCTATGAATTTTACTCAACCTTTGTATTGACAGTTTTAAGCATGTATTTCAGGTCCATATTGTACGAGGCTGGCACGGAGGAGCACGGATACTCAAGAGGGCTATAAATTTTATTATCATTCGAAAAACCCATTTAATGTATTTTGTAAACCGTGAAGCTACTGGGACCTCATTTTTGTAAACTCTGATATTTATATAAATCGAATGATAAATCTTTTAAAATGACTCCATTAGAGTTCGTTTTCTATTGTTATGACTGTTGTGCCATGAAGTAACACCCAGTTTGAATTCCGCTGCGTATCACGAAATTAGGGGTGTTACACAGCCGCTATCAACAATCCAAAGAATGATTTGTATCACCAGCAATACACACAGATGACACATGTAGAATAGAGGTAGAGGTGGAACCCGAAGAGTTATTGGGTTCCGTTACAGTTACAGATGAAGCACACATGTTAATAATTTTGGGTAACCATTTAAAGCCAGGTGTACTTTGTAACCATCTCTACCAAGTCCAACGAGTTTGCGCTTTGGTCTTAGTGAATGCATTAGGGAATATTTTCTTCCTAGGAGATGATAATGGAGCTATGGGTACATCAATGATATTCTCAAAACTATAGAAGGCGGTTTACCTAGCACAGAATTAGAAGTAGTAGTGGGCCTAGAGGTAATGCCATTCTTATATTTCCGTTTTCGAGATAAGATATATTTAGCAACACAATTATCATGACAACCAGAAAACATACTTTTACGACAAACAATACAAGATGCTTCAAACATAACATTCAAAGTACTCGAATATTCAACATTCGTTACATCACTTTTGCTATTACATTCATCTGCAATATCTAAAGTAGCTGCAACACGTGTTTTATTCAAATCCCTAACATGATCTTCTACTTCAGAGGCTTTTAGTGGTCTTCTCTTATGTTGCAACTTCCTATTCTTCTTCTCAGTGCTCTTAAGTTGTGAAGTGCTAACGCTAGGATTAGAGGCAACTACTCTAGTAAAAGTGGAAGGAATCACATTAGTATCTTGTGGTTTGTCAGTAGGCTTCCTAGTGTCAATTTTAAACATTCAGGATGCAAGTACATTTGTGTTACTAGACTTATCATTCTCATATTTCACCAACTTCTCTTTCAACTTTATGATAGTGTGTAATAAATCTTGATTTTCAGAGCGTAAGTTTCCATTAACAATCAATACTTCACGAGTGTACACAAGATGAACATCAAGATCTTTTGACGCTTTTGCACGTGTCTTTTTTAGTAAATTAAATATGTTACCATATTCTCTTTTAACTTTTGCAATTTCTTGTTCATATTTAAAAATCTGACACTTCAAAGACGCGTTCTCATCATCCAGTCATTTGAGTTTTGGTTCAAAAGCTTTTCAATTGACTGGTTGAGTTTGTTTTTCTTTCGGGTAATAGTGTGATTTCACTCAAAGAAGGTAAAAGACCATTAATTTGTGCAACTAGTTTGACGGGACCAACGTCAAAAGAGGACTCATTAATATGTGTGATAACCCAAGCTGTATATGTTTTTTCCTGCTGTGGAACAAAAGTTACGAGAGGTCTTTTTGAATAATCAAAAGGTTTGTTATATTCAACATTTTTCATTTTCAATCGACTCTCATTTTCTGCATCCCATTCCTCTTCCTGATTATATTCAACAACACGCATAATAGATTCATCAAGCATATGTGCTACACTATACAACTTTGGATTTACCTTGAATGCTCTATGAAAAAAACGTGGTTTGTTATCAGCAAGATTTGGCCCATATCCATATGGATTCGGCTTAAATGTGAACTTTTGAATCGTTGTGATTGACTCACCATGTTTATATACCACATTTTGAAACTCTTTGAGTTTGTTTTGTAAATCGACTATTTCATCAAGATACTGATCAACCCGCTTCCTTAAAATTTGTTTGAATTCTGAAAACGCTTTTTAACACGAAGACAACTCAAACTTGGATTTTTGAGTTTCCAAAGTAAGAATGTCAATGTGTTGTTTGTGTTCAAATTTTTGTTGTTCTATTTGAGAAATCAAATCATTTTTGGAAACGACTAGATCACATATCTATCTTTCTAATGCTTGTTCTTTTTGGTAAGACTTTTGAAAAGCGATTTCAAAACTATGTTCACGTTTCTCTTTTGTTTCAAAAAATTTAAGTTGTACCTTATAGCATTCAAGATCCTTAGTCAATAGTGCAACTTTTTCACGAAGATTTACATTTATCTCATTGCATTTCTCCACTTGAGATTGGGTGGTCAAAAGTAAGGTCATGAGCTATGGATCTGGAGTAGACGAAGGTTCATTTTTTTCAACTTGAGTATCAACATATTCATCATTTACATCCTCAAATGTAACCTCAGGGTCAACTTGATCATCAAAGGTAACCAAAAGGTCATCTTGATCATCAAATGTAACTACGGGATCCATTTGATTATCTTCCTGATGAGATATTGATGGCTCATATTGAACACTCTGTTCCTTGTCAGATGAAAATGCAGACGGAGATATCAGATCATGTATAAGACATATATTTGGATCCGGTACCTGAGACAAGCCATCAATGTCATACACTAGGCCTGTTTCACTCATGTGGAGTTCTTGCATATTGGCCATCAACATTACTGCTGCGTTAGATTGCAAGTCCTCCATGTCATCATTGGAATCTGCATTGGCCATGAAGCTCTATTCTTTGTTGGTAAGATTTCCACCAGCTTCATCTTTGAGAGCCAAGAGTAAAGCCTCCTTGTGATAAGCACTTCCTCTGGTTCTCTGTTTCAGACAAGGATTGGCCAGATGACCCTTATCGTTGCAGTTATAGCATCTAAGACCCGTATTCCCATTTTGAACATTTCCCTGATCAATAATATGAACCCTTTGCTGAGGAGCAACCATTTTATTCCTTCCAGAAGCATTGAAACCTTGTCCACTACCCATGTAGCTACCACTTCCCATCTGACGACCATTGTTTATGTTATGAACTTCAACCCTTCCATTCTGAACAACTGCCTGATTCCTTGTGTTATATGAAGTACGAATACGGTTGTTGTATTTGTTAGAAAATCTCCTAAAGGAACGAGCAATTATTGCAAATCCTTGATTCAACGTATTGAAAGCCTCTTCATCATCATTCTGTGTTTCACTGTAAAGTGCTGAATCTGAGTTGTTGTTGTAAGGAACCAGTTGAGTATCATTGGATTGTTGTGATGGATCATATGGTGTAATCTGGGTGGATTGTGGTGGGTTAGTAAAGACTTGTTGCAGCTGTGGAAATTGTGGGTAACAAGACTGACCAAACAAAGAAAGTGGATTAGCATTAGGTAAAGGTGCATAAATTTCACGTAGAGCTCTATCTTTGTCCACTTCCTTTTGATGGTGCTTCAAGTAGTCATACAACATCCCGTACTTTTCATTGTGAAGGTTCTTAGCTTGATGAATGAATGTAACATACTTTTCCCAATCAGGACTGAGACAGCTTAGGAACTTTGTGTTGATTGCAATTTTTGGCAAAATTATGTTGTGTCTGTCCAAGTCATTGATGATGTCTGTAAACTGATGATAGTATGACTCTAATGATTCCCCTTGATCGATCATGAAGTTTTCATAGGATAGGTAAAGTTTTGATTCCATGTCTTCTTGATTGAGTTATTTGCCTTCCATTAGGAGATGAATGTGATCCCACATATCTTTTGCAGTTTTTTGAGCATTAACACTACAAAGAATAGGATTGGGTAATCCCAGAAGGATGCATTCCATTGCGAGTTCATCAGCTTCTAAGTGAAGTAGCTGTTCAGCATTAAGTTGATCCATTGTGAGATTGGAAGTAGTGTCATCCCTTGGTGGATTAGCAGTTGGATCTCCGGGTATTGTCACAGTTGGCATTTGGAAAGGACCTTTGAGAATGACCTTCTTCAAGAATTTACCATGAGGTTTCTTAAGATCACAAAACCTAAAGAACCGAATAACCCATTGATCATAGTTTCCGGGAGTGAGCATTGGAGGTATATCAAGAGATCCAACTTCATGAATGGATTGTTGGCTACTTATAGCTTCACATTGAAAGTAGTTAGCATATTGATGTTGTTGGGAAATGACATTGAAAGTAGGTTCTTTTTGCGTTAATGCATGCATATCATACTTTGCTGGGAAATGACATTGAAAGTAGTTAGCATATTGATGTTGTTGGGGAGTGAGTTATTGAGACATTTGTTGTGCTTGTGGTTTTGGTTGTGCATATTGATGAGGAAGATAATTTCCAACTTGTTGTGGTGGTTGTTGAAATTGTGGTTGAGGATATTGTTGTAGTTGCTGCTAAGGATATTCGTGAGGAAAGTAGTTGGAGTATGGTGGTTGAGACATCTTTGAAACTTGTGTTGATTATGGATCTTTGTAGTTGAATGAAACTTGATGTTGTTGTTGAAGTTGTGCTTAGGAGTAAAATTCCTTAGGCGTAAACTGATGTTGCTTACTCGTAAACTTCCTTAGGCGTAAGCCTCCTTGGGTGTAAACTTCATTCTTACTAGTAAGAATATCTTACTCGTAAACATAATGGTTAAACGTAAGCTTAGTCGTAAACTAAAGACTTATTAGTAAGGAACCTTATGCATAAAGATCTTAGGCGTAAAGTGTTACTCGTAAGGTTTAGCTTATTCGTAATAATAGGAATTGGTTATAAACCAAAATCTTTCAAACTTCTCCAAGTTAGAAAGATATCCACAAGTCGAAGTGTTTCACAGGGCTTGTCCAGCAAGAAAAACACTGAGTCACAAACAGCTTTGAAGAATTTGATGAAGATTCCTTATGCGTAAAACTGCTTAGGCCTAAACACTGGCTTGGGCGTAAACTTTACGCGTCAGATTAGGGTTTAACTTAGGCGTAAGAAGAGGGTTTGAAGTTACGCGTAAAGAAGGGTTTTGCTTACTCGTAAAACCAATATAAATGACCAAAACGAATTTTTAAGCACCAAAATGCTTTGTACTCTTGATTTTTATTATAAAAGCAACTTCAATAACACTTAAATAACAAGAAAGTTTTGAACTTTAACAACCAAAGTGAATATTGAGCTTATGCGTAAAGATGAAGAACGAAAGGAAAATGAGTGAAAGACGTAAAATAACACGTAAAGTTCCAAACTTTTTGATAAAACTAGGATTCTAAACACTATATTAACCTTAAAACTTTCCAAGCTTCAAGATTGAAGTGCAAGAAATCAAAGTTTATGCATATGAAAGGTTTTTAACGAGAGAAAACTACGTGATACGTGACAAACTTCAACACAAAAACGTTTCACTAAACTAAATGGCGATTGATACCACTGTTAGGTCACCATAATATGAACACAAGTATGTTTGATGTAGATTAGAACATGAGAATGAGAGAGACGGATGGATTCTTTCACACACAAAGAGTAGTAAATGATTATGTATATTATGAAAGGAACCAACACTCTCAAATGAGAGTTTACATAGTATTTATAGGCAAGGGAGCTAGGGCAACTATTCTAGTCCCTTCCTTGATTAGTTTGGGCCTATGGGCTTACTACGTAAGCCCAGCACTAATTACATACATATAAGCCATAAATAGCAACTTATTACATGTAAATGCCCGACACTTGAAATATTAGTTACAAGTGATCCCAACAAGTGCGCTTATAGCTAATACTAGAATCAACACAATTCAAATTGTTCAACTTAAACTTATTATCCTACGATGGTCTTCTACTTCCTTCACTTGATCACTCTTAGCTTGCGAGGTCCTATCTTACTTTGTATTGCCTCTAGGCTTTGACCCGCTAGCTTTAGTGTCACTGCTTACTCCTGTAGAAGTAACGACAGGAATATTAGTTTGTTTCACTTCTTTTTTAATTTCTGGCCTAGAAGTGCTGGGTTCTGAGGGTTTTCAAGGGTACATCAAAGGTAACATGCTTGATCTTAGGCATTGAAGAAGGTGCAACAACTCTATCTTGCTTGGTACCAGTTTTAGGACATTTTCCAATGACATATTCTAAGAGTTCCTGAGATCGTTTAGCATACATACAAGCATAGGCAACAATACTATCAAGTGGTTTCTCTATTCTATCATCTTCTACGATCTCACGAAGACTATCTAGGCTATCTTTAAGGTAAGTGAGATATGCTTGATATGCAATATTATTATTCCTAAGAGGAGTGGGAATATACATCACTTCAATGGCATAATTATTACAAGCAGAAACCTTTGGAACAACATATTTACACATGAGAATTAGCATTTTCCTTTCACCTGAATCTTTAGATTCTCAATCTCGTTAAGCAAAGAAGTAATATTTTCATTGTGTTTTTCATGAGTGACCTTAACTGAATCGTATAACTCTTTGTATTGCAACTTAACCTTTGAATTTTCAGCTTGAAAGTATTCGTTTTCTTGTTGCAATTTATTGATGATGTTTTGATATTGAAAATTCTGAGAATCTAAAGGCGGTGGTATATGGGAGCCTACCACTTCACTCCTATTTCCCTTAAATTAAGAAATTTGAGCTTTTAATTTTCAGATCGTGTTACAGTGAGCTTGAATCCGTTCATCTCGATTGCTTATTTCAAAATATGCATAAAATTCAGTAGCATCCAAAGATGTCTTGGCATTTAAAGTTTTCATTCTTTCCTCTAGATGTTGACATTTTAATTGTAAATTAACATTATCAACCTCCAATTTAGATAAATGCCTGACCATGTTATCATGATCATTATTTTGGATTTTCTCTAGCAATTTTAAGTTCTTGGCTTCAAGCTCATTGACACGAACCTAGGCAACTTTAAATGCAATTGACAGATCATGAAATTGAGAAGCAGATAAAGCAGAATCAGTGGCAGTATAATACACATCCTGGGCAATACATCTAGCAATCGAATTCTCATTGGTGATGTGAATATTCTTTCTCTCAATCTCATAGCTTTTAAGCTCATTTGCATTATTTCTTGCCTCGTTTTCCATTTCATTAAACATATTTTTCATTTCTTTAACTTCAGTTTCTAGGGCCTTTTGAATACCCTCAAAATGTTCTTTCACTTGTTTAAAGAATGGAATAACCTCAGTAAGATAACATTGTTTCGTTTGCTCAAAACCCCTTTCCCCTTCAGTAATACCCGTTGGTGATTCTCTTCTTACATGTTTTATCGAAATCAACAAATAGATGGTAAATTACGTATATGCTAATTAAAGTTTTACACTATGTAGGAAGAGTTCTAGACAATAGATGCATCGGTGTATTGGGAGGGTACACCGTAGCCGCATGTAATTTCCTAAGGGGTGGATTTTTTTCAACAAGTTCTTGGGCCTTTTTCTTATCCATGTCTATCTCCAAAATACTTGTTCATGGGTCAATCTAGTTTGAGGTTTGAAATTGGCTAATAAATTCTCTTTTGAATAATTGGGAGGTTAATGTTGATCTTATTTTTCACCCAAAAAGCACCATTCATTTTCTCGGCCATTTTCTCTCTAGATATATTTTCTAACTCTGTATCCTCTTCTGTTACATCTATACATGTTGGCTCTAGTCAAGGCTTAAGGATCTCTTTACCATCATAAATGACTTCTTGGGCCATCTTAGTTTTCTTAAGACACACAAGATTTGTGTCATCTACAATTTTTTCACTGTGTTTATCACTCAACATTCTGTTATTTGTTACCATGTGAGCAGTCTGAATGGTGTGGCCTTGTGCGTACAGCTTGTTTTCAATTTTATTCATTAAGTTTTTAAGGTTGGAAAAATCATTTAGTAGTTTTGTTTCCTTTCCTTTGAATTCATGTTTAAGCGTTTTTACATTTTCTTGTATTTCTTGTTTTTGCTTAACAGTTTGTTTAAGTTTCTCTTATAAGGAATTTAACTCATGTTTCAATGTTTCTTCCATTAAATTATGTTTAGTGATCAGTGTACACATTTACCATCCATTTCTAGTTCACGTACAGTTAGCTCAAATTTAGCACGCTATTCATAGATGGCAACATGATCCTTATATATATTTAGCTTAGTGGTCAAGGAGTCATCAGGTATATATTCAGTGTACTCATTCAACAAATATTCATCAATAATGGCAGAAGATGCACCACTTGATACAACGGTACTTTTATCATGCTTCACATATTGCTCATATGGTATAACATTGTTATTTCCCAAATTTACAATATCTAACTCAAAAACTTCTGTCAGTTGTACTTTGTTGGGAATATTATGCTCATCAACCACATCATATAGTTTTAGTACCTCTGATATGACTGAAGCAATTGAGGGACCAACTTGTTGAGGTTATGAAACCATAGGAGAAATGTTTGCCATGAATATGGTATGGGCCATTGGTTTATCATCAACATTAGAGTCGAAGGCATCACAGTCAGCGACCTAGAAGATATTGGGATCATTCATTTCCAACTCATACACTGGTTGATCATCCACGTCAGCATCAAACGTGTTGGCACTACTTTCAGAAAGAAACAACAGTTCATCCTCATCCAACACTGCTCGAGTCTCTTGTGCCTGCATCAGCAACATCTTATCCTTGAAGTACTCAGGGTTTTGTGGACGCTTTGGCTGCGCACATTTCCTCACAATTTGTCCCACACCACCACAGTTGTAACACTTAATCAGTTTTCCTTGACCTTGAACAACTATCCCTCCTCGGTTCTGAGCCCTCACATAACAGCTGCACCATTTCCCCGTGCAACATTCCTTTGGTTTACATTTTGTCAACCTTGCACATTTTGTACCACAACCCTTCCATCCTCCACTGTAGCTTGATTGTGTGGGTTAGATGAAGTTCTAAGTTGGTTGTTGGTTTGAGGAAGTGTGGTTCTAAATTGTTGAACCAATAGTACAACTTCATTTTTTCTATTGAAGTATATCCAGAGGGTTAGGTTAAATGACCTGATTCTGAGAAGATGAGAAGTACTGATAGCCTTGAGCATGCGATGATTGAGTGAGCGGCTGAACGTTTGAAAAAAATGCAAGTGAAACATTTGTTTTTGTTGTTGTTGTTGTTGGATTGAGTTTCTCCATGATCAGGCGGTCATGAGCAGCATGCATCTCGTGTTGTAGTAAATAAGCATACAGTTGCTCATATTTTGTTTGTCTCAATCCTTTGTTTAGCTTCACCCTGGTAACAAACCTGTTCCACTCGGATGTCATATTGTTCACAAACTTGGAATTTAGTTGAATGTTTGGCATAGTCATCTTGATATTCCTCATATCATTCACAAGTTTGTGGACCCTCACATAGTATTCTGCACTACTCTCCTCCAAGTTCATCTTGAATTTCTCAAACTCATCGTACAGCTGTGACTCTCGATCTTCTTTAGTCAGTTCTGAGCCAGCAAGAAGCATTTTGACATTGTCCCAAACTGCTTTGGCTTGGGTGTTGTGATTAATCAGCTTGTAGATATCTTTGGGTAGACCTTGAAGGATGATGTTGGAAGCTCTGATGTCAGCATCATATCTCTTCTTCTCAGTCTCATTGAGATCATTGTAAGTCCTTGGTCTATTCATTCCTAGAGTGACACCTCCATCTGGAACGGTCCTTCATCAATTGATTGAATAATGTTAACACCATTCACTTTACCCAAGCAATACAATCAGATTCTTTACCCAAGCAATACAATCAGATTTTTTGTGCCCATCTGGAATGGTCCTTCATCAATTGATTGAATAATGTTAACACCGTTCACTTTCCCCAAGCAATACAATCAGAATCTTTGTGCCCAAGAGTCATAATTCGTCCTATCAAGCATAGAAGGGCGGGTATCGGACCCAGCAGCTTGAACATCGTCAAAAACAGTTGACATACTGTTCAAATAAATGGGATTTTACAAATCTTTGATTTAAACCAAGAAATTGAATCTTTCGCGAGATTTTTCAAAATCAAGAAGAAACCGTGGAACACAATTTCGGCATAACGACATAAAGAATAACTTGAAAATTGGTCTTTAGATGATAAATCGCAACCTCAAATCTCAATGTCAAATCGCAGACCTTGAGTCAAACCGCAAGTCTTCAAAACACAGAGTCAAATCGCAAGCTTGATCAAATCGCATAAATGGAAAAATGCAATAGTCCTCAAACCGCAAGATTCAAACCGCAGCTGTTGACAAATCACAGTTTCTTCAAATCGCAAGTGTCAAATCGCAATGAGTTCAAACCGCAACCACAAACCGCAATCTTCAAATCGCAAATCGATCAAATCGCAGAAGGCTTCAAACCGAAACTTCTCAAAACGCAAATTGATCAAAACGCAGAATGGCCAAAACGCAAGGACTCAAATCTTAATACTTCAAACCGCAGCAAAGGAAAAATCACAAGATACTCAAATCGCAAACAAAAGGGGTAAATTGCAGGAACAAACCGCAAAGCAAAATGACAAACCTCATGTCACTTTTCGTGAAGTACAAGTGTCACTCTCGTCCAGTTTTGTCCTTTTGTCCCTTTTTGGCTAGACTCCAAAATGCAGCTTTGTTCTTATTAAAAAATCGCAACAGTTTTAAACTTAAATAATCAAAACGCATCACAGAAACGTCAAAACGAAACTATGAAACTGTCAAACCTCAACCTTGAATACGACAAATCGCAACTAAGAACAAGCCCTAAATCAGCTCGAATATCATCAAATCTCCCATAAACAAGATGAAATAACCTATCCAAGCACCAAACTAAGCAAATCTAAGAAACCTAAACAAGAAAGTACGAAGAAATAACAAATTTAAACACAACACAAGATTTGACTCGTGTATATAAACTAATACTATTCGACCCACTACTAAAACCAAAACCAATCTTTGAAATTCGAGCACACACGAAGTAGATGATCAAACCATGGCTCTTGATACCAATTGTAAGAGATTGGTTATCATAAACACACAAATTCTAATGCTTTATGGATCGAATAGTGTAAGTATGAAAGGGTTAGAGAGAGAAAGTTAGAGAGATGGGAACTTAGTGAGAGAAAGTGAAATCATATGAATAGAAGCTCCACCCTCTCCCTTGGTAGGAGAGGGATTTTATAGCTCATACAAAATACACCTCCTACGATTTTTGGATCGGGTGTATAGTGGGTAAACCTCCATCCGTCCTTCACGATGTTACTTAAACTAAATCTAATAATAATAATAATAATAATAATAATAGTTAAGTTTACTAGCTAACTTATGCTAGACTACACTCGGGGTGACCGACTCTTCCTTATGGATTTTCTAAATCCTAACACATTCGTTTTCATTGTTGCACATAAGTTTGGTATTATCAAATCAAAATAATGAACCCAACAGAACTCCCCAGCTGATCGGTTAAGGATCCAACTGATCGGATCCTTCCTTTTGACCATAATCCAACCGATCTGGTTGCGGGCTTCGACCGATCGGTTGGTGTCCATCCGTATGCTGTTTTTTATTTTTCTTTATTCGGCTTGTTGCATGTTTTTTCTTGCTCACGGCACTGATTTCTTCAATAGAACTTGATATTTTCTCGATATAGAATCTAGGAAAGCTTGATACTTTCAAATCACCGAGTCCTTGCATGGTTCAATCTTTGCTTAAATCACAGGAATCTTCAAATGTGCATAATTACTCCAATTCTTCGTCTTTTCATCATCTTTTCCTGTATTTGGCTACATTCACTTGCATATACACTTTTTCACGATTAAGTAACAAAATCATAAAAACATAACCAAATATGATGCATAAAACTAACAGTAATGCAACTAAAAAAATGCTCATTCTGAGCATTATCACACCTCATACCAATCTGATGAACTAAATCAACAAATCTTGCGGGTGGTAAGGCTTTGGTGAATAAGTCCGCCAATTGGTTTTCAGTACCTACAAAGTATAGTTCCACCGTTCCCTTCTCGACATGCTCCTTTATAAAATGGTATCAAAGAGCAATATGCTTTGACTTCAAGTGTTGAACCGTGTTCCATGAGATTGCAATTGCACTTTTAGAGTCGCAATACACCAGAAACTTGTCAAATACATAACCATAATCCATCAGCTGTGTTCTAATCCAGACGACTTGAGCATAGCAGGCAGACATGACTACATATTAAGCTTCTATTGAGGATAACGAGGTGAAATATTGCTTCTTTGATTGCCATGACACCAATTATCACCAAGAAATTTTAGACCTCCAGAAGTACTTTTGCGAGTATTTAAGCAACCAGCATGATCCACATCTGAAAAAGCTATTAGTAGATAACCAGAATCCTTTGGATACCAGATCCCCAAGTTAATGGTTCCCTTGATGTATCGGAGGATTCTTTTAGCCTCAGGGAGGTAACGTTCAGTTGGTCTAGACTAATAACGGGAGCAAAGATATACAGCAAATACTATATCTAGTTGACTGGCTGTTAGATACATGACAGACCCAATAATAATATAGTATTTTGTAGGGTCAACAATTTTCCTATGTAGATCAGCTTCTAGCTTAGTGGCTGCGGCCATTGGTGTATTATAGGTGTCACAACTAGTCATGCCATGTTTCTTGAGTATATCAAGAGCATATTTGAACTGGCTTAGAAAAATACCACGGGGTGATTGATGAACTTAGATTCCTAAGAAGAACTTTAGTTCACCCATCATGGACATCTCAATTTTTTGTTTAATTAATCTTGAAAAAGCGTTTGAGTAATTTTTATGAGTTGAACCACAAATTATGTCATCAACATAAATTTGAACAATTAAGATATCCTGCCCGTGATATTGAATAAACAATGTTGGATCAACTAACCCTTTGGTAAAATGATTAGCAAGTAGGAAAGATGACAATTTATCATACCATGCCCTTGGGGCTTGTTTGAGACCATATAGAGCTTTATTGAGTCAGTAAACATGATTTGGATGCTCTGGGTCGACGAATCCTTCTGGTTGGCTCACATAAACTTCTTCACGGAGTTGACCATTTAAAAATGTGGTATTCACGTCCATTTGATAAACAGTAATGTTCATGTGTGCCGCAAATGCAAGAAAAATTCGAACGGCCTCAAGTCTAGCCACTGGTTCAAATGATTCTTCAAAGTCAATGCCTTCTTTCTGACGAAATCCTTTAGCCACCAGATGACTTGTTGCGAATGACCGTCCGTTCAGCATCTACTTTGTTTTTCCAAATCCATTTGAGTCCAATAACATAGACCCAGTTGGTCATTCTACTAATTCCCATACTTAAAGACGTTTAAACTGATTCAATTCCTCTTGAATTGATTCAATCCAGTTGTCATATGTCATTGCTTCTTTAATTTTTTTGGGTTTATCATGACTAACTGTGAGAGCATAAATGCAATTTTCATCGTCTGTATGTAGTCGTTGTCTCGTTATGACTGGTTGGTTAGGGTTGCCAATGATGTTTACTAAAGGATGGTCACTTGTCTATTTATGTGTTAAGGGTTGGTGTTGGTATACTGACTGCGGATTAGGTGCATCCATATTACATGTTGATGATTCTGTAGAAAACTAGAAGGGGGGTTGAATAGTTTACCAACTAAAAACTTTGTTTTGAAACTTATTGTAAAGATCAATTGATATTGATCTTAGATGTGTTAATGAAATATGCAAGCAATATGTAAGAAGTAAATAAGGAAAGAAATGATCAAACCACAACAAGTTGTTTATAGTGGTTCGGTCTACAAGGACTCTTTTTCCTTGCCCTACTCCACTCCCTGAGTCTCACACTCGAGAGTTTAACTTCACTAGTCAACAAGCTCCTTTCACCGGCGGGGAAAACCTTTACACTTCGCTTACACTATTTCCGACACTAAGCTAGATGTCGAGTTCTTTCCAAGGGTACAACCACTCCCACACACAATGTATTTTGAGGACTAAAATACTAACCACTCACACTCACAAGATTATGATGGTATGATACAACAATGAAGTATGAATCAACACTAGATCATACAACACTAAACAAACAAGACTTCCAACTTCTCGTTGAAGCTTGAATATGACTTGATCTTCTTTGCTACAAAAGAGATCACTAATATGATATGAAACTGAGTTAGAATGGTTAGAGAGAAGATATGTATGAGAGTATATTAGAAAGTATGAAAAACTACTTGGCTTGGCATTGCTATTTATAGCCAAAGTGGACAGGAGCGTCCACGGACCGCGGAACCCTTAAAGGGTTCCGCCCGTGTACCATTTTGGTACCGCCGGTCGACAAGTCAAGATATCAAATCTTTGCTAAAGTCAACTCTATCCAAGTGAGATTGTGTAAGACATGAAGAGTACAAATCCACACAAAATATCTAATGAAATCTTCTAATGATTTCCATGATGCATTACATGATGTCATAAGTTGTATTTCTATTTTTAGAAATATGCAAGTACATAAGTAGTGTTTGGTTTTAAGAACCTAACACATTTTAAAAACTACTATCATACATAATGATTAGAGTCATATCAAGATGTTACTAATCATAAATGTAAATGCTTGAATGATGAATATATTGTTTGAAAAAGCTTGTTTTAATATCTATTAAACTTGACAAGCTTTAAGCTTTTATACAAATTAAATTTACTTTTTTCGTTAACAAAACTTAGGTAAAGATCAAAAATATAAATAACGTTTAATGACGATATTTGTATTAACAATCTCCCCCTTTTTGTTTAGGACAAAATATAAATTTTATTTTTGTAAAAGATACAAAGTTTGTACAAGAGTTATAAAAATATTAGTTTTAGAACTTGAAAAGAGAATGGTAATGCAAGTGTATGATGTTTGACTATTTATGAAAGTCAAAGTATTCACTAGTTGATGCATGATGTTGACTTTTTTCAGAAAGTCAAGTATGCAGATTTGACTTTTAGGAAAAGTCAAGTATTAACAATGAGGGTTCCTGTTTGACTTTTAGGAAGTCAAATGTATGCAGTTTGACTTTTTCAGAAAAGTCAAATATAAATAATTTCAAAGTTCTATATTTTCTCCCCCTTTTTGTCTCAACAAAAAGAAGAGGCTATGCGAAATGTAATAAGCCCGAGCTATTATCCCCCCCTTGTTCAAAGCTCCCCCCTAATTGGGTGCTTTAATGGGAAGATTCATGGATTGTGAAAATAAAGCTACAAAAAAAAGTTAGTAATAATGATCATTCACAAGCATTTCCAAACACTATGTAATGACACCAACAATATAATAAACAACATTCATTAGTTAAAATTTTTCATGAGTAAAGATCATGAAAAGTGAACACAATGATGTGTTTTTAGTACAAGAAAAAGAAAAAAAAAATTATCCTAAGAAAGTAAAGACTAGTCTAAAACCATCCTAAAGTGATGGTGGATGTGAAAGAGCGTTGAGACGCTCAAGGATGTGGTTGAGGATGAACCTCATTTCTTCTTGGAAGTCATGGACCATAACCCGGGTCCTTTCCACGGTTTGGCCCGTTTGCTCACAAGTGGAGCAACCATGCCTTGGAGGGTAGAATGTTTGGGGAGGTTGTGGTGGTGGAATGGTGGATGTGTTGGTGTTGGTGGAAATGTTTGGGGTGGTCATGATGGAAGCAAGCAAAGCACTTTGCATTTGCATTGTCTCACTCAAGTGAGAGTCCACCATGCCTTTGAATTGGTGGAGGTTGTGGAGTTCGGTTTGAATCTCCTCTCTAGTTGGATTGGTATCCCACATACACTCCTCAATGTCCTCAAGATGAGGTGACATTGATGTGGGGAGTGAATGATCCCCATACAAAGGACCATGAATGTCTTTGTGAATGGGGTGGAAGAGAAGAGGTTTAGGCCCTAATGGGGCGTTTGGGTCAAGGGATGACCGAGGTGACTCATGAGCCATCCGCTCAATGGAGTCAAATGATGGCAATGGTGGTGGATGACTTGGCCTAGGAGGCAAGTCTTCCAAGTCCTCTAGGAAAGGATTTGGTGATGTTGGTGGAGTTGAGAATAACTCCATAGGAATGAGAGTTGGAGACCTTGGTGAAGGTGGTGAGGGTGTTTTGGATGTTTGGATGGGTGCCGGTGGAGGTGAAGTAGGTGTTTTCGTTGGTGGTGGAGTGGTGATCATAATGTGTGATGTATTGGGTGTAGCTAAGTGATATGTGCTTAAACACATATCTTTTGTTTATCAAAACTGACCCAAAATAACCAAGAAAGAGCCGTTTATTGCTAATATTTGTTGCTTTCTTGAGTTTGTGCTTGTGCAGGTACGGATACGATAAAACACTCAAAAAGAAGCCAAATCAGACGAAAACCGAGCACGAGAGATTAAGAGAGCTAAAGCTGAGCCGGAAGGTCAGAATTATGCATTTGTGAAGATTTCTACTCTCTGAGGATGATTTTTGAAGATTTGATCAAAGTTTGCAGAATTGTCAGAAACAGTCCCTGAACTTTGAGCATTTGGCAGAAATGACCCCTCAAGTTTCAAAAGTTGCAAATACAGTCCCTGGATTATTGAAGAATGACAAGATCAACCCTTGGATTAAGTTTTCAGATTTTCATGTTTGGTCCCTGGAAATTCTGATTTGGCGCATTTTGGTCTTATAAGTTTACATGGATCTAATTTATATCCTAAATCTATTCTTAGCCCATGTTACAAACCCACGGCCCAAACTTGTTACCCGGTCCAAACCCAAAACACTATACCCGATCCGCTATACCCGGTTTTACCCGTTCCCACTTAACCCACGGTCAAACGGTCAATATAATCGAAATAATATAAAAAATCCAAGCGCGCCACTATTTTTCCCCAATTCCCCCCAAACCCAGATGTCTTAGAACCCTAAATTACCCTTCGCTCAATTCGCAAAAATTACCATCATTAAGGGCAATTATGTACTATCACCTGACACCTTATGACACATCTGACACATGGGGGTTGCCAGGTCACTGATCCGTGTGATATACTCTCCTCTGATTGGCTGAAGTTGCGTGGAAATCACATCCAAGGGTAGATAATGAAAGAATGATGCTGGGATTTAATCCAAGGGTTGTAAACGTCCAAGAGAAAGCACAAGATGGGATTTCTAGATGCTTCCAAGACCTCTAGCTAGGCTATAAAATACCCGTTCATTCCTCACTTGTAATCTAAGTAGAATTTGAGTAGATTAATAGTAGCTTATTCATGTTTATGTTTTAAATTTTCATTTCTGTAATTTCTATATTTCAGCTCTTTTGTAATCACAAGTTTTAAGTAATTTCAGTTTTTCTTTAATCAATCTCTCTTACTGTTTTATTAATTTCAGTAGCTTATTAGTGTTTCTATTAATCATTTTAGCTTATCTTAATTGATTTTCAGCTTATTTGGTTTATAAAATAAAAATCACAAAAAAATAAGAAAAATACTAAAAAAATAAAAAAATATCTCAAATCTTTTGTTAAGTTGCAATCAGCTTGTGTTTAGGTTACTATAAGCTCTTATAAGCTTATCAATAGCTTAGTAAGTGCTTATTCATTTCTCTACTCAGTTCTATCTTCAAAAGCAATTTGGTCAAACATAGTCAACTGCAGTCATTATACTCATGTGGATCCAATTTGCGATGTGATGGTGAAATTGGGTTGATTCTAAATTGGATTTGGGTTAAGATCCTAGGGTTGTGGCTATTTGTTCTTTGGCAAAGCCATAGTGGCTAAGGACACAAGTGAGTTTTTATAAGTCATATACGTGATAATTTGATCTTAAGCTTGTTGTTCATTTGATTATGTTTGTGAGTATAGTAGCATAATTTAGGTGTTAATTGGTTATTTGATTCAGTTGAATTGTTAGTATAGCATAGTTAAGTAGTTAAGTTGAGTTAAATTGCAAATCTGTTTTAATAAATAGTGTTTGGATCAGCTCATTGGTTGGAACTTGAGCTTAGTCCAGTGGTTGATTATAATTGTTAGAGTTATATTTAGGCATAATATAGTCTACTAGTTCATTCATTTGCACTCTAGAACTCAGATAGTCAAAATCACTCCATAGCGATTTCATTTTCATTTCTGTTAAGAGGGTTGATGAGATTTAGCATTTAGGTTTAGAATTAGATAAGTTAGTTTGCATAAGCTCTATTTTATCATAAAACATCATAATTAGTTCACAAATTAAGCCCTAAACTCAGTTTAGTCAAAGTATCAAATCTGTATTTAAAAGTCAAAAGTGTAAAAACCAGTTTTCATCAAACTTTGTGGATTTTTAATAGCTTCATTTAGATTCATAACAAGTGAAATTTTGGATTAAACAACTTCAATTGGTCAGTTTTTCAAAAGACATTTTTGTAGAATTTTGAGAATTTTATATAAGCAGTTTATAAGCTCCTACTTAGGACTGATTTGTCCTGTGCACACTCAGCGATAACTGAGTTGTGCACAGGCTTCTTACAGAAGCTCTCAAGGCTTCATTATAGCTTATCCTTGCCTCAAATTTGGTTTTTGTGATCTCTGGTTGGTGGTTTCTAGTTTCCAATTCATGGTTTCTGTTCCAGCTCTCTTGATAAGCCTGTACTTTAGCTTAAAGTAGGACCATAGTGGCTGTTTGGTTTTAGTGGTTAACTAGTATCAAACTTTTATAGATTGCTTATTTGAGGTTAGGAATAGTTTCAATTAGTTGATTTAGAGTAGTTATAGTATAGACTAGCTTCTGTAATCATTTGGAGTTCTAACATAGCTTATAGCTTATTACAAGTGCTTATTTGCAAAATCAGGTTTCCAGGCTGACCAATTTCTTGCACATTAGTTATAGTTTTGATATTTTTCATAGATTTAGAATAATATTTTAGACTTTTCCTGAAATTTTCATAATTTTTAGTTACTGTTTACTATTTTTCTTGATTTAAAACAGTTTTTAAGGCATTTTAAATAGCTTTTATTACAAAATAAATCAGAAAAAGTTCCAAAAAATATTTTTCCAAATTTTTCCTAGTTTAATTTGTAATTTTTAGAATTTAAATTAGTTTTTAATTCAAATAAATTCCAGAAAAATCATAAAAATTATTTTTAATTCTTATTTAATTTTCAAATATCATTTTTAGTTAGAAAGTAATTTTAGATCATTTTTAGGATTTAGATTAAACGTAGTTACATCTTATTTGCGCTTTATTCGCATATTTAGGATTCCCCGTAGTTTACATTCCCTTAATTGCTTTCCCACTTTTCGTAGTTTAGATCAAAATCAAAAATCCAAAACATCGAGCATTTTAATAACGAACCAATAACGACGTTTCCCATTCACACCTCGTTGGGAAACGACTCAGATTTCCTAATCCGTATCACTATCACTCACGGGTTTTGATTCATTATCCTTTTTCCCAAAGGGATTTTAAATCATTACTTGTGGTTATTTTTGATATCGATATTGTGCTTTTATCCATACACACACACCCCTAAACCTCAACGAATCACTAAGGTAAGGCTTGTATCATCTCTAATGGGAGATGAGATTGTGAGTGGAGAAGACTCGGATGATGAGCTAAGATGAACAAAGCAACAAGGACTTACGCTAATTCTAGCCTTCTTTGCAAGGTTTTGGAGATGACTTAGTCATTTTTAACTTGGGTTTTGCTTTGCTAGATAGTAGTAAGAGTGAAGAAGGTGTGAGGATGATCATGGTAAAACCTCTCAATTTATAGAAGTGAAAAATTATGGAGAAATGTGTTTGATTTGATGTTAAACCATTGAAGAGATGAGGTTCCTAATGATTTGGAAGTGGGTTGAATGCTAGTCATATCACCCAAGTCAAGCCATTCAAGAGAGATGGAGTGAAGAAGAAAAGATTTGCAATAAATGTGTTCTAGTGAGTGGAATTTCCTAATATTCAGATCACCCACGGATTTGAAGGTACCAAAATTTGGTTCCTTCCTTTATGCAAAAGGGCTCCTTGGGTGGATTTTTCAAATTTTGAATTTTGGTGGGAAATGGATTTCTTATATACTTAAGTGAATTATACTAGTTCTAATAAGGGATAAGCAAGTTAGGATTGATTTATAAGCATTGGATGGTAATTTGGAATCACGAAATAGTCAAAATTTAGAAAGTTACCTGAAGGATCCACGGCACCAAAATCATACACGGTCGGAACCCTAAAAAGGGTGCGGTCCGCCTGTACGTGCACGGCGGTACCAATTTACATAACGGACGGTACCAAAATTATGGTGCCGTCGATCCGTGAAGTGCAGAAAAATGGACAGAGTTCGTTTTTAGGTGTCGGGGACCTTTCCGAAACCTGAAATTCTTCTCAAAACATGTTATACTAACCATTTCTAGTTAGGAAAAGCAGATAATATACATATAAACATAGTGGAGCATGTATTTTGAGCAAGGCTTATTGATTTTCACATTATAGTGAAAATGGGTAAAATTTGATAGCATACTTGCGCTATCCCCCTGCATGAAATTGTTAGCATTCACCATTGTTTCAGGTTATATTATCATCCTACATAATAAAACAACCAAATTGTATCAAACATTAATGATAATGTATTGTTCCAAACGCTCCTTAAAAGTACCCTTATTTGTCCAACTTCTTATAAATCTTGTTCATCATCCTACCAAGGCACTTGAACATTCCCTTAGTTTGCTTGAACTTCGCTGATTCATTCTCTATTTCGAGAAGAGACGCATAATACTCATGAGGCGGAAGACGAGAGCTTGGAAGACCATCCTCTGAGCTATTTGATGATGATGATGATGGAGTTGGAGGTTTTGCTCTCTTGCCTTTGTCTTAGCAACTCGTGCATCACTCAAAGGTACAAAGATGTGAGGGATGAGCTCATAGTGAAGGTGCATCCCTTTTGGTGTTGGTGGAATTGGTGCAAAGTTTCTATAGGGACGGGTGAGGAGCATCCCGTATGGAAGAGCAACCGATCCTTGAGTTGGAATATCAATCATTCTCCTAGCTATGTAGTAGGCTAAATTGAATGGTTGACGGGTGGACAAGTTGTAGAGCATATGACAAAGGCAAGCGTTAATGTGATCCCTATTTCCTATGGTGTTAATGACGTTGGCTCTAAGTAGCTCCTCCCATTTTTTAAATTCGGGCTTAAGTTCATTTAGCTCCATTCCATATGGATCTCGGTTTACTTCTTTTCCCTTTCGGGTAATTCGGGTTGTGTCACTTTTTGGGTTAAAAAGGTGTTCACGGATGACATCCTTGTCGGCCAAACGGGTTTGGTAGGGTAGAGAGCGGTCATTGATAGCATCAAGAGCGGTGAGTGACCATTTATCCGAGTAGAGACAAGTTCCTCGGTTGGGAATTCCTAGCACTTGAGCAAAGTTGGCTAAGGTGATGGTGTAGTCGTTTTGATTAATTCTAAACCTAAGACAAAATTCATCATCATCTTCATCACTAAAGCCGGTCACACTAGCATAGAATTCTAACACAAACCTAGGACAAATTGGTTCATCGATGTCAAGAAGACAATCGAATTGAATGGCGGCTAGTTCTTCACGAAGGTTGGTGTTTTCAAGGAAGGATGAGTGAATGGTTCTACCCTCATGGAAATACCTTGATTCTAGACCCTAAATATTTCTACTTGTTTTTTGGTAAGTCCTTTGGTTTTGTGGTGTTTGGGAATGTAGTTAAGGGTGTCTTTGTGATCATAGAATCTTGCGGCTACCATGGTTATTCCTAAGGACAAGAGTTAATATGTTAAAAAATGAGAATAAGTTTTAACGCTTTTTGGTTCTAGTGTGTGCCTATATGAAAACAATTTGGAGTTGCGGTTATCTCGACTCATTTTATGCACAAAAATGGTTTTAGTGGGTGTTTGGCAAATACCATGAGATAACCCAAATGCTCCTAATTCAATGTGGCTTCATTTGAAAATACCCGGGAATGCATATTAGTTATGCAATACCTTTAGTATTCAAGAGCATGCAAGTGATGAAAATTTAACGTTTCTATTTGTATTAGCAATGAAAAAATTGTTTTCCTACAAGTGAGAAGCTTTTCAAAATTTTTGACATGGGGTGTTTGGTTGTTTGAATAGGGCCTTATATTCATTATCTATCAATTAGTGGGAAGCATGATTTGTTTATGCAATATGATAATGTAGTACCTAATTTCAATGACTAGTTATGCAATTTGCCAATTGAATTCATATTTGGTATAAAAGCATACATTAAACCCCATGTAATGATTTGTGATAGTTTTGTGCATAAATAAGAATCCTAGACTCAGAATTAAGAGATGAAATGTAGTTAGGATGATTAGTGAGTAGGAAGATGACAATAATGAGCTTGGTTTAAGTTTTACACGTTTTGGTAAAGTGGGTTTTGAGGAAGAGGTTGATTTGTATATAGCATTTTGTTTTTTGTAGACACCACGGACCGGACGGTACCAAAATTTTGGTTCCGCCTTTGTTATCGTTTGTGCCGTGGCTACAGAGCAGTACAAGACAAATTTGTTTAGTTTTGACTATTCTAATGTTTTGGGCTATGTTTATCCTACATGTTTGGTTCCATTAACCCTAAACCAAGTCTAAGAAGATTAAAAGGTTCTCGTTTAAGAGGCTTAGTTAAGATGTCGGCAATGTTGTCTTCGGAGGATACTTTCTCGATTGAAATGTTTCCTTTTGAACATTGTCGCGAAGAAAGTGATGGCGGATTTCAATATGTTTTGTACGAGCATGTTGAACGGGATTCTTGCTGAGATCGATGGCTCCTTTGTTGTCGCAAAGTATCACAATGTCGTTGAGATGAATTCCATAATCTACGAGAGATTGCTTCTTCCAAAGAGCTTGTTGACATGCTTTTCCGGCTGAGACGTACTCGGCTTCAGTAGTTGAGATGGCTAAGGCCGTTTGCTTTTTGCAAACCATGAGGTGAGACAATGTCCAACAAAAGTGCAAATACCACTTGTACTTTTTCAATCGACATAGTCACCGCATGATCCGAAGTCGGCATACACTATGGTTTCTACACCCGTTCCTTTGGGATACCATAATCCTAAACACGTTGTTCCCTTAATGTATCTAAAAATCCTTTTTATAGCTTCTAAGTGTGATGCCTTTGGGTTTTCTTGAAAGCGAGCACATAGACAAACACTAAACATAATGTCGGGTCTACTAGCCGTAAGATAGAGTAGGCTACCAATCATTCCTCTATATTTAGTGTTATCTACGGATTCACCTTCCTCATCCTTGGTTAGTTTAGTGTCCGAGGACATGGGAGTTTTAGTTGGTTTGGAATCTTCAAGACCAAATTTCCTAAGCATGTCTTTTATATATTTAGATTGGTTAAAAAATATGCCATCTTCTAGTTGTTTTATTTGAAGTCCTAGAAAGAAATTTAACTCACCCATCATACTCATTTCAAACTCGTGCATGATTTTAGAGAAATCATCACATAATTCTTGACAAGTTGATCCGAATATAATGTCATCAACGTATATTTGAACAATGATAATATGTGATTCCTTTTCTTGGTAAAAAGAGTATTATCTACTAATCCCATAGTATATTTGTTATCAATAAGGAAAGTCTTAAGTCGGTCGTACCAAGCTTTTGGTGCTTGCTTAAGACCATACAATGCTTTCTTGAGTTTGAAGACATGATGTGGTTTCTCAAAGTCGGTGAAACCGGGAGGTTGAGCAACATACACTTCTTCGTTAATAAACCCATTAAGAAAGGCACTTTTAACATCCATTTGAAATAATTTAAAATCATAGGCACATGCATAAGCAAGCAATATTCTAATAGACTCAAGCCTAGCTACCGGTGCATAAGTTTCATCATAATCAATCCCTCTTGTTGATTATAACCTTGCGCTACAAGCCTAGCTTTGTTTCTAGATACTATCCCATTTTCATCCATCTTATTTCTAAAAACCCATTTTGTTCCAATTATAGTTTGATCTTTAGGTCTTGGAACTAACTTCCAAACATCATTTCTAACTAATTGGTTTAATTCTTCTTGCATGGCAATAACCCATGATTCATCTTTTATTGCTTCATTTATGGGTTTTGGTTCAATGGTGGATACAAAGCAAAAATAATTACTTTGATTTTGGGCTTGTGACCTTAAGGTTCTTTGATTGAGTTGTCCTATGACCTTTTCTAAGGATGACTTTTAGATTCTTTGATGTTGACAATTTCTTTATTTAATGGTTCATCTTCCTTGTTATTATTAATTATTTCTTGACCTTCTATCATTTGACTTTCAACTAAGTCATCATCTACCAAAGGTGATGTCTTAGAGGGAGGTGGACTTTCGTCGAATGTTATGTTCAACGATTCCTCGACTATCATTGTTTCTTTGTTTAGGACAATGTAAGCTTTACTAGTTTGAGAGTAACCAAGAAATACACCTTCATAAGACTTTGGGTCAAACTTGGTGAGATAATCCTTAGTATTAAGAATAAAGCATTTACAACCAAAGACTCTAAAATATCCTAACGTTGGCTTTTTACCTTTATAGAGTTCATATGGTGTTTTGTTTAAGAAAGGACGTATTAAGACTCTATTCAAAATATATGTAGAAGTGTCAACGGCGTTACACCAAAACTTTTGAGGAATGTTTTGTTCATTAAGCATTGTTCTACTCATTTCTTGAATTGTTCTATTTTACGTTCTACTACTCCATTAGATTGAGGTGTTCGTGGAGTGGAAAAGTTATGTGTTATACCATTTGTATCACAAAAGTTTCCAAATTGAGTTTCGTTGTCAAATTCCCGACCATGATCCGTACGGATCGACACAATTTTGATACCTAGAAGATTTTGAATTTTCTTGCTAAGTATTTCAAATTTATCAAAAGCTTCATTTTTGGTTTTCAAAAACAACGTCCAAGTAAACCTTGAATAATCATCTACTATGACCAAAGTGTATAAGTTGCCTCCATAGCTTCTTATAGCGGATGGTCCAAACAAGTCCATATGTAATAATTCTAGACACTTAGATGTGGACACCATATTTTTAGATTTGTGACTACTATGTGTTTGTTTACCAATTTTGCAAGCGTCGCAAAAGTGTTGGTCATATTTAAGTTTTGGTAAATTCCTAACCAATTCTTTTGAAGATAGGTTTTGTATAAGTCTCATATTAGCGTGACCTAAACGTCTATGCCAAAGAGATGAGCTATCATCTAATGTTGTTAGGCAAAGTTTGTCATTATATGTTTTATCTATCTTCATGACATATATGTTATTTTTCCTAACTCCTTTAGCTATGGTGATACCATCTTTTAGTATTTTACTACCATTTTCATCAAATAGTACCTTATACTTTTTATCACATAGTTGGCTAATACTAAGTAGATTAAATCCTAACCTATCCACATGAGCAACATTTTCAATAGTTAGGGAGTTATGAGCGATCGTTCCTTTGCCAATAATTTTGCTTTTGAGATTGCTACCAAAGGTGACATTACCTCCGTCATACTCTTGGTATGATGAGAAGAGACTTTGTTGCCCGTCATGTGTCGTGAGCAACCACTATCTTTTATCCATTCATCAGGTTCCAATCCAACTTTCAAGCATACCTAAGAAGCAAATAACTCAAGCATTTGGTCCCCAATATCTCATGGGTCCATTTGGGTTACACATACCATTTATTTGATTCATGTATGGAAACGATGGGTAAGAGTTCCATGGCATGTAATCTGAGTTTGATATGGTCTAGGAAAGTTTTGATTCCAACCATTGTGTTGGTAGTTGGGTTGTACGTTGTGGTTGCTCTTAGGAAAGGGCGTTTGGCAAAAGGAGTTTTATATCGTTGTTGAGTAGTTTTTGATCTAAATTCATTTTTGACAAGTCCTACTCCTGAAGTAACGGTTGGTTTTAGTTTAATACTATTATTGGTTTTCTTTGTTATTTTAACAAATTCAGTGCGGTCCGTATTGCGAACATTCGTTCTGTTGAAGTACCCACGCACCATTTTTGCACAACGGACGGAACCCTTATTTTGGTTCCGTCTCGGTCCGTGCTGCATAGCAGCAATTTTGATGAATGTTCGTCCTTTTCGGCCGTTTTATTTTGACTCTTTGGAATTAATACTTCATTAAAACCTAGCCCATTCATGTCCCCTGGTGTTTTATGAATTTTAACTATTTCATCGGCAAGAGCGATGTTCTTGTTAAACCTTTTAAATTTAGAATTGTTTTCTATTAAAACATCTTGTGTGAGCTTTAGTTTTTCTATTTCAAGTTTAAGCTCTTGACATGATTTACAATCATCGTCATTTGCTTTTCCTTTTCTAGTCGTTTTGCTTTTTCTTTTAACTCATAAACTTCATTTTCCAAAAATTCCTTTTTGGTTTTTAAAAATTTATTTTTAGTTATGATTTTTAGACTTAGCTCACACAATTGATTATATTGTTTTTGCAAAGTGTCATCATCAATAGAAGAATAAGAAGAGTCGGAAAGTACCTCATTTGACTCATGTGCCATTAGAGCGATTTCTTCCTTGCTTGATTCTTCATCGTCTTCACTATCACTCCAAGCACCACTTACAAAAGCTCGTTGAGTTTTGCTTTTAGGTGGCTTGGGACATTCTCCTATGAGGTGACTTGCATCACCACATCTAAAACATTTTCTTTCACCTTTTCCCTTCTTGTCATCCCGATCTTTTCCGAATGGCTTCTTTTCTTCTCGAGGTTGTCTTACGAACTTTCCTCTTCTTCTAAAGAACTTAAAATCTCTAACGGCCATGGCATATTCCTCATCTTCACTACCTGAGCAAGATTCGTCATCATCACTTGATTCCGCTTTTGCTTTTAGAGCAACGGATTTGATCTTCTCCTTTTTCCTTTGATGATCTCCGAATCTTTCTCCATCACCATTTCGTGTACTTTGAGGTTACCGATCAACTCGTCTAGTGACATTATTGAGAGATCTTTTGATTCCTCAATGGCGGTCACTTTAGCTCTCCATTTGGGATGGAGTGCTCTAAGAAATTTCCCGACAAAGTTCTTACTACGAAAAGATTCATCAAGTGCTTTAAGTGATGTAATAATAGTGTTAAAGCGAGCAAAGCCACAATCAATGGTTTCATCTTCACGAATAACAAATTGTTCATATTGTTGAACAAGAAGATCAATTTTGTTATCCTTGACTTGTGAATTACCTTGATGTGTAACAATTAAAGATTCCCAAATATCTTTGGCGGTTTCACACATAAAAATTCTTTCATATTCTTTTCTAGGTAAAGCATCATTTTAGCTTCATTATTTTTAGCAACTAGTTTCTTTTGTTCATCAACGGAAATATCCTTTGTTGTAGAACTAAAATCCCCTTTAACAATAATAAACCAAAGGTCTATATCTTTTGATTTTACATATGTTTCAAAACGGTTTTTCCAATAGATAAATCCATTGGTTTCAAAGAGTGGTGGTCTTTGCATAGATTGCCCTTCTTTAAAGTTTTCAGAATCCATGGATCGTTTCAAGTTTATAAAATACAAGTTATTTTAGAAATTCTTGAGCAACGAGGCTCTGGTACCAATTGTAGAAAACTAGAAGGGGGGGTTGAATAGTTTACCAATTAAAAACTTTGTTTTGAAACTTATTGTAAAGATCAATTGATATTGATCTTAGATATGTTAATGAAATATGCAAGCAATATGTAAGAAGTAAATAAGGAAAGAAATGATCAAACCACAACAAGTTGTTTATAGTGGTTCGGTCTACAAGGACTCTTTTTCCTTGCCCTACTCCACTCCTCGAGTCTCACACTCGAGAGTTTAACTTCACTAGTCAACAAGCTCCTTTCACCGGCGGAGAAAACCTTTACACTTCGCTTACACTATTTCCGACACTAAGCTAGATGTCGAGTTCTTTCCAAGGGTACAACTACTCCCACACACAATGTATTTTGAGGACTAAAATACTAACCACTCACACTCACAAGATTATGATGGTTTGATACAACAATGAAGTATGAATCAACACTAGATCATACAACACTAAACAAACAAGACTTCCAACTTCTCGTTGAAGCTTGAATATGACTTGATCTTCTTTGCTACAAAAGAGATCACTAATATGATATGAAACCGAGTTAGAAAGGTTAGAGAGAAGATATGTATGAGAGTATGTTAGAAAGGATGAAAAACTACTTGGCTTGGCATTGCTATTTATAGCCAAAGTGGACAGGAGCGTCCACGGACCGCGGAACCCTTAAAAGGGTTCCGTCAGTGTACCATTTTGGTACCGCCGGTCTGACATCAAGATATCAAATCTTTGCTAAAGTCAACTCTATCTAAGTGAGATTGTGTAAGATATGAAGAGTACAAATTCACACAAAATATCTAATGAAATCTTCTAATGATTTCCATGATGCATTACATGATGTCATAAGTTGTATTTCTATTTTTAGAAATATGCAAGTACATAAGTAGTGTTTGGTTTTAAGAACCTAACACATTCTAAAAACTACTATCATACATAATGATTAGAGTCATATCAAGATGTTACTAATCATAAATGTAAATGCTTGAATGATGAATATATTGTTTGAAAAAGCTTGTTTTAATATCTATTAAACTTGACAAGCTTTAAGCTTTTATACAAATTAAATTTACTTTTGTCGTTAACAAAACTTAGGTAAAGATCAAAAATATAAATAACGTTTAATGACGATATTTGTATTAACAGATTCTATAATATCTGGAATGGTTGATTCTGATGCAAAGGGGTTAAAGAATGCATTGCATCATAATTTATATGTGCAGGTACATCTTGATTATGTGAATCATCAGCGGGTTCGTTGTCATTGGAAGCAGTTTATTCTACTATTGTTAGAGACTCAATTTGTGGTGCATCAACAACAACAGTTGATACATTTGGAGCACGGTGTTTGAGATACTCGTCAAACAGAGGAGCAAATAAAGTTTCCACTTGACTTCGTGTAAGTTGAAATTGTTGAGGAGCTGATGATTCAGGAAAGTTAGACGGTTGAATCTGGGTTCTAAGTTGTTTCGCTTATAAGCCATTTCTGTAATCTCATTGAAATGTACATGAATGGTTTCCATGATTTCCCTAGTTCGACGGTTCCAAATACGAAATCCTTTAGAATTTTCACAATATCCAATGAAGACTCCTATATCGGCTTTATGGTTGAGCTTTCCATGATCGTCACGATTATTATTCGGATAATATAGAGCCCCTAACACATGAAAGAGCTTAATGTTAGGTTTATGTTTATGAACAAGCTCGTAAGGGATTTGTTGTGGCTTTTGTTAATGATTGAATGGTTCTGAGTATAACATGCAGTTGAAATTATTTCAGCCTATAGGTAATCAGGTAATTTGGAGTTTATCAGCATCCACTAATGTCCTGTTGCGTCTTTCAACTACAACATTTTGTTCGGGATTACTAGTTATTGATGTGTGATGCGTAATTCCCGCTTTCTCGAAGTAACCACGAAGCTTCTGATTTTTTAACTCAATACCATTATCCTTTCTTACTATTCTTCATGTATCCATAAGTTGAACTTGAATCTTTGTAAGGAATGTGATAATCATATCTGGATCTAAATCTTTGCTTCGAAGAAAGTAAACCCAACTTCATCGGGAATAATCATCGATGATTACCAAAATGTAACATTTGTTGTTGATAGTTTGCACGCACATCAGGCCACATAAATCCATGTAAAGAAGTTCTAGCACATGATTGGTGCGTTGTTCAGGTATTGAAGGGAATTTAGCGCGTGTGCTTTTTCCTTGTTCACATGCCGTACATATGTGATCTTTGGAGTACCGGAATCTTGAAAGACCTTTGACTAGTTTGTGTCGTGCGAGTTCAGTGATGGTTTTGAAATTTAAATGGGAAAGCCGTTTGTGCCATAACCATGATTTAGTTGAAGTTTCTTTGGAAAGTAAACAGACTAGTGAAGAAGAAATCATATCTGTCATGGATATAGTGTAAAGGCTTGTTTCTCTTTTTCCTGACATTAGATCATTTCCTTTCAAATTACGTACAAAACATGTTTTCTCCCAAAATTCTACTGCAAAATCCCCATCATAGAATTGACCTACTGAGAAAGAATTATGACCCAGGCCTTCGACATAGTAAACTCAACTTATTTTGATGTTGCCATTGATATAGTCTCCATAGCCCATGATAGCAGCGAAATGATCATTCCCAGATCTGACAGTGCCGATGAACTTTGAAACAAAGTTTACTAACAATTTGAGATTGCCTGTCATATGTCAGGTGCAGCCACTATCAACATTCCACAGAACGATTTAGATCACCTGCATTACACACAGACGACGAAGGTGGAATAGTGATAGAGGTGGAACCCAAAGAGTTAGTGGGTTTGTTACATTTATAGCACCACATGTTAACAACTTTGGGTATCCACTTAAAACTAGGTGTACGCTGTAACCATTTCTGCCAAGTCCAGCTATTTCGTGCTTTTGCCTTAGTGAATTCGTTAGGTGATGGCATTTTCTTAGGAGTTGTTATCGCATATATGGGTTTATGTATGGCATTCTTAGAAACTATAATTGGCGCTTTGCCTAGCACAGACTTAGAAGCTATAGTGGGCCTAGAGGTAGTGCCATTTTTATGTTTCCAAGTACAAGATAAAAGAGAATTCACAACACAATGATCATGATTACCAGATAGTATACTTTTACGAGAAAACACACAAGATGCTTCAACATTCTCTTTTAATGCGTTCACAGGTCTAACATTCATTAAATTTTTGTTACTATTACATTTTTATAATGCAATATCTAAAGCAGATGCAACATGATTTTTATTCGAATTCCAAACATGATCTTCCACTTCTGGGGCTTCTGTTTTTCTGCTTCTATGATGCAAATTCCTATTCTTCGATTTGATGCTCTTAGGCGGTGATTTACTAACGCTAGTATTGGAGGCAACTATTCTTGTAGAAGTGAAGGGCTATTAATATATTGGGGTTTGTAGGTAGTGTGCTGCCTAGGTGTAGTATCAACTTTAAACATTCCAGGTTTATTAACATTTGTGTTACTAAACTTTCCTTTCTCTAGTTTATCCAGTTTCTCTTTTAATTCAATGATGATGTGTTGTTGGTCTTGAATTTTTGAGTTTAAGTTTCCATTCTCATGCATCATATTACGGGTGTATTCAAAATTTTTGTCGAGTTGTTTTGATGCTTGATTACGTGTCTTTTTTAGAGAATCAAAAATTATTTTGTATTCCATTTTCAATTGCTCAATCTCTTGTGCGTATTTGAAAAGTTGACATTTTAAAGACGCGTTTTCATCATCCAATTGTCCAAGTTTTGTTTTCAACGTGTTTTCAACAGACTGGTTTTCTTTATTTTGTAAAGCTAGCTCAAAATCAAGACTCTGAGCTAGACACCAATGAAGATGTCGTTTAAGTTTAGAAATTTCGTTTGACATTTTACGTTGAACATCATCATTTTGACTCAAAATTCTCTCATTTTCCTCTTTTAAAATCTCAATCTCTTGTTTTCAACGTTTCATTTTCCTCTTTTAACTTTAAAGTGTCAGCATTGATTTCAGCAACAGGCACATTTTCATAAGATGAATGAGCAGTATATGGTAACACAACAGAGATAATATCAAAACAAAGAACATCTTCCAAGAGTCGATTCACATGTTTACGAAGAATTTCTTTTTATGTTTTGTGTTTGAAATCGATGTCTCAGTTGCATTGAAAGTGTTCATCATGGATGCAACTTCTTTTTGAAGTTCATCTTCCCAAAGGGTTGCACACAAATGCAAATGTTAGACATGAGGTAAGAATTGTGTTTGAGAATCTTGTCGTTTCTTTTTCGATGTGATTGAAAAGTTGGCAATTTTAATTTTCCGAGAATTTTGTTCATTGTTTCTGCAAAAACTTTATATCTTCCATAAATGTATCAAAATACCTTAGTTACCATACATTGTTTAGGAAGATTAGGTAAAGGACTGCTATTGAAAGAGGATGGTAAAAGTCCATTTACTTGACGAGTTTGACGAGGCAGGAAACAAATCATGGTTGTTCTGTTTTCTCTTGTTTTGGGACAAAAGTTTCATAAAGATTTGGTTATTTTGAATAATCGAAAGGTTGATTATATTTACTTTACTCATTTTAATTGACTGACAGTCCTCTGTTCCCATTCCTACCGAATCATATACAACAACTTACGAACAAATTACATCATCATCTAAACATTCTTTACTATAAATTTTTGGATTTTCCTTGAGAGTTGTGTGGAGAAAACTTGGATCTTTGAAGCCTAGAGCAAAACTTTTTGTACCATAAGGATTTGGTTTTAAAGTTAACATTTGTATTTGTTTAACTGACTTACCAGTTTTGTATACAACATTTGTAAAATCTTTTAACTTTCCTTCCAAAATGACGATTTCATCAAGGTGAGAATCAAGTAATCTCTTGAATTTTTTTATGTTGAGAAAAACTTTGTTGACAAAGGAACAACTCAAGTTTGGTTTTTGAAGATGGTTTGTGAGTTGATCAATTTGTTGTTTTGTTCTAGTTTTTGGTTTTTCAAGTTTCCAAAGAAATCAAATCTTTGAAGGAGGTCATGGTCTCCATTTGATGTTGTAATTCTTGTTCTTTTACGTATGATTTTTGAAATGCAACATCAAAACTTTGTTCCCTTGTTTCCTGATTTTCAAAATTTGTGAGTTGGAATTTACAGCTCTCAAGTTCATCCGTTAATAATGTAATTTTGACTTTTAAGTCACTGTTTATTTCAGTGCATTTTTTGACTTGGGAATAGGTGGTCAAGACCAAAGCCATGAGATCTACATCTGGACTATGCGAAGATTCAATTTGTTCAATTTGATCATTGTTATATTCTTCAATTGGATCATCAAATATAACAACTGGGTTATTCTGATCATCTTCTTATGAGAATAAAATCGTTTGAATCGGGTACCTTCAAGAAAAGGGGTTTTGGGGGCCGAAACCTTTTGCAACGGCAAAAATGGTGCCAAATACATATTTGGCATATGGGATCCGCAGCGTGATAAAACAACTTGGTATTTGAGATGGCTATTAAGAAACTGTTCCAAATAAGTAGGCGTTTGGAACATTTTCTAATAATGGTGCCAAATACACTTGTATTTGAAACGGTTTGAGTTACTAGTGCCAAATATTTATGTATTTGGATCGTTATCTCTTGTTGGTTCCAAATAATCATGTCACAAACGGTTGGTATGAGCGGTGCTAAATACTTATATGTATTTGGAACATTATTATCGAATTTTAAATCTTGATGTATTTGGAGCGATTTTATAACTTGTGAAAAATACAGAAATATATTTGGGCGATTTTTTGAAACTATCTTTAAATCATATGTATTTGGGAAAATTTTGAAAAAAACGACCCAATTTACTCTAATATTCATTAGCCCTTTGTCTTTAACTTTTAATCTCTATATTTAATTAGTATCTATCATATTACTTAAAGCAGCGTCGCGCCCAATTTACTGGTGGAGTTAATATGTTCCTTGTCTCTGAGGTGCCACCTTCATCTTTAAGTTTTAAAAGTAAGGTGCTTTGATATTCACTTTGCCTCTACTCTTTTGGTTGTGGACAGCACATTAGCCGAAGTGACCCGTGCCTGCGCATTTTGTATCACTTGCTGTCTAAATTTCCGGTTGTTGCATTCGCGTTTCAAAAATCCGAACCTTTCTCAGGAACTTTGTGTTGTTCATATTTCCGGTAATCGGCTTGCCGGTGCCTATTCCCCGCATAACTACGATGTAGCGACATCCATAATTCTGTTTTGAACTTCAACCCATCCACCCTTATGTGGCAGATTCTAGTGTTGGATGAAGAGCTTTGTAGAGCGGTTGTTAGATGGGTTAGTATCTAACTTCAGCTTTAGCAAAGTGCAAATATACGGTCAATTCTTGGAATTCATCTTCATTTGGATCGTTTGCTTGTGTATAGTACATGATTGTCGAGTTGTGTATTGAACCATTTGATTATAAGGTGATTGTTGTGGAGCGAGTTGGATCTTTGGAGGAGGATTGAGGAATAAGTAAAGCTGAAGTTGCTAGTCGTAATTTGACATTGGAAATTGTTGAGATTGAGCCATTAGTGCAAGTGAATCAAGGTGTAGGCGGTTTAGAAGCATACTTGCGTATAGCATCTTTGGCAACTTCTTTTTCATCATACTTCAGATAATCGAACAACAACCCATGTTTAGCTTTATGGAGATTCTTGGTTTGATGAAAAAACGGACGTATTTTCCCCGGACCTAAAGAATTTAGAAACTTGGTGTTGATGGCAATCTTTGGAATGTTAGCGTTATGTCTTTCAAGTCATTGATAATAATACGTAAAGCCGATGATAGTATGATTCCAATGATTCTCCAGGTGTAATGGTGAACGTGTCATAGAAGTGATACAGCTTAGATTTCTTGTCCTCTTTGTTCAATTATGTTCCTTCTATCAAAAAATGGATGTTTTCCCACATAGCTTGTGCTGTTTTTTAAAGTCAATGCTTCGGAAAATTGGGTTCCGTATTCCCATACAAATGTATTACATGGAAAGTTGATATGCTTTAACTTAGTATTTGATGGGGTTAGATGACTATCTTCTGAGGAGTTGACATCATGCTGACGTGGTAGAACAACCCGATGGAATCTCTTGAACAGGTTGTTGTAGGCGGGGTATGGTCCTTCAAGGATGACCGTTTGAGATCTTTGCCATTTAGCTTCAAGTAGTTCAATAAACCTTAAGAATCGATTTCCCATTGAACATAATTTCTGGTGTAGAGCATTGGAGTCTGTCGAGAGACTGCTTCATCCGTTAATTCTTAACTTGTGGGGAGCTTCACATTTGTTCAAAAATGTGTTGCTTTAGATTCATACGAGGAGAAGTATTGTTTTAGAGTGTATTGTTGTTGTTGTTGTATTTGTTGGAAAAATTGTTGTGGTGAAGGTTGTTGGTTGTTGATTGGTGCTATTCTTTGAGGGTATTTGCTAAGGAGATTGTTTTTCTTTGGTATTGTTGAGGAAAATAGTTTAATCGATTAGTTAAAGACATGATATTTGTATAGTTGATGGATCTTGATAATTGATAAGTGTGTTGTGGTGCAAGTTCGATAAGAAACGACGAGTTCAATAATGATGACTAAGTTTGAAAGGTTATTATGAAAATTACATATTACTTACTTTTAAGTTTTTAAGTTTAAAAAACAGCATGCACATACTATAGGTAGTAAAGATTTGGAAACTTCTAGTCTCCGTACATCAAAAGACAAATTTCATATC
>OU343223.1:170226317-170267160 GCA_910596185.1 Chrysanthemum makinoi
GATCACCTATGCTTTGAAAACTCGTACGATTAAATCCTCGCGATTGTGAAGATACTTCGTCTGTTTGCCTTGAGAGTTATTCAATATTTTGAAATTTTCGTGATGTATTCTTTGATGAACTACCAAGATTACCATCTAAATGTGAAGTTTTTTCGTTCTGGTTATAAGAATTTGTTTAGTCACTACTCGAGGTAGAATGTGATTGCAATAAAGGTATGTGTGTATGATGCAAGTATTATGACGCCTGGCCAACGTGATAATAGTTACATCATATAACTTGAACTTATTGGGATCATAGTATATTTTGAGAACATTCCTGAGAACAGTAAGTTGGTTGATTTAGAATTCTATCTGTATAAGAGCGACGTTTTACCTAATTCTGAAACTTCGTATTGAACGACATCAGTTGAATGGAAAGAACTTGTATAAAACTAGAAGGGGGGTTGAATAGTTTACCAATTAAAACTTTGTTTTGAAACTTATTGAAAGATCAATTGATATTGATCTTAGATATGTTAATGAAATATGCAAGCAATATGTAAGGAGTAAATAAGGAAAGAAATGATCAAACCACAACAAGTTGTTTATAGTGGTTCGGTCTACAAGGACTCTTTTTCCTTGCCCTACTCCACTCCTCGAGTCTCACACTCGAGATTTTAACTTCACTAGTCAACAAGCTCCTTTCACCGGCGGAGAAAACCTTTACACTTCGCTTACACTATTTCCGACACTAAGCTAGATGTCGAGTTCTTTCCAAGGGTACAACCACTCCCACACACAACGTATTTTGAGGACTAAAATACTAACCACTCACACTCACAAGATTATGATGGTTTAATACAACAATGAAGTATGAATCAACACAAGATCATACAACACTAAACAAACAAGACTTCCAACTTCTCGTTTGAAGCTTGAATGTGACTTGATCTTCTTTGCTACAAAAGAGATCACTAATATGATATGAAACTGAGTTAGAAAGGTTAGAGAGAAGATATGTATGAGAGTATGTTAGAAAGGGATGAAAAACTACTTGGCTTGGCATTGCTATTTATAGCCAAAATGGATAGGAGCGTCCACGGACCGCGGAACCCTTAAAAGGGTTCCGCCCGTGTACCAATTTGGTACCGCCGATCGGCATCAAGATATCAAATCTATGCTAAAGTCAACTCTATCTAAGTGAGATTGTGCAAGATATGAAGAGTACAAATCCACACAAAATATCTAATGAAATCTTCCAATGATTTCCATGATGCATCACATGATGTCATATGTTGTATTTCTATTTTTAGAAATATGCAAGTATTAAGTAGTGTTTGGTTTTAAGAACCTAACACATTCTAAAACTACTATCATACATAATGATTAGAGTCATATCAAGATGTTACTAATCATAAATGTAAATGCTTGAATGATGAATATATTGTTTGAAAAAGCTTGTTTTAATATCTATTAAACTTGACAAGCTTTAAGCTTTTATACAAATTAAATTTACTTTTGTCGTTAACAAAACTTAGGTAAAGATCAAAAATATAAATAACGTTTAATGATGATATTTGTATTAACAATCTCCCCCTTTTTGTTGAGGACAAAATATAAATTTTATTTTTATAAAAGATACAAAGTTTGTGCAAGAGTTATAAAAATATTAGTTTTAGAACTTGAAAAGAGAAAGATAATGCAAGTGTATGATGTTTGACTATTTATGAAAGTCAAAGTGTTCACTAGTTGATGTATGATGTTGACTTTTTAGAAAGTCAGTATGCAAATTGACTTTTAAGAAAAGTCAAAATGTAATAAAGTTCTATATTTTCTCCCCTTTTGTCTCAACAAAAGTAGAGGCGTATCTTGCGGAATGTAATGAGCCCGAGCCATTATCTCCCCCTTGATCAAAGCTCCCCTAAATTGGGTGCTTAATGGGAAGATACATGGATTGTGAAAGTAAAAGCTACAAAAAATGTTAGTAATAATGATCATTCACAAGCATTTCCAAACACTATGTAAAAGCACCAATACTATAATAAAACACACCATTCATTAGTTAAAATTTTCATGAATAAAGATCATGAAATGGGAACACAATGATGTGTTTTAGTACAAGAAAGAAAGAAAAGAAAATACTCCTAAGAAGAGAAAACTAGAAATGCTAAACTATGACCATCCTAATTTGATGGTGGATGAGAAAGAGCGTTGAGGCGCAAGGATATGATTGAGGATGAACCTCATTTCTTCTTGAAAGTCAAGGACCATAACCGGTGTCCTATCAACGGTTTGGGCCGTTTGCTCACAAGTTGAGCAACCATGCCTAGGGGGTAGTATGTTTGGGGAGGTTGTGGTGGTGGAATGGTAGATGTGTTGGTGTTGGTGGAAATGTTTGGGTGGTCATGATGGAATCAAGCAAAGCACTTTGCATTTGCATTGTCTCACTCAAGTGAGAGTCCACCATGCCTTTGAATTGGTGGAGGTTGTGGAGTTCCGTTTGAATCTCCTCTCTAGTGGGATTGGCATCCCACATATACTCCTCAATGTCCTCAAGATGAGGGGACATTGATGTGGAGAGTGAATGATCCCCATACAAAGGACCATGAATGTCTTTGTGAATGGGGTGGAAGAGAAGAGGTTTAGGCCCTAATGGGGCGTTTGGGTCAAGGAATGACCGAGGTGACTCATGAGCCATCCGCTCAATGGAGCCAAATGATGGCAATGGTGGTGGATGATTTGGCCTAGGAGGCAAGTCATCCAAGTCCTCAAAGAAAGGATTTGGTGAAGTTGGTGGAGTGGAAAATAACTCCATAGGAATGAGAGTTGGAGACCTTGGTGAAGGTGGTGAGGGTGTTTTGGATGTTTGGATGGGTGCCGGTGGAGGTGAAGTTGGTGTTTTTGTTGGTGGTGGAGTGGTGATCACAATGTGTGATTGAGTAGGTGTGGCTAAGGTGATATGTGCTTAAACACATATCTTTTGTTTATCAAATCTAACCCAAAATAACCAAGAAAGAGCCGTTTATTGCTAATATTTGTTGCTTATGAGGTTGTGCAGTACACGGATACGATAAAACACTCAAAAAGAAGCCAAACATAAGATAAAAACCGAGCACGAGAGATTAAGAGAGCTAAAGCTGAGTTTTAAGGTCAATTATGCATTTGTGAAGATTTCTACTCTGAGGATGCATTTTTGAATATTTGATCAAAGTTTGCGAATTGTCAGAAATGTTCCCTAACTTTGAAAGCATTTACGCAAAATGACCCTCAAGTTTCAAAAGTTTCAAATACAGTCCCTGGATTATTGAAGAATGACAAGATCAACCCTTGGATTAAGTTTTCAGATTTTCATGTTTGGTCCCTGGAAATTCGACGGCATGGCCCTTATAAGTTTACATGGATTCAATTTATATCCTAAATCTATTCTAGCCATGTTACAAAACCCACGGCCAAACTTGTTACCCGGTTCAAACGCAAAACACTATACCCTAATCCGCTTTACCCGGTTTTACCTCGTTCCCACTTAACCCACGGTCAAACGGTCAATATAATCTAAATAATATAAAAAAATAAGCCGCCACTATTTTTCTCCCAACCCCCCAAACCTGTGATGTCTTAGAACCCTAAATTACCTTCGCTCACTCAAGTAAAAATACCATCATTAAGGGCAATTATGTACTATCACCTGACACCTTATGACACATCTGACACATGGGGGTTGCCAGGTCACTGATCCGTGTGATATACTCTCCTCTGATTGGCTGAAGTTGCGTGGAAATCACATCCAAGGGTAGATAATGAAAGAATGATGCTGGGATTTAATCCAAGGGTTGTAAACGTCCAAGAGAAAGCACAAGATGGGATTTCTAGATGCTTCCAAGACCTCTAGCTAGGCTATAAATACCCCGTTCATTCCTCACTTGTAAAAAAAAGTAGAATTTGAGTAGATTAATAGTAGCTTATTCATGTTTATGTTTTAAATTTTCATTTCTGTAATTTCTGTATTTCAAAATTTTGTAATCACAAGTTTTAAGTAATTTCAGCTTTTCTTAATCAATCTCTTACTGTTTATTAATTTTAGCTTATTAGTGTTTCTATTAATCATTTTAGCTTATCTTAATTCATTTTCAGCTTATTTGTTTTATAAAATAAAAATCACAAAAAAAAATAAGAAAAATACTAAAAAATAAAAAAATATCTCAAATCTTTTGTTAAGTTGCAATCAGCTTGTGTTTAGGTTACTATAAGCTCTTATAAGCTTATCAATAGCTTAGTAAGTGCTTATTCCTTTCTCTACTCAGTTCTATCTTCAAAAGCAATTTTGGTCAACATAGTCAATTGCAGTCATTATACTCATGATCTGAATTGTGATGTGATGGTGAAATTGGGTTGATTCTGAATGGATTGGGTTAAGACAGTTAGGTCTGGCTATTTGTTCTTTGGCAAGCCATAGTGGCTAGGACACAAGTGAGTTTTTATAAGTCATATCTGTGATAATTTGATCTTAAGCTTGTTGTTCATTTGATTATGTTTGTGAGTATAGTAGCATAATTTAGGTGTTAATTGGTTATTTGATTCAGTTGAATTGCTAGTAGCATATAGTTAAGTAGTTAAGTTTGTTAAATTGCAACTGTTTTAATAAATAGTGTTTGGATCAGCTCATTGGTTGGAACTTGAGCTTAGTCCAGTGGTTGATTATAATAGTAGAGTATATTTATAGGCATATTATAGTCTACTAGTTCATTCATTTGCACTCTAGAATCTCGATAGTCAAAATCACTCCATAACCATTTCATTTTCATCTAAGTAAGACGCTTGATGAGATTTAGCATTTAGGTTTAGAATTAGATAAGTTAGTTTGCATAAGCTCTATTTTATCATAAAACATCATAATTAGTTCACAAATTAAGCCCTAAACTCAGTTTAGTCAAAGTATCAAATCTGTATTTAAAAGTCAAAAGTGTAAAAAACCAGCCATCAAACTTGTGGATTTTAATAGCTTTCATTTCTGATTCATAACAAGAAATTTGGATTAAACAACTTCAATTGGTCAGTTTTTCAAAAGACATTTTTGTAGAATTTTGAGAATTTTATATAAGCAGTTATAAGTCCTACTTAGATGAAATGTCCTGACACCTCAGCCATAACTGAGTTGTGCACAGGCTTCTTACAGAAGCTCTCAAGGCTTCATTATAGCTTATCCTTGCCTCAAATTTGGTTTTTGTGATCTCTGGTTGGTGGTTTCTAGTTTCCAATTCATGGTTTCGCTCCAAATTTTGATAAGCCTGTACTTTAGCTTAAAGTAGGACCATAGTGGCTGTTTGGTTTTAGTGGTTAACTAGTATCAAACTTTTATAGATTGCTTATTTGAGGTTAGGAATAGTTGCAATTAGTTGATTTAGAGTAGTTATAGTATAGACTAGCTTCTGAATCATTGGAGTTCTAACATATTTTATAAATTTTATTACAAGTGCTTATTTGCAAATCAGTTTCACTGCAGCTCCAATTTCTGCACATTAGTATAGTTTTATATTTTCTATAGATTAGAATAATATTTTAGACTTTTCCTGAAATTTCATAATTTTTAGTTATCAAGCATTATTTTTCTTGATTTAAAATGAGCTTTTTAAGGCATTTTAAATAGCTTTTATTACAAAATAAACTTAAAAAAGTTCCAAAAATAATTTTTCAATTTCCTAGATTAAGAAAAATTATAAAAAAGCCAAAAATTATTTTTCCAAATTTTTCCGAAGTTTAATTTGTAATTTTTAGAATTTAAATTAGTTTTAATTCAAATAAATTCCGAAAAATCATAAAATTATTTCTTTTTAATTCTTATTTAATTTTCAAATATCATTTTTAGTTAGAAAGTAATTTTAGATCATTTTAGATTTAGATTAAACGTAGTTACATCTTTATTTGGCGTTTTATTCCGCATATTTAGGATTTCGTAGCTACATTCCCTTAATTGCTTCCCACTTTTCGCTGTGAGTTTAGATCAAAATCAAAAATCCAAAAACATCGAAGCATTTTAATAACGTAACCAATAACGACGCTTTCCATTCACACCTCGGTGAAACGACTGGATGATTTGGCCTAGGAGGAAAGTCATCCAAGTCCTTCAAGAAAGGATTTGGTGAAGTTGGTGGAGTGGAAAATAACTCCATAGGAATGAGAGTTGGAGACCTTGGTGAAGGTGGTGAGGGTGTTTTGGATGTTTGGATGGGTGAGGTGAAGTTGGTGTTGTTGTTGGTGGTGGAGTGGTGATCACAATGTGTGATTGAGTAGGTGTGGCTAAGGTAAGGTTTGTATCATCTCGGATGGGAGATGAGATTGTGAGTGGAGAAGACTCGGATGAGGAGCTAAGGTTAACGAAGCAACAAGGCCTCACACTAATTCTAGCGGTCTTCTTGCAAGGTTTTGGAGATGATTTTGTCATTTTGACTTTGGTTTTTCTTTGCTAGATGATAGTAAGAATGAAGAAGGTGTGAGGATGATCATGGTAAAACCTCTCAATTTATAGAAGTGAAAAATCATGGAGAAATGTGTTTGATTTGATGTTAAGCCATTGAAGAGATGAGGTTCCTAATGATTTGGAAGTGGGTTGAATGCTAGTCATATCACCCAAGTCAAGCCATTCAAGAGAGATGGAGTGAAGAAGAAAAGATTTGCAATAAATGTGTTCTAGTGAGTGGAATTTCCTAATATTCAGATCACCCACGGATTTGAAGGTACCAAAATTTGGTTCCTTCCTTTATGCAAAAGGGCTCCTTGGGTGGATTTTTCAAATTTTGAATTTTGGTGGGAAATGGATTTCTTATATACTTAAGTGAATTATACTAGTTCTAATAAGGTATAAGCAAGTTAGGATTGATTTATAAGCATTGGATGGTAATTTGGAATCACGAAATAGTCGAAATTCAGAAAGTTACCCGAGGATCCACGGCACCAAAACTTACACGGCGGAACCCTAAAAAGGGTGCCGTCCTGTCCGGCCTGCAGTGCACGGCGGTACCAATTTACATAACGGACGGTACCAAATTTATGGTGCCGTCCGATCCGTGAAGTGCAGAAAAATGGACAGAGTTCGTTTTTAGGTGTCGGGGACTTTTCGAAACACGAAATTTTCTCAAAACATGTTATGCTAAACATTTCTAGTTAGGAAAAGCAGATAACATATATATAAACATAGTGGAGCATGTATTTTGAGCAAGGCTTTTGATTTTCATATTATAGTGAAAACGGGTAAAATTTGATAGCATACTTGTGCTATCCCCCTGCATGAAATTGTTAGCATTCACCATTGTTTCAGGTTATATTATCATCCTACATAATAAAACAACCAAATTGTATCAAACATTAATGATAATGCATTGTTCCAAACACTCCTTAAAATTACCCTTATTTGTCCAACTTCTTGTAAATCTTGTTCATCATCCTACCAAGGCACTTGAACATTCCCTTAGTTTGCTTGAACTCCGCTGATTCATTCTCTATTTCGGGAAGAGACGCATAATACTCATGAGGGGGAAGACGAGAGCTTGGAAGACCATCCTCGGAGCTATTTGATGATGATGATGATGGAGTTGGAGGTTTTGCTCTCTTGCCTTTTGTCTTAGCAACTCGTGCATCACTCAAAGGTACAAAGATGTGAGGGATGAGCTCATAGTGAAGGTGCATCCCTTTTGGGGTTGGTGGAATTGGTGCAAAGTTTCTATAGAGACGGGTGAGAAGCATCCCGTATGGAAGAGCAACCGATCCTTGAGTTGGAATATCAATCATTCTCCTAGCTATGTAGTAGGCTAAGTTGAATGGTTGACGGGTGGACAAGTTGTAGAGCATATGACAAAGGCAAGCGTTAATGTGATCCCTATTTCCTATGGTGCTAATGACGTTGGCTCTAAGTAGCTCCTCCCATTTCTTAAATTCGGGCTTAAGTTCATTTAGCTCCATTCCATATGGATCTCGGTTTACCTCCTTTTCCTTTCGGGTAACTCGGGTTGTATCACCTTTTGGGTTAAACAGGTGTTCACGGATGACATCCTTGTCGGCCAAACGGGTTTGGTAGGGTAGAAAGCGGTCATTGATTGCATCAAGAGCGGTGAGTGACCATTTATCCGAGTAGACACAAGTTCCTCGGTTGGGAATTCCTAGCACTTGAGCAAAGTTGGCTAAGGTGATGGTGTAGTCGTTTTGATTGATTCTAAACCTAAGACAAAATTCATCATCGTCTTCATCACTAAAGCCGGTCACACTAGCATAGAATTCTAACACAAACCTAGGACAAATTGGTTCATCGATGTCAAGAAGACAATCGAATTGAATGGCGGCTAGTTCTTCACGAAGGTTGGTGTTTTCAAGGAAGGATGAGTGAATGGTTCTACCCTCATGGAAATACCTTGATTCTAGACCCTAAATATTTCTACTTGTTCCTTGGTAAGTCCTTTGGTTTTGTGGTGTTTGGGAATGTAGTTAAGGGTGTCTTTGTGATCATAGAATCTTGCGGCTACCATGGTTATTCCTAAGGACAAGAGTTAATATGTTAAAAATGAGAATAAGTTTTAACGTTTTTGGTTCTAGTGTGTGCCTATATGAAAACAATTTGGAGTTGCGGTTATCTCGACTCATTTTATGCACAAAAATGGTTTTAGTGGGGTGTTTGGCAAATACCATGAGATAACCCAAATGCTCCTAATTCAATGTGGCTTCATTTGAATATACCCGGGAATGCATATTAGTTATGCAATACCTTTAGTATTCAAGAGCATGCAAGTGATGAAAATTTAACGTTTCTATTTGTATTAGCAATGAAAAAATGTTTTCCTACAAGTGAGAAGCTTTTCAAAACTTTTGACATGGGGTGTTTGGTTGTTTGAATAGGGCCTTATATTCATTATCTATCAATTAGTGGGAAGCATGATTTGTTTATGCAATATGATAATGTAGTACCTAATTTCAATGACTAGTTATGCAATTTGCCAATTGAATTCATATTTGGTATAAAGGCATACATAAAACCCCATGTAATGATTTGTGATAGTTTTGTGCATAAATAAGAATCCTAGACTCAGAATTAAGAGATGAAATGTAGTTAGGATACTTACAATGATGTTATCTTCAGTGATTAGTGAGTGGGAAGATGACAATAATGAGCTTGGTTTAAGTTTTACACGTTTTGGTAAAGTGGGTTTTGAGGAAGAGGATGATTTGTATATAGCGTTTTGCTTCAGTAGACACCACGGACCAGACGGCACCAAAAATTTGGTTCATTTGTTGTCGTTTGGTGCGGGCTACAGCAGTACAAGACAAATTTTTTTACTTTTGACTATTCTAATGTTTTGGGCTATGTTTATCCTACATGTTTGGTTCCATTAACCCTAAACCAAGTCTAAGAAGATTAAAAGGTTCTCGTTTAAGAGGCTTAGTTAAGATGTCGGCAATGTTGTCTTCGGAGGATACTTTCTCGATTGAAATGTTTCCTTTTTGAACATTGTCGCGAAGAAAGTGATGGCGGATTTCAATATGCTTTGTGCGAGCATGTTGAACGGGATTCTTGCTGAGATCGATGGCTCCTTTGTTGTCGCAAAGTATCACAATGTTGTTGAGATGAATTCCGTAATCTACGAGAGCTTGCTTCATCCAAAGAGCTTGTTGACATGCTTTTCCGGTGAGACGTACTCGGCTTCAGTGGTTGAGATGGCTAAGGCCGTTTGCTTCTTTGCAAACCATGAGGTGAGACAATGTCCAACAAAAGTGCAAATACCACTTGTACTTTTTCTATCGACATAGTCACCGGCATGATCCGAGTCGGCATACACTATGGTTTCTACACCGGTTCCTTTGGGATACCATAATCCTAAACACGTTGTTCCCTTAATGTATCTAAAAATCCTTTTTAAGGCTTCTAAGTGTGATGCCTTTGGGTTTTCTTGAAAGCGAGCACATAGACAAACACTAAACATAATGTCGGTCTACTAGCCGTAAGATAGAGTAGGCTACCAATCATTCCTCTATATTTAGTGTTATCTACGGATTCACCTTCCTCATCCTTGGTTAGTTTAGTGTCCGAGGACATGGGTGTCTTAGTTGGTTTGGAATCTTCAAGACCAAATTTCCTAAGCATGTCTTTTATATATTTAGATTGGTTAAAGAATATGCCATCTTCTAGTTGTTTTATTTGAAGTCCTAGAAAGAAATTTAACTCACCCATCATACTCATTTCAAACTCGTCGTGCATGATTTTAGAGAAATCATCACATAATTCTTGACAAGTTGATCCGAATATAATGTCATCAACGTATATTTGAACAATGATAATATGTGATTCCTTTTTCTTGGTAAAAGAGTATTATCTACTAATCCCATAGTATATTTGTTATCAATAAGAAAAGTCTTAAGTCGGTCGTACCAAGCTTTTGGTGCTTGCTTAAGACCATACAATGCTTTCTTGAGTTTGAAGACATGATGTGGTTTCTCAAAGTCGGTGAAACCGGGAGGTTGAGCAACATACACTTCTTCGTTAATAAACCCATTAAGAAAGACACTTTTAACATCCATTTGAAATAATTTAAAATCATAGGCACATGCATAAGCAAGCAATATTCTAATAGACTCAAGCCTAGCTACCGGTGCATAAGTTTCATCATAATCAATCCCTCTTGTTGATTATAACCTTGTGCTACAAGCCTAGCTTTGTTTCTAGATACTATCCCATTTTCATCCATTTTATTTTGAAAAACCCATTTTGTTCCAATTATAGTTTGATCTTTAGGTTTTGGAACTAATTTCCAAACATCATTTCTAACGAATTGGTTTAATTCTTCTTGCATGGCAATAACCCATGATTCATCTTTTATTGCTTCATTTATGGTTTTGGGTTCAATGGTGGATACAAAACAAAAATAATTACTTTGATTTTGGGCTTGTGACCTTAAGGTTCTTTGATTAAGTTGTCCTATGACTTTTTCTAAAGGATGACTTTTAGATTCTTTGATGTTGACAATTTCTTTATTTAATGGTTCATCTTCCTTGTTATTATTAATTATTTCTTGACCTTCTATCATTTGACTTTCAACTAAGTCATCATCTACCAAAGGTGATGTCTTAGAGGGAGGTGGACTTTCGTCGAATGTTATGTTCAACGATTCCTCGACTATCATTGTTTCTTTGTTTAGGACAATGTAAGCTTTACTAGTTTGAGAGTAACCAAGAAATACACCTTCATAAGACTTTGGGTCAAACTTGGTGAGATAATCCTTAGTATTAAGAATAAAGCATTTACAACCAAAGACTCTAAAATATCCTAACGTTGGCTTTTTACCTTTATAGAGTTCATATGGTGTTTTGTTTAAGAAAGGACGTATTAAGACTCTATTCAAAATATATGTAGAAGTGTCAACGGCGTTACACCAAAACTTTTGAGGAATGTTTTGTTCATTAAGCATTGTTCTACTCATTTCTTGAATTGTTCTATTTTTACGTTCTACTACTCCATTAGATTGAGGTGTTCGTAGAGCGGAAAAGTTATGTGTTATACCATTTGTATCACAAAAGTTTCCAAATTGAGTTTCGTTGTCAAATTCACGACCATGATCCGTTCGGATCGACACAATTTTGACACCTAGAAGATTTTGAATTTTCTTGCTAAGTATTTCAAATTTATCAAAAGCTTCATTTTTGGTTTTCAAAAACAACGTCCAAGTAAACCTTGAGTAATCATCTACTATGACCAAAGTGTATAAGTTGCCTCCATAGCTTCTTATAGCGGATGGTCCAAACAAGTCCATATGTAATAATACTAGACACTTAGATGTGGACACCATATTTTTAGATTTGTGACTACTATGTGTTTGTTTACCAATTTTGCAAGCGTCGCAAAAGTGTTGGTCATATTTAAGTTTTGGTAAATTCCTAACCAATTCTTTTGAAGATAGGTTTTGTATAAGTCTCATATTAGCGTGACCTAAGCGTCTATGCCAAAGAGATGAGCTATCGTCTAATGTTGTTAGGCAAAGTTTGTCATTATATGTTTTATCTATTTTCATGACGTATATGTTATTTTTCCTAACTCCTTTAGCTATGGTGATACCATCTTTTAGTATTTTACTACCATTTTCATCAAATAGTACTTTATACTTTTTATCACATAGTTGGCTAATACTAAGTAGATTAAATCCTAACCTATCCACATGAGCAACATTTTCAATAGTTAGGGAGTTATGAGCAATCGTACCTTTGCCAATAATTTTGCTTTTGAGATTGCTACCAAAGGTGACATTACCTCCGTCATACTCTTGGTATGATGAGAAGAGACTTTTGTTGCCCGTCATGTGTCGTGAGCAACCACTATCTTTTATCCATTCATCGGGTTCCAATCCAACTTTCAAGCATACCTAAGAAGCAAATAACTCAAGCATTTGGTCCCCAATATCTCATGGGTCCATTTGGGTTACACATACCATTTATTTGATTCATGTATGGAAACGATGGGTAAGAGTTCCATGGCATGTAATCTGGAGTTTGATATGGTCTAGGAAAGTTTTGATTCCAACCATTGTGTTGGTAGTTGGGTTGTATGTTGTGGTTGCTCTTAGGAAAGGGGCGTTTGGCAAAAGGAGTTTTATATCGTTGTTGAGTAGTTTTGATCTAAATTCATTTTTGACAAGTCCTACTCACGAAGTAACAGTGGTTTTAGTTTAATACTATTATTGGTTTTCTTTGTTATTTTAACAAATTCAAGATGCGGTCCGTATTGCGAACATTCTGTTCTCTGAAGTACCCACGGCACCATTTTACAACGGACGGAACCCTTATTTTGGTTCCGTCGGTCCGTCTTCGCGCAATTTTGACAGAATGTTCGTCCTTTTCGGCCGATTTATTTTGACTCTTTGGAATTAATACTTCATTAAAACCTAGCCCATTCATGTCTCCGGGTGTTTTATGAATTTTAACTATTTCATCGGCAAGAGCGATGTTCTTGTTAAACCTTTTAAATTTAGAATTGTTTTCGATTAAAACATCTTGTGTGAGCTTTAGTTTTTCTATTTCAAGTTTAAGCTCTTGACATGATTTACAATCATCGTCATTTGCTTTTCCTTTTCTAGTCGTTTTGCTTTTTCTTTTAACTCATAAACTTCATTTTCCAAAAATTCCTTTTGGTTTTTAAAAATTTATTTTTAGTTATGATTTTTAGACTTAGCTCACACAATTGATTATATTGTTTTTGCAAAGTGTCATCATCAATAGAAGAATAAGAAGAGTCGGAAAGTACCTCATTTGACTCATGTGCCATTAGAGCGATCTCTTCCTTGCTTGATTCTTCATCGTCTTCACTATCACTCCAAGCACCACTTACAAAAGCTCGTTGAGTTTTGCTTTTAGGTGGCTTGGGACATTCTCCTATGAGGTGACTTGCATCACCACATCTAAAACATTTTCTTTCACCTTTACCCTTCTTGTCATCCCGATCTTTTGGGAATGGCTTCTTTTCTTCTCGAGGTTGTCTTACGAACTTTCCTCTTCTTCTAAAGAACTTCTTAAAATCTCTAACGGCCATGGCATATTCCTCATCTTCACTACCGGAGCAAGATTCGTCATCATCACTTGATTCCGCTTTTGCTTTTAGAGCAACGGATTTGATCTTCTCCTTTTTTTCCTTTGATGATCTCCGAATCTTTCTCCATCACCATTTCGTGTACTTTGAGGTTACCGATCAACTCGTCTAGTGACATTATTGAGAGATCTTTTGATTCCTCAATGGCGGTCACTTTAGCTCTCCATTTGGGATGGAGTGCTCTAAGAAATTTCCGGACAAAGTTCTTACTACGAAAAGATTCATCAAGTGCTTTAAGTGATGTAATAATAGTGTTAAAGCGAGCAAAGCCACAATCAATGGTTTCATCTTCAGGAATAACAAATTGTTCATATTGTTGAACAAGAAGATCAATTTTGTTATCCTTGACTTGTGAATTACCTTGATGTGTAACAATTAAAGATTCCCAAATATCTTTGGCGGTTTCACACATAAAAATTCTTTCATATTCTTTTCTAGGTAAAGCATTATAAAGCATCATTTTAGCTTCATTATTTTTAGCAACTAGTTTCTTTTGTTCATCAACGGAAATATCCTTTGTTGTAGAACTAAAATCCCCTTTAACAATAATAAACCAAAGATCTATATCTTTTGATTTTACATATGTTTCAAACGGTTTTTCCAATATATAAATCCATTGGTTTCAAAGAGTGGTGGTCTTTGCATAGATTGCCCTTCTTTAAAGTTTTGAGAATCCATGGATCGTTTCAAGTTTATAAAATACAAGTTATTTTAGAAATTCTTGAGCAACGAGGCTCTGGTACCAATTGTAGAAAACTAGAAGGGGGTTGAATAGTTTACCAATTAAAACTTTGTTTTGAAACTTATTGTAAAGATCAATTGATATTGATCTTAGATATGTTAATGAAATATGCAAGCAATATGTAAGAGGTAAATAAGGAAAGAAATGATCAAACCACAACAAGTTGTTTATAGTGGTTCGGTCTACAAGGACTCTTTTTCCTTGCCCTACTCCACTCCTCGAGTCTCACACTCGAGTGTTTAACTTCACTAGTCAACAAGCTCCTTTCACCGGCGGAGAAAACCTTTACACTTCGCTACACTATTTCGACACTAAGCTAGATGTCGAGTTCTTTCCAAGGGTACAACCACTCCCACACACAATGTATTTTGAGGACTAAAATACTAACCACTCACACTCACAAGATTATGATGGTTTAATACAACAATGAAGTATGAATCAACACAAGATCATACAACACTAAACAAACAAGACTTCCAACTTCTCGTTTGAAGCTTGAATGTGACTTGATCTTCTTTGCTACAAAAGAGATCACTAATATGATATGGAACTGAGTTAGAAAGGTTAGAGAGAAGATATGTATGAGAGTATGTTAGAAAGGGATGAAAACTACTTGGCTTGGCATTGCTATTTATAGCCAAAATGGACAGAGCGTCCACGGACGCGGAACCCTTAAAAGGGTTCGCCCGTGTACCAATTGGTACCGCCGGTCGGCATCAAGATATCAAATCTATGCTAAAGTCAACTCTATCTAAGTGAGATTGTGCAAGATATGAAGAGTACAAATCCACACAAAATATCTAATGAAATCTTCCAATGATTTCCATGATGCATCACATGATGTCATATGTTGTATTTCTATTTTTAGAAATATGCAAGTACTTAAGTAGTGTTTGGTTTTAAGAACCTAACACATTCTAAAACTACTATCATACATAATGATTAGAGTCATATCAAGATGTTACTAATCATAAATGTAAATGCTTGAATGATGAATATATTGTTTGAAAAGCTTGTTTTAATATCTATTAAACTTGACAAGCTTTAAGCTTTATACAAATTAAATTTACTTTTGTCGTTAACAAAACTTAGGTAAAGATCAAAAATATAAATAACGTTTAATGGCGATATTTGTATTAACAGATTCTATAATATCCGAATGGTTGATTCTGATGAGCGGTTGTAAGAATGCATCAGATCATAATTTATATGTGCAGGTACATCTTGATTATGTGAATCATCAGCGGGTTCATTGTCATTGGAAGCAGTTTATTCTACTATTGTTAGAGACTCAATTTTTGGTGCATCAACAGCAACAGTTGATACATTTGGAGCACGGTGTTTGAGATACTCGTCAAACAGAGGAGCAAATAAAGTTTCCACTTGACTTCGTGTAAGTTGAAATTGTTGAGGAGCTGATGATTCAGGAAAGTTAGACGTGAACTGTTCTAAGTTGGTTTCTATAAGCCATTTCTGAATCTCATTGAAATGGCTACGAATGGTTTCCATGATTTCTAGTTCACTCGCCCAAATACCAAATCCTTTAGAATTTTCACAATATCCAATGAAGACTCCTATATCGGCTTTATGGTTGAGCTTTCCATGATCGTCACGATTATTATTCGGATAATATAGAGCCCCTAACACATGAAAGAGCTTAATGTTAGGTTTATGTTTATGAACAAGCTCGTAGGGATTTTATGTGGCTTTGTTAATGATTGAATGGTTCTGAGTATAACATGCAGTTGAAATTATTTCACCATAGGTAATCGTTAATTTGGAGTTTATCAAGATCCACTAATGTCCTGTTATCTTTCAACTACAAACATTTTGTTCGATTACTAGTTATTGATGTGATGCATTCCCGCTTCGAAGTAACCACGGCTTCATTTTTAACTCAATACCATTATCCTTTCTTACTATTCTTCATGTATCCATAAGTTGAACTTGAATCTTTGTAAGGAATGTGATAATCATATCCGATTCTAAATCTTTGTTTCAAGAAAGTAAACCCAACTTCATCGGGAATAATCATCGATGATTACCAAAATGTAACATTTCTTGTTGATAGTTTGCACGCACATCAGGCCACATAAATCCATGTAAAGAAGTTCTAGCACATGATTGGTGCGTTGTTCAGGTATTGAAGGGAATTTAGCGTGTGTGCTTTTTCCTTGTTCACATGCCGCATATTGTGATCTTTGGAGTACCGAATCTTGAAAGACCTTTTGACTAGTTTGGTCGCATGAAGTTCAGTGATGGTTTTGAAATTTAAATGGAAAGCCGTTTGGCCATAAACCATGATTTAGTTGAAGTTTCTTTGGAAAGTAAAATGACTAGTAGAAGAAATCATATTGTCATGGATATAGTGTAAAGGCTTGTTTCTCTTTTTCCTGACATTAGATCATTTCCTTTCAAATTACGACAAACATGTTTTCTCCCAAAATTCTACGCAAAAATCCCCATCATAGAATTGGACTACTGAGAGTTAGAATTAGACCCGGCCTTCACATAGTAAACTCAACTTATTTCGATGTTGCCATTGATATAGTCTTCATAGCCCATGATAGCAGCGAAATGATCATTCCCGAATCTGAAAGTGTCGATGAACTTTGAAACAAAGTTTACTAACAATTTGAGATTGCCTGTCATATGTCAGGTGCAGCCACTATCAACATTCCACAGAACGATTTAGATCACCTGCATTACACACAGACGACGAAGGTGGAATAAAGTATAGAGTGGAACCCAAAGAGTTAGTGGGTTTGTTACGATAGCACCACATGTTAACAACTTTGGGTATCCACTTAAAACTAGGTGTACTGTAACCATTCCGCCAAGTCCAGCTATTCGTGCTTTTGCCTTAGTGAATTCGTAGGGTGATGGCATTTCTTAGGAGTTGTTATCGCATATGGGTTTATGTATGGCATTCTTAGAAAACTATAATTGCTTTGCCTAGCAAGACTTAGAAGCCGGCCTAGAGGTAGTGCCATTTATGTTTCCAAGTACAAGATAAAGAGAATCAACACAATGATCATGATTACCAGATAGTATACTTTTACGAGAAAACACACAAGATGCTTCAACATTCTCTTTTAATGCGTTCACAGGTTTAACATTCATTAAATTTTTGTTACTATTACATTTTTATAATGCAATATCTAAAGCAGATGCAACATGATTTTTATTCGAATTCCAAACATGATCTTCCACTTCTGGGGCTTCTGATTTTCTGCTTCTGTGATGCAAATTCCTATTCTTCAATTTGATGCTCTTAGGCGTTGATTTACTAACGCTAGTATTGGAGGCAACTATTCTTGTAGAAGTGAAGCATATTAATATATTGGGGTTTGTAGGTAGTGTGCTGCCTAGGTGTAGTATCAACTTTAAACATTCCAGGTTTATTAACATTTGTGTTACTAAACTTTCCTTTCTCTAGTTTATCCAGCTTTTAATTCAATGATGATGTGTTGTTGGTCTTGAATTTTTGAGTTTAAGTTTCCATTCTCATGCATCATATTACGGGTGTATTCAAAATTTTTGTCTAGTTGTTTTGATGCTTGATTACGTGTCTTTTTTAGAGAATCAAAAATTATTTTGTATTCCATTTTCAATTGCCACTTGTGCGTATTTGAAAAGTTGACATTTTAAAGACGCGTTTTCATCATCCAATTGTCCGAATTTTGTTTTCAACGTGTTTTCAACAGACTGGTTTTCTTTATTTTGTAAAGCTAGCTCAAAATCAAGACTCTGAGCTAGAAACCAATGAAGATGTCGTTTAAGTTTAGAAATTTCGTTTGACATTTTACGTTGAACATCATCATTTTGACTCAAAATTCTCTCATTTTCCTCTTTTAAAATCTCAATCTCTTGTTTTCAACGTTTCATTTTCCTCTTTTAACTTTAAAGTGTCAAGATTGATTTCAAAGAATGCACATTTTCATAAGATGAATGAGCAGTATATGGTAACACAACAGAGATAATATCAAAACAAAGAACATCTTCCAAGAGTCGATTCACATGTTTACGAAGAATTTCTTTTTATGTTTTGTGTTTGAAATCGATGTCTCAGTTGCATTGAAAGTGTTCATCATGGATGCAACTTCTTTTTGAAGTTCATCTTCCCAAAGGGTTGCACACAAACGCAAATGTTAGACATGAGGTAAGAATTGTGTTTGAGAATCTTGTCGTTTTTCTTTTTCGTACGCAGATTGAAAAGTGGCAATTTTAATTTCAGAATTTTGTTCAATTGTTTCTTATAAAAACTTTATGTCTTCCATAAATGTATCAAAATACCTTAGTACCATACATTGTTTAGGAAGATTAGGTAAAGGTCTGCTATTGAAAGAGGATGGTAAAGGTCCATTTACTTGCGCAACCGGTTGAACAGAACCGAAACAAATCATGGTTGTTCTGTTTTCTCTTGTTTTGGGACAAAAGTTTCATAAAGATTTGGTTATTTTGAATAATCGAAAGGTTGATTATATTTACTTTACTCATTTTTAATTGACTCTAGTCCTCTTGTTCCCATTCCTACTCAGAATCATATACAACAACACGAATAAGTGCATCATCATCTAAACATTCTTTACTATAAATTTTTGGATTTTCCTTGAGAGTTGTGTGGAGAAAACTTGGATCTTTGAAGCCTAGAGCAAAACTTTTTGTACCATAAGGATTTGGTTTTAAAGTTAACATTTGTATTTGTTTAACTGACTTACCAGTTTTGTATACAACATTTGTAAAATCTTTTAACTTTCCTTCCAAAATGACGATTTCATCAAGGTGAGAATCAAGTAATCTCTTAGAATTTTTTTTATGTTCGAAAAAACTTTGTTGACAAAGAGACAACTCCAAGTTTGGTTTTTGAAGATCGGTTGTGAGTTGATCAATTTGTTGTTTTTGTTCTAGTTTTTAGTTTTCAAGTTTAGAAATCAAATCTTTGAAGGAGGTCACCAATTCTCCCATTTGATGTTGTAATTCTTGTTCTTTTACGTATGATTTTTGAAATGCAACATCAAAACTTTGTTCCCTTGTTTCCTGATTTTCAAAATTTGTGAGTTGGAATTTACAGCTCTCAAGTTCATCCGTTAATAATGTAATTTTGACTTTTAAGTCACTGTTTATTTCAGTGCATTTTTTGACTTGGGAATAGGTGGTCAAGACCAAAGCCATGAGATCTACATCTGGACTATGCGAAGATTCAATTTGTTCAATTTGATCATTGTTATATTCTTCAATTGGATCATCAAATATAACAACTGGGTTATTCTGATCATCTTCTTACGGAGATAACGTGTTTGAATCGGGTACCACTACAAGAAAAGGGGGTTTTGGGGACGAAACCTTTTGCAACGGCCAAAAAATGGTGCCAAATACACATATTTGGCACTTATGGGGTCACCGTGATAAAACAACTTGGTATTTGAGACGGCTATTAAGAAACTGTTCCAAATAAGTAGGCGTTTGGAACATTTTCTAATAATGGTGCCAAATACACGTGTATTTGAAACGGTTTGAGTTACTAGTGCCAAATATTTATGTATTTGGATCGTTATCTACTGCTGGTTCCAAATAATCATGTATCTAGAACGGTTGGTATGAACGGTGCTAAATACTTATATGTATTTGGAACATTATTTAATGCTGGTGCCAAATACTGATGTATTTGGAACGATTTTTATAGCTTGTGAAAAATGCAAATATATTTGGAGCGATTTTTAGAAACTATCTTTAAATCATATGTATTTGGGAAAATTTTGAAAAAAACGACCCAATTTACTCTAATATTCATTAGCCCTTTGTCTTTAACTTTTAATCTCTATATTTAATTAGTATCTATCATATTACTTAAAACGCGTCGCCTTCTAATTCCTGGTGAGTTAACTATGTTCCTTGTCTCAAAGAGTGCCACCTGCTTCATCTTTAAGTGCTAAAAGTAAGGTCTGCTTGTGATATTCACTGCCTCTACTCTTTGGTTGTGGACAACATTAGCCAAGTGACCCGTGCCTCTGCATTTGTATCACTTGCTGTCTAAATTTCCAGTTGTTGCATTCACAATTTCAAAAATCTGAACCCTTCTCTGAGGAGCACCTGTGTTGTTCATATTTCCAGTAATCGCTTGCCCAGTGCCTATATTCCCCGCATAACTACCAGTAACCGCCTGACATCCATAATTCCTGTTTTGAACTTCAACCCATCCACCTTGTATGACAGCCTGATTCCTAGTGTTGGATGAGCTTTGTAGACGGTTGTTAGATGGGTTAACATATCTTCCAAAAGCTTTAGCTATAAGTGCAAATATACCAGTCAATTCTTGGAATGCATCTTCATTTGGATCGTTTGCTTGTGTATAGTACATGGTGTCTGAGTTATTGTATTGAACCATTTGATTATAAGGTGATTGTTGTGGAACGAGTTGGATGCTGGAGGAGGATTGAGGATAAGTAAAGCTCTGAAGTTGCTAGATAAAACCGTAATTTGACATTGGAAATTGTTGAGATTGAGCCATTAGTGCAAGTGAATCCAGAGGTGTAGACGGTTGAAGCATAGCACGTATAGCACGATCTTTGGCAACTTCTTTTTCATCATACTTCAGATAATCGAACAACAACCCATGTTTAGCTTTATGGAGATTCTTGGTTTGATGAAAAAACGGACGTATTTTCCCCAATCTGGACCTAAAGAATTTAGAAACTTGGTGTTGATGGCAATCTTTGGAATGTTCGCATTAAGTCTTTCCAAGTCATTGATAATGTCTGTAAACTGATGATAGTATGATTCCAATGATTCTCCAGGTGTAATGGTGAACGTGTCATAGAAGTGATACAGCTTAGATTTCTTGTCCTCTTTGTTCAATTATGTTCCTTCTATCAAAAAATGGATGTTTTCCCACATAGCTTGTGCTGTTTTTTAAAGTCAATGCTTCGGAAAATTGGGTTCCGTATTCCCATACAAATGTATTACATGGAAAGTTGATATGCTTTAACTTGTAGTATTTGATCTGGGGTTAGATGACTCTATGCTACAGGAGTTGACATCGCAGCACGTGGTAGAACAACCAGTGGAATCTCTTGGAACAGTTGTTGTAGGCCAGGGGTATGGTCCTTCAAGGATGAAACGTTTGAGATATTTGCCATTTGGCTTCCGTAGTTCAATAAACCTTAAGAATCTGATTTCCCATTGAACATAATTTCCTGGTGTGAGCATTGGAGGTCTGTCAAGAGAACCTGCTTCATATGTTAATTGTTAACTTGTGAGGGCTTCACACATTTGTTCAAACCAATGTGGTTGCTTTGGATTCATACCAGGAAATTATTGTTTCTGAGTGTATTGTTGTTGTTGTTGTATTTGTTGGAAGAATTGTTGTGGTGAAGGTTGTTGTTGTTGATTGAATTGCTATTGCTGAGGGAATTGTTGTTGCTAAGGAGATTGTTTTTGCTGAGGGTATTGTTGAGGAAAATAGTTGAAATACGGTAGTTAAGACATGATATTTGTATAGTTATGATGGATCTTGTAGATAATTGATAAGTGTGTTGTGATGCAAGTTCGATAGACTTGACCCAAGTTCAATAATGATGACTAAGTTTGAAAGGTTATTATGAAAATTACATATTACTTACTTTTAAGTTTTTTAAGTTTTAAAAAACACATACATGCTTTGTATGTACTATAGGTAGTAAAGATTTGGAAACTTCTAGTCTCCGTACATCAAAAGACAAATTTCATATCATGTCTAGATGAATATAATTAATATATTGTTACAATAAAACTCTATATATTCATGTATATACGAGTGTATATATTCATGAATATACGAGTGTATGCATCTCCTTTGTAGCTTGTTTCGACAAACGAGACTACATGTAAAATTTTAGTTTGGTGATTAAAGCTATAAGACTATAAGTCTTTAAATTTTTTAAGCTAACTTGATCTGCTCAGAGCCTCATACCATATATTGAAGTCCAATTATATGAAAAGGCCCACATTTCCAGCCTACATGAGTGCGGAGAAAATGAAACAGAAGCTAGGCTTAATACACATGATTATAATTAGAAAAATTTATCAAAAATATTTGAAACATTCTTTTGAGTTACTTATTTTGGATGCATGTGCAAAAATCATATGTATACTTGATACTTCTCTAATCCCCGCCCCTAAGTTTATAACGGCTGACGAAGGAAACGCATACGATCATTTCCTACATTTACTGCACACCAGCAGATTGATATGGAAATGCATACCATCCATTTTGACCCATTCTAAAATTTGCTTGTTTATAGGGTGTCAAACACGTTATCATTATCATAACCATCAGTGTTCATAGCCATAAACTTTCTTATCCAACATTAAAATTGATTATTAGCAGTGTTGCAAAACAAGGCCTACAAGGCCGATTAATCACCGATTAGGTAAATAGCCACCAATTTTGTCGATTTGTGTAACTGGTCACACAAATCGTCAACAATCTGGTCAAGCATGTCAACGACCTAATCTGGTATCAAACTTGCCGAAAAACATGCAAATCTTGTCTGAATACCCAAACTTGTCTCTGAGCAAGTTAAATCAACTATATTTGATGTTTATATCTGTTAACAAGATGCCAAGGAAAGTCTATTTAGAATACCCAAATCTCGAAAATACTCAAAACTCCAAAATGCCAATCCGATTAATCATCGATTAATCCCGCCTTAACCGATTACAAGCTACAGGGGGGTCGACCGCCCGACTACCGATTCACGATTTTTGCAACCTTGATTATTAGTTCATATTCTAGTAAGATAGGAATAGGATAATGTAAATGATACATAAATAAACCAAAACCTTAAGTTACAAGATAGACACCCAATCAGTGAACTAACCACCATAACATTTCTTATTAGACCTTGAGCCAACGAATGTCAAACCTAAAATGGTCTTGCCTTATTTAGTACAACTCTTTTAATCATGTAGTTTCTTTTTTTATATGATTTATTTCACGATATTAATGCAAAATGTCTTCAGAAAGGGTAATAGATTTACAACCATGGCGAATTGTAAATAGGCGTGACAACAGATTTTGTTTGAAGATACTTTTCCAAAGCTTCTATCCCAGCTATCCACCCCAAACCCGCTCATTTTGTATCCTCCAATTGGGCACCCGGAATCAAAACTATGATAAGAGTGTTGTAATTATATAACATGACATTCAAATAAATAATCACAAAACATCAAAGTAATCATGCGGAAGCGTATAGGATTTATTAATGAACAATTAATTAACATAAAAGAATATATCTTTCTTGATTCTAGCCAACAAGAATCAAATCCACAACCAGCAACGGACGAACCCTAATTTGATTTAGTTAGGATTATATGAATTACCCCTTACCGTTTTGTAATTCAATCCAAGATAATAACAATAGTGTGTTATTACTATGTTCTTTGTTAGGTCACTAGTTTTACAACACAAGCTTATAAGAAAGGAGATGAGGCGATTGAACAAGTAAATCACACACACACACACGATAGTAATGGAACTAAGTTAAAGAGATGTGATGAGAGAAATAACTTGAACAACCAACCTTCAAATGAAGGTTATTACATGTATTTATAGGAGGAAGCTAGGCAACACTCCTACTTCCCTTCCTATCCTTATTGGGCTTGGGTCAAGCTTATGGGCCTTCTACATAAGCTTGACCTTAAACAAACATAAAGGCCATAATAAAGCTACCTATTACATATGAAATATAAATACTTGAAATACTATTAAGGAGTGATTCCAACAATCTCCCCCTCAAGTATATATGAATGTAAACGGTGAAGGCGCTGATGTAATAGTAGCAGGACGCCTTCCTCGACATTCTTCTTCTTGTGAGAAGAATTGCCTTGATTTCAACAATCTCCCCAAAGTAGAGAGATAGTTATCTTTGAACAGTTATGCTTTGACGCCATCTTTAACTTTGTTCTTTGATCATTGTTCTTGTGGTGAGTGATAGTATGTTGTTGTTCCAGACGGTCTGCCTCAGTCCGCTTCGCTGCTCCAGTGTCTCCACGCCATTCTTCAACATGCTCACACGCTCTTTGACGTTGGAATTCAATACTGATGAAGTTCTTTAAGTCTTTAACTTTGTAGATTCTTTGGTTTGACGAAGAATCATTCTCGACGGTTGTGTTGCTTTGAATAGAACTTCCATTAGTGATGATGTTGGCGGAGCATGAGAAGAATCAAAGACGATCATCCCGCCCCGAGCTTCCATAAGAAGAAAACATTTCAAACGTTAGTAATAAGCTGCTCCGCACTTACAAGTTTGAACTTCGAGAGTGTCAACAAAGATAGTGTGAGACACAACTCTAATTTACAAAGGCCGCTCCTCAACCGGAGTCCCACAAGTGAGATAACGCGATGTACGGGCATACTCTACAGCCAGATGAGTCGCCGAGGTACACCGGCATCACCACGACCGTAGACCGCTTGAGACACACCCGCGAATCCACGGGAGTTACCGGCGACCGGCCGACAGGCTGTTGATGTTGACCCCCGGCAGAGTTTCCATTCAATCACCGAGGATCACAGATGTGAACCTCTCATAAATGTTCTCATGCATTGCTAAGATCTCGTGGGACTCGATATGAACCACTTATGATCTTATTAGTTGATCATCAAGTGATTAAATGTCAAGTGTTCCTAAGAGATCTTTTGATGAATCTCGCGGCTCTAGACTCAATAGTGCGCTTTGGTTTTCCGAGCGAGACTGGGGAGGGTCTCTTCAATACCATCTCTAAGAGAAAGCCAATAGTTTACGTAGGGTTCCCGTGAGAATGAAACAAGCTTCGGAGAGAAACTTGAGGATAAGGTTTAGTGCATGCGCCACCGGGTCCATGACGACTTTTAATCTTCAATACCGGCGCACTAAGTGACAACCAAGAGCATATGAATTGAACCGTGGTTCCGCCCTAAGTTGAATAATCTGAGGGCTATTCTTTTCACCCCTTTGCATTTCTTTTTTTAATTCTTCAACTCCTTCTTTCTCCGATTCTCATTTTCTCCTTTTTACAATCATACCTAAGGACTTCTAAATACTAACTATTTGTAGTGTCCTTGGTAGATCCTCCTGCTCAAGGATCATAGGACGGTAATTCCTAACCTTAGTCACCTTATAACTCCATGACTAACCTATGTTTGCCATTAAAACCATTGTATGAAAAAATGTCTCTCAAAGGGTTTGTTAATGAAAAACATGTTTGAACCATTGTGAGAGATGATGTTTTGCATAAATACCCCCCTCCACATGTGCTTAATAGTTTTAATGGTTAAATGCACAGTGAGGAAAGAGCGCGACTTTTGAATTGATCCAATCAAGATAGACAATCCTCGCGAGACACGGTTACATAGTTAAAGAGTTACATTGTCAGCTTTTAGGTGACAACTAGCTCTAATAACTACCTTGAAGGTGTAGACAAACCTTGGAAGGTTGTCAAACCCGCCAGAGTTCATGTCTATCAAAAGTTTCTCGAATGGTACATTCTACTCGACAAGTCCTTTATGACACGCTTACATCACTAGCTAACTAGCTTGAAATTATTACCCGCCCGGACAAGTCTTTTCGAAGTTACTAACGCTTAGTACCATCAATTCGTTGGTTAAGTCCGAGGTACACAGTATCATTTGCATTTTGTACAACATATTTCTTATCACACAATTTTCTCCCCCTCAAAATGGCATATTAAAGTGTTATTTTTGAACGCTGAGAATAAATATGACCATTTCAGTGTCGGGAAGAATGACCACTGTGAACAATTTGTGAACAAAGTTTCAAATACTTCCCCTCAACAAGTGATATAAACGGTTGAGGTTTTGAAAGTCTTAAGGGAAAGTACTTGTTCTTTTGAGCAAAACCTTGAAAATGAAAGGTTTGATAGGTTTTACTCAAAAGTAAGAAGCTTTCACTCCTTTTATAAGGATTGTGGCACCGGCGCACTACGTGGTCCTTTTTGACAATTACGGGTTGTACACTGTTATGTGTGCACAAGCCATAGACATATATAATCATACATCCAAAATTATGAAGGAAACAATTCGGGGTACCGTGAAGTGCAGTGATGTTCTGTGGAGTGCGATAGACGCTGAAAGCCGGTGATGTTTCTCCCGGTCGACCACCAACATAGCTCTCCAATCGCCTGAATCGATCCCTTCTCAACAACCGCTCATCAATCATGGTGATGATCCTCTCACATCCCTCCTTTCCCGAGAATTCCATTACGAGATCCCACTTTCAGCGATATCCTTCAACTCGTATGCTAATCCGCCCTAACCAGCTTCAAAGTATGATCCCCGATTTCAAGATCACTACACGCCATTAAGCGCTTTGAAGTTCACTGCGTAAACAACTCCGAAGGTTTGCTGATGAGCGTATATTGAGGTAGATTGACAGATCGGGAAGAGTAAGCATTGAGGAGTGAGGTTGACACGCGCCCGATAAGATTCAATGCCATCCGATATCTTCAACACGTTCTTTGATCACAATGCGCCTAATGAAGATGAGAACTGACTTGATAAATTCACGTTGAACTTCAGTCGAGAATTGTCTCATACGACCCCGTACCTTGGCAAGGTACATGTCTTCGATGTCGTTGAGGGACAAGTTCTCAAAGTCACCCTCGGAGAATCCATAGTCCTGTTCATCTTGTCGTTTGACTATGATATTCTTTTAGAAATGTAGTCCCACTTAGACTTGAGATCAATGTGTTTGATGGCCACGATGTCCTTAGAACTATACACGCATGTTGAGACTTCGAACCATGCGTTCAGTAGTAGATTCTTCGCGCTCGTGCCAATGATGAATCCCATACAATGCATCTTGGTCGTATGCTTGCGTTGTCGAAAACAAGTGAGCACGCTCGATAGCTGCGCATTGAGTAAATAGTCACTGAATGGAAGAGTCAATGATGTAGCGTGATTTCGCAACCATCGCTACCGTAAGAGAAAATCCGTGTCTCTGTTAAAGAAGTATCGGGGAATCCGGGTTCGCCCTGTTTGGCCAATGGTCGTAGAGGGTTTGGTCCAATCGTGTAGTAGGGTTGTCCCTTGTGTGAAGTCAATGTTTGCATCCGGATTGAGCCAATCCATGTCGTTAGACATAGCTCGAGCGATGTTCTCAAGATGATATTCGACCTCGACGGCGCTTTGAGTCGTCTTTAAGAAGTTGGAATGCTTCATTCTTGATTCGCTTCAATTCAGATTTCGCCATTTTCTTCACATGGAACTTTTCTTGCAAAAGTTTTGCGTGCTCCAATGTAGAACCGCTTACCAATTTGACCTTCATCGTGGTAGAGTTTGATTGACAATTGTGGAGAACCATTCAAACTCTTCGGTTTTATCGTCATCTAGCCATGAGACAACTCCAGCCGAGTCGTTTCTTCTTCTTTTGGAAGGCCTTGATGATGATAATCGGTTTCGTGACTTGTTTGGTGAGGTGGGTTGTTGTCGGGGCTCAAGGACCTCTTCATCGCCACCACCCGTATACTCAAAGTAATCACCGCTTTATGAGTCGGGGTGGTAACTCGGAATCGTCCCGAGGTTTATCAGTAGAAGACCGAGGTGGAGGAGACTTTTGTTGAGAAGAAGTTCGTGGTGGAGGAGGTGGCATAGAGGTAGATTTACCGCATCGCTTCGACGCTTAGGTGCGTAATCCTTATCCTTATCATCGTCATCTCTTGGTCGTTTGGGTTGATCGGCCGACTCCTTGCATGATGATCTGAGTTGAAAATCAAGTAGATTTTCGAAAAATTTAGCTTCATCCGGCGAAACGCTCCGATCGCTTTGACATTTGTATCACAAGTTTAGCGATTAACTCGCATTCGAGAGATCAGCTTTGGCCATTGTATTTTTAACCAATGCTACGTGAGTTGTCTGAAAATATTTCTCTAGTCACACCGGGGACAGTGTCGAGAAGAAACTTGTGAGTATGATCTCTTGCTGTCCTTTCCAGTTCCTTTAGGACTTTAGGAACGATATCCTGAAGGTACTTGTTAGTGTAACCTTCGATCATTTCGCTCTCGCCTCTTTACGATGACACTTCATGAACTTCTGAACAAATTCCCTTTCTTTCTCCATCTTGTCATGCTCGTCATACATGTCTGATGTGATCAAAAAGAAATTTAGCTTTTGTAGAGCACGCTTTTTCCGACTTTGGATGCCTTTGTGAATCCGCTTATGAGCTTGAGAAATCCAAGATCGAGGTGGTTTCTTCACAGATTTGGATGATGATTTTGTTGATCTTTTGATGGTGGTGGTGATGAGTGAGATGAAGAATCTGATGAGAGGGCATGAGGAGATCGGGGTCCTTTGGAGGTGCAGTAGTATCCTCCTTGGAACGAGTTGGACTGCTGAGAAGAAAGTCATCATAATCTTCTTCGTCATCATGTCCAGTTTTAGCCTTTTCTTCCGTCTGCTCCTTAGCTTCTTCATCTTCTTTTCTCGCCTTATTCTTTTCTGGTTCCTCAATGTTAAGATCAGTAGACTCCTTCACAAGCGCTTGTTGTTGCACAAGAGTGGTGGCACCAGATCCCTTATCGGGTTGATTAACCGCATCGGACTCGTGAAGAGTGACAAAGACCACTTGATCCTCCTGGCCACCCATTTGATCTTTTGCAAATTTCTTCACCTTTTGAATTTGTCTAACTAATTTAAACTTCTTCTTGTAGGATTTATCCAGTTGCTCTTCTTCTTCTCGTGAGCTTTCATCATGAGACTCAAGTACGTGAGTCTTTCCTTTCCATGTTCGGCTATTGGACTTGTAGATTTAGCTGCCGGAGAGGGGATATTTGGCTGCATTCAGAGAAGGTAATCTCTTCATCCGTGTCGCATTTCAGAGCTTTCGCCCACAAGCTTTCTTTCGCGTTCGGGTTTGGGAATAGGGATGGGAGCAGCTTCCTTAGATGGAACAGTCCTCTTTGAAGGAGGGTTCCTCGTGGGGAACTTCCTTTGACTCACAGACTTGCCGCACTTCCTCGCACTTCCTCTTGGTTCTCCTTACGGTGTTCCAAGATTTTTCGTCGAGATGACCAACTTTGCCTTGTCAACTGCTTCCTGATACCTTTTGTATGCTTCAGCTTTCGACATCTTCGCTAGAAGGAAATCGTAGCACAAAGACCTTGTTTTTTGTAGACGCTTTCCTTGATTCTAAAAGATAGAATGGGTTCCGTCAACATGTCGTGATTGTTGGGGTCATTGAGCCTCTTGGGAATGTCGATGAAGTCCAAGCTCTCGGATCAACAATTTTGGATATCTGATGTAGGGAATCTTTGAGCCAAGTTTGTTGAGAAATGACATCATGTCATCCCAAATCGGAGCTTCGATAGCGATGTGTTTCTTGTTGACCAATGCCTGAATATTTGCGCTCCATGAGCTTAGGGTGCTCATAGCCGCTGTCACACTGCAACGACTTGGTGATGATCATGTAGAGGTTCTCCAGGTTGAGGAATACTCTTAAGCTCTACGTGAGAATGCTTGGTGATTACTCCCGTAGCCTCGTCATAACCGATATTGATTAAGAATTGGAGAGTGAGCTCTTCAACAGGTGTGGCATATAGTTTGGTTGGATCGACATCAGGAATTAGGAGAAAAGCCCTTAAGTCTGCAGGTGTAATGGTGACTTGTTTGTGATTCAGAGTCACCGCCACAAAGTAGCTTGTCCTTTGACCCTTTCCATAGTGTTCCGTAACTGTTGGATGTAGATCTCGAGAACGCTTGCAGAGTGTGAAAGCATGTTCGATACGGATGAGTCCTCTAATGTCAATAGCAATAAAACATGAAGATTCAGAGCAAGTGAGGTTGTCAAAGTCAACACGGAGATTATTCTTTCCTATCTTCATTGGATAGCCATGAGGATAGATATCAAGAATGGAGAGAACTTCGTGTGCATCCATATTCATTTGTTCACCATGTCGTGATCTGAAGTAACATTAGCCAAAAGAACCAACATATCGAAAGACATAATGTTAGTCAACGGATGGTCTTATTGTCTAGTTATTGAATGTACAGAGTCAATGATTGTTACGAGTCCTAAGTCACTTGTATATTCAATAGTCCAATGACGTCGAGAAATGTTTCGTGAGTTAGTTAACTTTAAGTTTTAAAGTTTATTTTATCACTTATTGTTCACAACATATCAAACGATTTAAGTTTATTAGTGACATTTTAGGATTCGTGATGATATGATTAGTTTATTTACAAGTTTGAACAAGTAACAATTCATCATGAAGGTCAATCCAAGGTTAAGCGTAGTTTTGCAAAGTTATGCGAGAGGAATGATATATGCTTAGCGTAGACTTACGCGTAGAATCCTAACTTACGCGAAGAAGTGTTACGCGAGGAAAAGGAGACCTTATGCGTAGAGCTTATGCTAGGCATATATTAACCTTACGAAGGCTACCGTAAGAGTTGACCTTGCGCGTAGAGGTCATCGCTACGCATATCCTTCACGTGATACGCGCAGAGTCCATTGTAGAACCTTACGCGAATGTTATGCGAGGATTATTCTTACGCTTAACAAGACTACGCGTAGGGTAATCCTTATGCGTAGAGTGCAAATGACCTTGATTCTGATTTTCACGAGTAACAAGCCTGAAATAAGTTTATCAAATCATCAAAGTTAACACAAACATCATTTTATGACAGACACAACATACCAGCTCATCTTAATGTTACGCGAGAATACATACGCCAGAGCCTAAACCCTAAATCTACGCGATGAGATTCTAGCCATGGATTATGCACCAAACTTTTTCTGGTATTCATAGATGTTGTAGAGTATGTAACCAAGTTTTAACACTTAATTTGTTGTGAATCAAACCCAAATTTATGAACCTTAAACCCTAATTTCAAATTGATAACCAATTGTTTCTGGTGGTTATAGACTTGGAAATCATCAATTCAACAATCAAGAGCATAACACAACAATCTTTTTGACCAAAACACTTCACATTTAAAAATACCCAATTCGACTCATAAACCCTAATTCAAAAATTCATCAATGCGGTTTCTCGGGTTTGTTTAGATGATAGAAACATATAATGATGTTTAAAACATTTTGACATTAACATTTAACCACAAACACAAAACACATGATCATGTGTTCTTACGCTATGCGTAGAACACAAAATCACCATGTCCATAGATTGACCGTTGGATTCATTTAAAATCAAAACCAATGTTTGAAAACATGTTAGAAACATTAAACAACTTACAAAATGATGATCAAAACACGGATATGATGAATGAATTTAGGCGAGGATGTTTTAGGTTTTAGATAAATGTGAAGATAAGAGTTAGGTGAGAGTTTTATTAAAAATGACTTTAAGGTTTTGACAGTTTGGTCCCTCCACCTTTCCATTTTCATCCAAAGCCTTTAACTTCCATTTTGGTTACCAAACGAAGATTTTTGAAAGAAACATGATTGATACCCCCTCGACTTGAGAAAATAATGAAAGGTTATTAATTAAAGTCCGAGGAGTGTCTTTGAACCGTAAAATGTACCACCATTTGTAAAAGAATCAACCGAGATATGATAACATGCAAGTACCAGATTTTGAAACAAGTAAATTATTTTTTTCTCCCCTCAACACTTGATCTAAAAAAAATACTGAATTTTGAAAGATTAAAGTGTTGACGTAAGAAATGTACTTGCAATGTTGAAAGAAAAGTAGATTAGAAGAATATTTTGTTGTTTTATCGTGTTTTATAATTTTGTATTTTGTTTTTGAAAAATTATTTACAAAAGAGAATTTGGTGTTTGACATTAAGACTGCTTGGAGGTCATCCATTCCTCTTGAGTCAAACACCTCATACCAATCCGTGGACCAACTCATTAAACCTAGGGAGGCAAGGCTTTGTGAGAAGATCCGCCAATTGGTATTCAAGATCCACAAAATATAATTCACACAGCACTCGCTCCACGTGATCCTTGATGAAATGATATGGAAGATCGATGTGCTTTGATTTCGAGTGCTGAACCGAAGTTGCGAGATTGCAATTGCACTCCGATTGTCGCAATACATCGGATTTCACAAATACGTAACCATAGTCTTTGAGTTGTGTTCTCATCCAAATGACTTGAGCACAACATGCGAACATGGCTACATATTCTGCTTTGGTTGATGACTGACGTACAATCCTCGCTTCTTCGATTGCCAAGACACCGCTATCACCAAGAAATTGTAAAGCTCCAAGTGCTTTTCCGCTGAGTCTAAGCATCCGCTGCGGGTCGCGTCTAAAAAGCGATTAGTTCAAAACCGTAATCCTTCTGGATACCATCCCCAAGTTAATGGTTCCCTTTATGTATCGGAGGATTCTTTTAGCCTCGCAGAGGTGGGTTTCAGCTTGGTCGAATCGATAACGGAGCATAGATAAACGGCAAAGACAATATCGTGTCCGCTAGTTGTTAGATAAATGAGAGACCCAATGATACTACGGTATTTGGTAGGGTCCACCAATTTCCCATGTAAATCGCCTAGCTTCTTGGTATGAGCCATTGGTGTGGCATAGGTGTCAGTGTTTTCATTCCAAATATGTTTAACAATTCAAGGGCATATTTGGACTGACTCAAGAAAATACCACGGGTGATTGATGAACTTGCAGTCCGAGAAAGAATGTAAGTTCACCCATCATGGACATTTCAAAATTTTTCTTCATTAGTTTTGCAAAAGCGATTGAAAACTTTTATGTGTAGACCCAAAAATGATGTCATCCACGTAAATTTGAACAATTAAGATATGTTCCCGTGATATTGTATAAAAAGAGTTGGGTCAACCGAACCTTTGGTGAAATTATTAGCAATGAGGAAAGATGATAGCTTATCGCACCATGCCCGAGGAGCTTGTTTGAGACCATACAGAGCTTTGTTCAGTTTGTAGACATGATTCGAAACTCAGATCAACGAATCCATCCGTTGGTCGACATAAACCGCTTCTTTAAGTTGTCCATTGAGAAACGCAGCTTTGACATCCATCCGATAGACCGCTATATTCATATGAGCCGCGAACGCTAGAAATATCCAATGCCTCAAGACGAGCAACCGAGCAAAAGATTCTTCAAAGTCTAATCCTCTTCCTCGACGATAACCCTTAGCCACCGTGACGTGACTTGTTTCGATGACGTTCCTTCAAAGATCCAATTTGTTTTTCCAAATCCATTTTAGACCAATGACGAGACTCGTTGGTCTTTCAACCAGCCCCATACTTCAAGACGCTTGAATTGGTTGAGTTCTTCTTGCATGGATTCAATCCATTTTGTCTTTTGTCATTGGCGTTTTGATGTTTTTAGGTTCGACCGCGCATGAGTGCCCACCGTCATCCGCTGATCTATCCGAAACCGTTCGTCCAGATCCGTCATCCCATCCACCAGGCAAACGGGTGAAGAACGATTTGGATCAAAACTGCAGCGGGTATTTCATTCAATATCATCACCGGTTCATCATTGTTGGAAGCGTGTGTTCAATCGTGTTGGAGTCAACTGTGTAGGTGCTTCTTCAACGAGTTGTTGTAGCGTGTATCGTATAGGAATATTATCGTTGTGCATGAAACAAATGGATACACTCGAGCACGCTCATCAATATCGCCACCGAACAAAGGAGCAAATAACCTTTCCATTTGGTGACGAGTAAGCCGAGGGCTTTCTTCAGCTGATGATGGGGTTTGAGGGAAGTTTAAGCGGTTGTGACCGGGTTCTAAGCTGTTATACTTTAAGCCATTTCCGTGAGTTCATAAATGAGCATGAATCGCTTCCATCACCTCGCTTTGTATGACGATTCCGTGATTCGAAACCTTTGAATTATCACAAGATCCATAAAGACTCCAATGTCAGCCGGCTTTGAGCTTTCCAAAGTCATCACGATCATTATTCATATAGCAAAGAGATCCAAATACATGAAAGTGTTTTAGATTCGGTCATATGGACAAGCTCGAAGGTGTTTTGTTGTATGCTTGTGATCATAGAACGGTTTTGAGTATAGCATGCAAGAGATACGCCTTCATAAGTAACTGAAGTTTAGCATTGATTAACATTGTTCTGCAGCTTCCACTAACGCTCGTTTCGCTCTTTCAACAACTCCGCTTTTGTTCGTGTACGTAGATGTTTGATGTCAATTCCCACTTTCATAGAATTCACGAAGGGTTTTGTTAAAAATTCAGCCTTTGTCTGTTTCGATGATTCCGACGGTGTTGGAGCTGAACTCTGTATTTTTGTGAGATAGGTGATGATCATTTGTGGAGCTTGGTCTTTGCTACGAAGAAAGTAGACCCAAGTCCATCGAGTGTAGTCATCAACAATTACTAAGATGTAGCGTTTGCCATTGATCGCTTGCACGCCGCGATCGGGCCACACAAATCCATGTGAAGAAGATGAAGCACATGCCGAGAGTGTGGTTCCACCTTTGAAGTAAAATGAGCACGAGTGCTTTTCCCTTGTTCACAAGTTGAGCAAAGGTGATCTTTTGAATACCGAATCGCGGGAGTCCTTCAACTAGTTTGTGTCGAGCAAGGTTGGTGATGGTTTGAAAGTTTAGATGTGAGAGACGACGTATAGCCAGATTTTGTTGATGTTTCCTTAGAAAGTAAGCAAATGGGAGAGGAAGCAACCATGTCTTGCATAGAGATAGTGTAGAGACTAGAATTACGAGCCGCATACATAAGGTCATTTCCTTGTAGATCACTTAATGAAACAAGTTTCTCCCTCGAAAGCAACCTCCAAATCTCCATCACAAAATTGACCTATCGAAACGTTGACAGACCGAGGCCTTCCACATAGTAAACCCTCGCTAATTTCGATGTTCCCATTGACATAATCTCCGTGAGCCCATGATAGCCGCAAGTGATCATTCCTAACTCGACAAAGGCCAATGAACTTTGCAACAAAGTTTGATAACAGTTTAAGATTGCCTGTCATGTGTCGGAACATCCGCTATCAACAATCCATGATTCAGATCACCCGTGATACAATAATGCATCTACACGATGGAATAGAAGTAGATGTGGAACCCAAATGTTAGAGGGTTCCATAGCGCTTATAGTAGATATACAAACATCAATAGCTTTAGGTATCCACTTAAATCCTAGTGTGTTATATATCCATTTCCGCCATCTATAACTACTCTTTGCTTTAGTCTTAGTGAATTCACTAGGTGGTACTACATTCCTAGGAGGTGAAACCGAGCTACAGTGGACAAAGAATGCGTTCTTAGAATCTAAAGATGGCGTCTACCGCAATGCACTTAGAAAGATTAGATGGCCTAGAGGTATTCCGGTTCTTAGGATTCCTTAAACGAGAGATTATAGCTTTAGCAACACATTTATCATGGCAATCGGAATTCATACTTTTACCACAAATAACACAAGGTGCATCAGACTGAATATCAAAAGTACTTAACGGTTTAGCATTCGCTACATCACTATTTCTATTACATTTGCTAGACGCAATATCTATAGTGGAGGCAACGTGTCTCTTATTCAGAGTCCTAGGGTGTTCTTCTACTTTAGCATTCTTGATTGATCTTTTCTTAGGTCGCAACTTCCTATTCTTCGATTGAGTGCTTTAGGCGTGAAGTGACGCTTGGAAAAGGCTCAACTATTCCTGCTTCAGTAGAAGGAAGCACGTTAGCTACTTGTGATTTGGCAGTAGAGATTCTAGGTGCATGAGTACTAAGTGTTACGGGGCTAATCTCTTAATGATTGTTGGCGGAAGTTGTTCATACTTTCCTAACATTTCTCTTAACTTGATGATAGTGTGAATCGGATCTTGATTTTCAAACCTAACATTTCCAAAGAAATGCATAACTTTTTTAGTGTGTGCAAGATAATGATCAAGTTCATTTGATGCTTCATCACGAAGTCTTTTTGAGTAAATCAAATATGACACCATATTCCTTTTAACTTTTACAAGTTCTTGTTCATATTTTGAGATTTGACACTTGAAGACACGCTTTGATCATCCAGTTGCTCAATTTTAGAATCGAAGGTTTTGCACGCGAATCGTTGATTTTGTGTTGAAAAACATGTTGTTGATCGTGAATATCTTTTGACACCAATTAAGACGACGAATTGCATTTGAAAGTTCGTTTGACAATCGCTTGTTTTCAAAGCTTAAGGACTCGACCAGCACATTATCGCTGTTCTCAACATTTACCACGTACGCAACAAAGACAGCAGAGATATTATCAAATGCATATGACAACGAATTCAATAACACAACATTTTGAACATCCAAGACGTATAACATCTTCCATCAACATCTTTTCTTAACATTTTCTTTTACGCTTAGTGTTTGAAATAGATGTTTCGCTTTTCTAAAACGTTTCATGACCCAAGTTCCTTATGAAAATCCTTTTCCAGCAATTGCACAACTTTTCAAGTTTTAACATTAGGTAAAAGATTTTTCTCAAAAATGTCTCTTTGTTCTCGCGCCAGAGGCGATTGAAAATGTTCAACTTTGATTTCAGACCGATATTCTATCTCATGTTGTAAAATTTGAGGTCACCATGAAAATGTCAAAATATCAAGAATTTTTCGATTTCGTGTTGTGAGTTTACTTCACTAATGGAAGGTAAAGGACCATAAGTTTGTGCAAAGTCCTGCTTTGGGATTAACAATAGAAGACCTGTGTTCTGATGATAACTCTGGTGTGTTTAGAAGAACTGCGGTGTGACGAAGTGACCGTTTAGAATAATTAAAAGGTTTGTTGTAAACAACAGCTTTTAATTTTGATCGACTCTCGCCTTTCTCGTGATCTAATTCCTCTTGACGATGATATTCAACAACATTCATAAATGTAATTATCAATTTTATATTCTGCACCGAAACTTCGTGATTTGGTTTGAATGTTTTGGTTGAAAGCTTAGGTTTGTAATCAGAAGATTCGTCCATATCCATTTGGATTTGGCTTTAAAGTAAACTTTTCAATGGTTGTGACCGACTCGCCATGTTTGTAAACAAATGCTTTTAAACTCTTTAAGTTTGTTTTGCAAGCCGATGATTTCTTCAAGATGATCATCTATTCGCTTCGTTGAATGCTTTTTGTATGCAGAGAACTGTTTTTGACAAGTTAACAACTCGCCTTTAGCTTTTTGATTTTCCAAGGTGAGCCGCTAATTTGCTTTTTATGTTCATGTTTCAGCTTGTTCTATTTCGCATAACAAAGCATTCTTCGCTAGATCACGATCCGTCGCTCTAAATATTTTTCGCTTTGATAAGATTTGGCAAAGGTCGCTTCAAAACCGCTTTCACGATTTTCTTGAGTTTTGAAAAAGTTGAGTTGCTTTTGTAAACATTCAAAATCCTTTGTTATCAAAGGCATTTTACTTTTCAAGTCCCGATTAATGCAACACATGCAGCAATTTGGATTGTTGGTCTTGAAGTAACAGAACAAATCCGATGGGGCAAAGGTTCATCTTGTTCAACATGAGTCACAACATGATCATTATTTAGATCCTCAAGTATGACCACGGAGTCAATTTGATTATCAAGGGAAACCGCTTGGTCATCTTGATCGTCAAATATAACTACGGGGTCTAGTTGAAAATCATCGAAATGAGATGTGGACGACTCATTTTGAACATTCTCGAGCCTTGCCGATGCGCATGTTGGCGAGATATGAGATCGAGATAAATATGGTTTGTTCGCACTGAGACAAGCCATCGTGTCATACATCGGGCCTCGTGGTCACTCATGTGTAACGCTCGCATATTAGCCATCAACATAATGTACCGCATTGGCCTGCAAGTCCTCCATATCATCATCTCGAAAGATTTGCCATAAAGCTCGTTTTGTCCGTGAGAGTTCCACCAGCTTCATCCTTAAGAGCCAAAAGAAGAGCCTCTTTGAAATAAGCACTGCCTTAGTCCTTGGCTTTGGGCATGCATTAGCCAGTGTCCCTTCATTGCGCTTGTAGCATCAAGACCATTCAACCCATGCCGAAAGCATTTCCCTGCTCCACCACTTGAGCTCATGTTATTCCTACCCACAAAGATTAAACCCTTGACCACCATCGACGCAATTCACCATAATCACGATTCAACTTCAACACGCCCATTGTTCAAATAGCTGAGTCCGTGTTAGATGAGGAACTAATACGATTGTTGGATTTGTTGGTATAACGGCTAAAGGCATTAGCAATCATAGCAAATCCTTGTTGCAATGCTTCGAACGGATCGGATTCCTCGCCGCTTCAATCGACATATGCTTGAGCAATGTTGTTGTATGGAACCAATTGATTTTGTTGAGGTTGTTGTTGTGAAGGTGTGTTTGAAGCATTTGGTTGAGTTGCTGGTTGAGGAGAATAACGGTTTGGAGCATATAAGGCAAGTTGTTGATTTTCCGGATGTGTCGGTGGAGCAATTTGAGCACGGAGAATCCTTCCTCGATCAACTTCCTTTCATGAGGTTTCAAGTAATCGTACAACAATCCGTAGGTAATGATGCATGTTCTTCGCGACGGAGAAAAATGACATACTTCTCCCATTCAGGACCAAGACTACTCAAGAACTTAGTATTCACCGCAATTCTTGGCATGATGATGTTGTGTTTATCCAAATCATTGATGATGTCCCAAAAAAATATGATGATAGGACTCTAGTGTTCTCCGTGTTCAATCATGAAGTGTTCATAAGCCAAGTAAATTTTGGATTCCATATCCTCCCGATTGAGTACGATCCTTCCATAAGAAGATCTAATATGATCCCACATTTTGTGTGTTTTTGAGCATCAACACTACTTAAGAATTGGTTTGGTAATCCTAAGAGGATGTATTCCATTGCAAGTTCATCACCTTCATAGTGTAGTCTTGAGGATTTAAATCTGCAACAGTAGCAATGTTGGTTTGTTCATCTCATGGTGGAATGGCATTTGGATCTCCGTACAATGATAGGCATCTCAAATGGACCTTCCAAGATAACCTTCTTTAAGAACTTTCCATGTGGCTTCTTCTGATCACAAAACCTAAAGAACCTTATCACCCATTGATCGTAGTTTCCTCGAGTGAGCATTGGAGGTCTATCAAGTGATCCAAACCTCATGAATTGATTGTTATCGCTTAAAGCTTCACATATATTTGCAAACCAAGTGGGTTCCTTCATAGTGTTCCTTGATGGATGTTGATTGAATTCATTTGTGTACGGTTGAACTTGAGGACTTGGTGGTGGTTGAACCATTTGAGGTTGTGGATTTGCAAAGAAGTTGTGAGTATGTTGTTGATTAAATTGTTGTTGATAAATTGCTTGTTGTTGATTCCATTGCTGATGTGGTGGACTTAGTTGTTGTTGTCGTTGAGGATAAGTGTAAGGGAAATAGTTAGAGTATGGTGGTTGTGACATGTTGAAAAACTTGTGTGGTAAAATGGATCTTTGTAGTCGAATGAACCTTTGTTGATGAAGTGTCCTTAGGCGAGAAAAGACAAGAACCAAGTAGCACTTATGCTGAAAAACACCAAAAGTTACGCGTAACAATGAGGAGTTACGCGTAAGTTTTAGCTTACGCGTAAGTAGGATAAAAGCACTAAAGTTATGAGGACAAAAGTTAGCTTAGGGATTACCTTATGCGTAGATTCCAAGTTTACGCAGAAGTGAATCTTATGCGTAGGATTTCTACGTAGTTTATGCTTATGCGTAATTTTAGGTTTTTGCTCAAATGATCTTTACACTTCACAAAGGCAAAAGATATCCAAAGTCGACGATTTTCGGACTTATCCAAGTAAGAAAACACTAATAAACCGAAAAATGAAGATCAAACCAAGGAAAATCTTACGTAATTTTAGGGTTTTGATACGAGGATTACTCAGAACTTTGATTTTGCCCAAATGTGTTTCTAAACCAGATTTTTGTTATGGAATAGCTTCAAAGTACCAAAAAGAACACAAAAGTGTGAATTTTGATGTACCAAAACCGCTAAACGGTTACGCAGGAACACACCCACCTAACAAAAACAAGCTTAAAACGAAATCCACGCCAAGAAGTTTGAAACTTTTTTTCAAAAACAAGTATTTTAACACCTCAAAACATTGAAAGTACAAGAATCTTGAATTAAAAAGTGTAAAAACGAAGTTTTAAGATAACCAAAGGTTGGCTATCTTTACGCAGAAGTCACAAAATCAAACTTCAAAAACAAACGATACACAACCCAATATTTGGCAATGGCTTATTGATACCAATCGTTAGTAGTTTTACAACACAAGCTTATAAGAAAGGAGATGAGGCGATGAACAAGCTAAATCACACACACACAATAATAAAATGGAAAACCAAGTAGGCTAGAGGTGGATGAGAGAAATAACTTGAACAACCAACCTTCAAATGAAGGTTATTACATGTGAGTTTATAGAGGAAGCTAGGCAACACTCCTAGTTCCCTTCCTATCCTTATTATTTGGGTCAAGCTTATTGGCCTTCTACATAAGCTTGACCTTAAACAAACATAAAGGCCATAATAAAGCTACCTATTACATATGAAATATAAATACTTGAAATATCTGTTTAGGAGTGATTCCAAC